>OY282580.2:4051144-4056144 GCA_958299025.2 Drosophila histrio | reverse complement strand
TTTGGATGATGCTGCATTTATGTACAAGGCGGAAGCCAAAATCGATCCTTGGGGTCGAACATAAACTTAGCATTGTGCGCTCATTAATTAGTTGCGACGTCAAATTAATGCCTAATCAAATTTTATTGAATTATAAACCAGTCGCTTAGAGAAAATGCAGATGCAGTTGCAGATGCAGATGTGGATGTGGATGTGGATGTGGATGCAACAGCAGGCATCCTAGGAGTTGCAACTTGGCGGTAATTAATGTGCGCCAAAGCTGCCGACGGCATTAAAATTAATTTGATTTGGTAAAAGGCAAAAGGCAAAAGGCAACAGGCGAAGGAAAGAAAAGAAAAACTCCAGGCATGGGAAGAGTTTCACGAAAGGAATCGCAGTTCGAGTTGGAGTTGGAGTTGGAGTTGAAGTTGTTGGTGGCGCTCTGAAAAGGCTGACAAGTGTCGGACTAGCTTGGGAGCTGCCCCAAAATAGCCAGTGAGTGAGCGAGCGAAGCCACCAGGAAAGCAATAACAAGTCGACAACTCAACAACTACAACAAATGGCCAACAGCTCGTTGCAATTTTAATTAACTGCCGCGTCTGCGCATTAAAATTGTTTTGACTTTGTTAAATGCTTGCAAATCAAGCAGAGACATGAAAATATACGTGCAACGTGCAACGTGCAACAGCAGCAAATACACTCAACGAAATAGGCTACTACTATCTGCAATTCTACATTGTTTTTGTCCTCAAATATTAATTGACATTTGGCGATAGAATCTGAAAAATTCACTTGTTAAACTAATAATATTTAGTGTATTTAATGCAAAAACAAATTGAATTTCCATTTGGTAATTTAAAGACATGAAATCCCAAGTTTATTTTTTTAATTTTAGATCTTAGTTAAGTTTAATTATATAAATAATTTTCTGAGTGTAGAAGATGAACTGTTGCATGGAAGCTCGAGGCTGAAATCGATATGTGGTTGCATTCGATGTGGCCAGTGGCAATGGAATCTGCGTTTAAGCCAAAACAACCGGCCATTACACAGTTTGAGCCAAAACACAACAATCAGCCAAATAGCCAACAACGCTTCCGATGCCAACAACAACAAGTCCGAGCATTGTTACCAGCCCAGAGTCCGTCTTAATCGCAGACGCGTTCCGTCCCGTCCCGTCCCAGTCTCTCCAACTTAGCCACGGTCTCCATTCAGCTGGCAACGCGCAAATGTTTGCCAATGTAATTAAAAATGCATTTGTGCGCCTAAAGAGGCGCGTATATCAACGCCGTCGTCGTCGTCGTTGCCATCGACAGTGCAACTGCCACACGAGCTGAAGCCTTTGGCTGTGGAAGTGAGCCGACAACGGGATCTGCATCGGGAATGCTGAGCGCTGCAATCAACGATCAGCACAAATTGTCGTGAATTAGACGCCGAATCAAATGTATGGCATTAGAGACAAAGCAACCACTTGGTCACCAACACCGCGCCTCCACTTTCAAGTGCCGACAGCGCGACAGAGTTGCCAATGTTGCCGATCTGGCTGTTGTTGCCGGGTCTCGGGTCACGCCATGACAAAAATTATCACATCACGCATACGACGTGTTGTATGATGACGACGTCGACGACGGTCGTTGTACGCGTGAAATGTCAAAAGCTAAAAATGCCATTTGCTGTGGAGCTCACTAAAAACACACACACACATACAACACACACACGCCGTACACTCTTTCAAACAGCAATGAACGCGTGTCGTGTCACGAAGCATTAATCAAAGAATTAATCGTAGAATTAATCATCACAGCAAGTAAGAAATGCTATCTTCGACGTGTTTAAATTTAGAAATATTTGCAAAAATATTCCTACACTTTTTAATTTATAGTATAATTCACTTTATTACGAAAATTTTAAATCTTTCTGTATAGAATAAATTATTGTTGATACTGGAGATTTTCAAATGACAATTGCAATATTATTTAATTTCTAAATAAAGATTATGAAATTTAAAATTTCTTTATTCAATTTATCTCAACTAAATTAATTTGTCTGTGCAGTTATTATTTAATAATTTTTATTACTTTTTTTTTAGATTTTATACTTTACACTCTAATTTTTTTATTTAGTTAACTTCAGCTAAAAAGTTAGTTGAACAAATAAATCTGATATTTAAAAAAATATATGAAATAAAAAAAATAGTGAAAATAATAAAGAATTAAAGTAAATTTGAATGGAAAAGTTTTCAATTTATTATAAATATTTAATAAGTATTCTGGAAACATGTGTAAATAAATTTAATTAAATAAAATGATTTAAGTACAGATAGTTATATATAGAATAATATTTGATTTATTTTCCTTTTTGTTTAACTGAAAATTAAATTAATTAACAGAAATTCGACTGCGAATATTTGACACAATTTAATTGCAATAAACATTTTGGCATAAGAATTATTTAATAATTATATTTTGCTTCACATGAAATATGTTTATGTGCATAATTAGTAAATGAGAATATTATTATAAATATTAGTTTTTTGATTTGACACTTTACATGTTACTAATTAATTTATTTATTTAGTTTCAGTTAAAGCAGACGGAAAAAAAGATTTAATATTCAAGATAATATATGAATTAAAATATAGAATATTAGAAAAGTCTTATAGTCGATTTATTTTACTGTACCTATTTAATTAACTGAAAAACAAAGATTTCACATTTTGTCACATTATTCAAATGAATTGTGATGCAGCTGAAACAGAAAAAAGTATGAGTAACAAAACTTTTATACTGACTGAGTGACCCCATTAAATTAAATCAACTGATTACAATTTAATTGTGTCAACTTGTCAGCATCAAAAAACAAAGCTTATCAGCTGGAAACTGAATCAATTTCGAAGCTGCTTTTCGTCTGGAATATACTAGAATTTAAATAGAATAGAATCTACGATAATGTTTTAAAGATCTCTACAGTTGTTATTTGTGCCGCTGAGTCTCGTGCTCGTTTTTCGTGCCCCTTTTTTGATGTTCGACACGCGCCCAGCTCCACTCTTTGGCCTTTTGTGTGGCATGAAAAGTATGGCCACAATGCCAGATGAGGGTGAACTGTGCAGTGGAGTAGTGATCTGTTGGCAAATGCAAAGTGCTCATGATTTGTTCATTGTTGTCATTGTCCGCGTTTGCGGCACCCCCCAAAACCCCTTTTGGTTTGTGGCAGAGCTCACACACGCAGCCAACATTTTGTCGGCGCACATGGAGATTGGCCAAGAGCGATAGCGATAGCCTTTTTATATTTTATTTGCTTTTCGTCTGTTTTCGACTGGGCCAACAACTCCATTCGGTCCATTTGTTAGCTAGATGAAAAATTTCCTTTTCAACGCGCCACGACAACCGCACCTGCCTTGCCTCGATTTGTGGCTCTGAGTTTCGACTTTGGCTCGGAATCGAGCCGAGTTCAGCTGTGGCCTACGCCACATGGCCAGCGCCTCCATTTTGTTGGCTTGCAATGAAAATTTGCAAATTGCAAATACATATACATGCACAGAGCGAAAATATCAAGTATTTCCTGCTTAAAATCCCATCAAGGTTTTTGGTTGTTCCCAAATGATTGCAACAAATTTTGGATTATTTAATAATCTCATTAGACCCTTGACATTAAAATGTATATATTCTTGATCAGCATCAACACCCGAATCATGTCCGTCAAGTCTGTCTGTCCGTCTGTCTGTATGAGCGCCTAGATCTCAGAGACTATAAGAGCTAGAGTCACGAAATTTGTTATGTAGGTTCGTCTATGAGCTAAGCACACGGAATAACTTCTGAGTTTATTATCCGATCACAATGATTGTAATAGAACACATAATACTATGAGAGACCCCTTACTTATTCTATAAAGTGGAAATAATAGTTACAAATTTAGATACTTATATATAAACCTTGAGGTTTTAATTAATTCCTTAAAATGGGGAAATTCCCTATAGATCGTTGTATGTCAATGTGATCTTCTTCCTCAATTGGCCCGACACTGCGAAAAATTGTGTTTTGAATAACTTCCGAGTTTATTCCGATCGCGATGATTGTAATAGAACACATAATACTCTGTATATTATAATGACTGCGGATGTTTTTCATACACATGTATTTGCAAGCGATTACGTGTTGCGGTATATACGAGTCTAATGATTTGATTTCAATGTCAAGAGATACTACTACAGCCTCAACCAAACATACTTATACGAAACATAAATACATACATATAGGTATATACAGATTATACTTTAATTTTTAGAATGATTAACCTATTTCATGAATATAAGCTGATCATTCAGTAAAGGAGAAAGTTCAACGAGCTGTCGCAGATAAGATTGTGTATATAAATATATAGGTTATTAAATAAATACATAATGTTTGTTCTGTTTTCTATTTATGGAGGCGGAAGGCGGCGTGGCAAAATTTTAGTGCATAAACTGTTACTGCTTAGCCCACCACGAACCACCATACCGAATTTGGTGACTCTAGCTCTTATAGTCTCTGAGATCTAAGTACGCGCTCATACAGACAAACGAACAGACGGACGGACGTACTGACGGACATGGCCATGTCGACTCAGCTGTTGATGCTGATCAAGAATATACATATATATTTTATGGGGTCTGCCAGACTTCCTTTGATCTGTTACGCACATTGTTTTTTTTTTTGACAAACTTAATAGACCCTTAAACTTTTTTAAAGTCAAGGTTATAGAAAGGTAAACAAATATACGGAGCGCGAAAATAGCACAAAAACACTCAATCTGAGCTCTGAGCAAAAGAGATAAGACGCGGCCGCAACAGTAGCTTGTGAGAACGTAGTGCAAAAACAAACGTACAGATAACACACGCACAAACACTTGTTAGCAAGGGTAAGCGCCGAAAACTGTAAATATGTATGTATGAATACATACATATACTATAGAAGTGACGCTGGGATGCTCAAGCAAAAGCAAGAGCGCGAAATGCAACAACAACAACAGCTTGCGAGTGTAGGGTG
>OY282580.2:3871144-4046144 GCA_958299025.2 Drosophila histrio | reverse complement strand
TTGAATGGCAAAACTTTTTTTGACTATTGCAACACGTCACGTCTCCTCTCTCCTTCGCACACACACACACACACATCGCCGCTGGCCGAAACTGCTGTCAGTCTTCTGCTGCCAGATTCAACTCCAGCTCCAGCTCCAACTCCAACTTCAACTCCGACTTCAGCTCCGACTCCGACTCCGACTTCAGGTTCCAGCCTGTAAATCTGCATGCGCGTCTCGGTGTCAAAACTTTTTAAACAAAATAATTAAATGTGGAGAAGAGGGAAGCAAATGCAACTGCAAAAAACACAAGTAAGAACATTGCCATGGGGTGTGCTCGAACAGCAAAAACCCTGCAAGCAGTAATAAATAATATAAATGAAATAAATAAAATAAAAATATATAAATAAAATTAATTAAATGTATTAAATAAATAAAATGAATAAAAATAAATAACATAAATATAATAAGTAATATATATATATATATATAATATATAAAAAACAAATTAAATTATTAATATATATAAAATACTTTATATAAATAAAACAAATAAATTAAATTAAATAACTAATATAAATGAAGTAACCAAAACAAATATTTTATTATATTAAGTAAATGAATTAAATAATATAATTAATATAAATATAGTAAATAAATAAAATAAATATTATATTTATATACTAAATTAAATAAATTAAGTAAAGTAAATAAATAAAATAAATTAGATAAATTATATAAAAATAAAATAAAGTACATAAAATGAATAATATAAATCAAATAAATTAAATAAATATTATAAATTAAATAAACATAATTCAAACTGTAAATTAAATAAATAATATTTATTAAATAAAAAATATATAAAATTAGTAAAATATTCAAAATAAATTAAGTAAATAAAATAAATGATAAAGTAAATTAAGTAAATAACATAAATTAGATAAATTATATAAAATAAATAATGTAAATAAAATAAATAACATAAATCAAACCAATTATGTAAATTAAATAAATTATTTAGATTAAAAAGATTAAGTAAATTAAATAAATTGTATAAATTAAATAAATAAAATGCAAATTGTAGATTAAATAAATAAAATATATTAAATGAAAATATATTTAAAATAAATAAAATAATAATATAATTTAAATTAATAAAATAAATAAATTAAATAAAACAAAATATAGAAATAAAGTAAGTAAAATTAATAAAATAAATTATATAAATAAAAGTAATAACGTAAATGAAATACCTTAAATAAATAAAATAATTAAAATAGATAGGATAAATTAAAGTAATTAAAGCAAATAAAATAGATACAATAAGAAAAATAAATAAATGAGCTGAGAGCGAAGCTGGAAGCTCGACTAACCCTTCTTAGCCATTTGAAATGTGAGCAGGGTATTAAAACAGCATGGCTTGTGTCTCTGTGAAGTCTTCCTCTTCCCCGGCTCCCACTGCCGCATCTCTCTTGCCCCCTTTGCCGACAGCCGCCCGGAGGAGCGACAACAAAAGCGCGCCAGGCGCATGCAAAGAAATCCGCTAGAAAGTCATGTTCGTGCCGCTGCATCTTGTACAAGAGCTGAAGCTGGAGTCGCCAAATGGCCAAATGGCCAAAAAAGAAAAAGAAAAAAAAAAAGGATAGAAAAAATGCGCGACATGCCTCTCGATCTGTGGCCGCCTCAGCTGCAGCTCAACTACCTCGGCTGCATAATAATTTATGATCGCCTCGTCCAAGATGTGGGTTAATCGTGTTTTGGGCTAGTTTCTAGGCAGTGTGCTTCCCCCCCCCCCCTCCGTCTATGTCCTCGTTTTGAGTGGTGTATGCATGCTCCTCACATCCAATTACTAGGTCAGAACCTGCAGATCCTGATTTGTGAGCAATTTCATCCAACTAGGCGGCTGTGGGAGGAGTTGCTGCTATTCTTGTTGTTGTTGCTGTTGTTGTTGCTGTTGTTGTTGGAGCTCTGTCAATCATAACCAGCAAATGTTGCATTTAATCTTTTGAGAATGAATGCGTAACAAGCGCTTCCCCCCTCGCACAGTGGCTGCATTATCTAGAAAACGGCATCCAAGAATACTTTCAAGTCAGGTAGCGTCCAGAAACTTGCTTTAACTATGTTTATAATTTTACACATTGTAATTTCATTGATAATTTCATAATCTAATTTTCTAGTTTTATTTTCATTAAGTAAATCATAAGCTGAACTAAAATATATATATGGACTGTTGAAATATCCCTATTCAACTATCAAAAATATCATTATAAGTATCAAACTGTGAAAAGTATTTCCTTTTTTATATAATTTGGTCAAACTTAAAAGTTACTCTTCTCTTTTGCTTGTGCTTCTGAGCTGTGCGATTTAAAATAATATATTAATTTAATATAAATATTTAAAATACAGAATATATGAACTGCTTATTACTTTAAACCAAATTTTTGAGTTCAGTTTTTGTATTGTATTGTATCTGCATTGGTTTTCCTTGAAGAATTCAGTTTTGCTTGTTTTATAACTTTTTACACACTTGATTTGTTTACTACTATATCTGTAATCATTGCGTTTAATTTTCTATGAAATTAACTACATTTTTCATTAGACTTTTGTTTAAATCACGCATAACTTAAGCTTTGGGCTCTTAGTTTAGCGTCAATTTAAACTATTCTTCTTCCACAATTACTAATTTTCCTTTGAAAATAAGCTTTCAATGCAATTCTTTTAGTTATTGCCAGTTCAATGAAAATATTTAATGTACTGATCAATGACTTGCCAAATCTTTACTTATTGATAAAACAAATATAAAATTAAGTGTATACATTTGTGTTTAAAATGCATCATTTTGTGTTTTAACATTTATTCCATTTATTTCGTTCACATATTAACTTTCATTTATACTCGTTTATTTTTGGCCTATGGTAGCGACCACTGTGCCTCGTCTCAGCTGCATATGGCCAATGTGCTTAAACATTTTGGCCACGCACGACTCCAGCAAAGCATCTAGAAGTGCCAGACAATTTGCCATGGTTCTCTCTCCATTCCCATTCCCATTTCCACTCCCATTACCATTGCCATTTGAAAGCCATTCCCAAGTCCAAGCCGAGTACCATTTCAGCCATGATGAGCCGCCAAAATGCAATAAAATATCGTTTTATTAGCCTGCTTCGGTAACTGGGTGTCAGCGAGGGTGGATGCGGTGCCACTGTCTGTCTGTCTGTTGTTGTTGTTGTTGTTGTTGTTATTGTTGTTATTGTTGTTGTTGTTGTCTCAACCGACAACAAACACGAGCCACGTGCACTTGCCAAACGAGTCGCCGCCTTAATTCTTAATGAAAAGCACCAGCTGAGGCAAAATAATGATGATGAGACAGAGGAGTGAAGACAGAAAAAGGAGGCGGCTGAGTTGCATTTAGTATGCAGTTAAACATTCTGCAGCCACTGTAGCTTTGTCTGGTTAGCTCTATTGGGTCTCTGGGTCTGCGTGGCAGCCGAGACACGACGTCGGCCCCTGAGCACAGAATTTATGCATATGACCTCAGTTATTGACATAATTTCGTGGTCGTATTGCATTGAAAACGAAACGAAATGTGCGCATAAAGGCAGACAGTTTTGTAGGCCCTGTATTTGAAAATAAACAAAGGGTCTATCTATCCGTCAGCCGTGAGTTTCGAGCAGTATTGCAAATAGGAGTTACGAGTCTAAACCAATGTGGTAGGTAACGTTTTCAGGATACATTTGAAACCTGATGTTCGTCCTGTAAGCCAGAGTTCCGGACTCTAGCTTTAATAAGGAAGGGGGAGGGACAATATTTTAACACAAAGTTGATATGCTTAGCCCTTAGACGAACCACTATACCAAATTTGGTTTCTCTAGCTCTTAAAGTCTCTGAGATCTAGACGCTTATACAGACGAACTGGCAGACGGACGGTTTGACGGACGGACCTGGCTATATATACAGATGGACGGACAGATGGTCAGACGAACATGGTTATATCGACTCGTCTGTTGATTCTGATCAAGAATATATATACTTTATGGTGTCTGCCAGACTTCCTTAGACCTCTTACGCACATTTTTTCAATCTGATCAATCTGAGTTGGAGTCTAGAAAGAGTTGTCTATTTTACTATTATTTCATTTCTTTCAATTCAATCGAACAGCTGACAAGATACGTCTACTGGGTATATAACAGTGGAACACTCTCACTTAAGGCTTTTTTTTACTTACTTATTTTTTTGGGCTCCCTTTCTGCTCTTTTTGCAGATCATCGAATGCGGATCGTTGGCTGCTCTCCTTCATCCCTCAATCTCTTCTCTGTTACTGCCCCGTTGATTGTGCAAATGTTCACGCTGCTTTGGACAAATGCGCAAATTTGTATGTTTCCGCAATGTTGAGCAGGCCAACTGGCCAACTGGTTGACTGTTTAACTGGCTGACTGGTTGGCTGTTTAACTGGCTGACTGGTTGGTCAGTTGGCGGGGAACAGGTGATTATCATCGAGTCCAAGCTGGAAGCCAATCTCTGCGCATTTGTCAAATTTCCCACTTAATCCGACGCGTCGCTTCGCCACTCGAATCCAAGGAAAATTGTCGCAACCAAATGGCGCCCCACAGTGTCCCCCAATTCCTTCCCCAGCCCTCTACCATCGCCCAGTCCACAGTCCAAGCTGGAGTCCTCTCTCTACACTCCAACTGGCCGGGAAGTCGGCTTGCAGGCTCAGCGCTCAGAGCTCAGAGCTCAGAGGCGCTTTAATTGGTCTTATGAAATGGACAAAGTGCGAAATGAGTTATGCGCACGCGCGCACCCGCCACGGCAGCTGAGTTTCGAGTCTGTGTTTCGAGTGTGAGTGCTTGACTACGAGTATGAGTACACAGAAAAAAAGACAGACTAAAATGCAAGCTAAAAAGAAATATTGTATTTTTTAGAAGTATGTTTTTAGTATAGGAAATAACCCAGCACTAAAGTAGGCAAATATATTTATTTATAATGATCGATTTTTAAAGTGTCATCTTTCTCAACTGAAACCTCAAAATGTATCAAAAAAAACTAGCTCTTATAGTTGCTGAGTTTCACGCGTTCATACAGACTTACAGACGGGCGGGCGGACGGACGGACAGTAGGACAGACAGACGAACAGGTGTCAATCGTCTTGGCTATTGATACTAATCAAGAATATATATACTTTATATGGTCGGAGATGCCGTCTTCTGCTTGTTACATACATTCACACAAATTCACCCATTTTAAATGGGTACAGGGTATAAAAGAGTTGTTGTGGCAACCCGTATTTTTCTCTCTGTGTACGAGTGTGAGTCCAAGTCCAAGACCGATAATGAACGCATGTGGGAATTCGAAAATTGGATTTGGGTATTGTGTAACATACACACACACATACACACACACACACACACACACACACACAGACACAACTCGCAGTGTGTCTCCCTCTCTCTGTCTGTCTGTCTGTCTGTCTGTCTCTCTCTCACTCTCTAAGTAAGTGTGAGCACGCAAAGTATCTATTAGCGTCGCCTTTGCGCGCCAGAGTCAAACGGAATCTGTTTAGCAGTCGCTTGTCGCTTGTCGTTTGTTGTTTGTTGTGTTTGTTGTATTTGTTGTTTGTGTGTGTCGCCTGCCTCTCTTTTCTTTCTTGCAACTTTGCAACTCTGCGTCGAATTATCTGTTAATTTGTGGCAATTTAGAGATTTGCAGATACGTTAAGTGAAGCGCATTGAGCACCTGATAGCCAAACAGTAGCCAACTTAGCCAACTTAGCTGCCAGTCTCTGCGATATGCTTCGATTGAGTTGTTGCTGACGAACCAGCAACCAGTTGGCAGTTGCCATTAATTGCCACAGCAAGCAGCAATCCTCACATCTATTTTATACGAGTACTAGAAGCTAATTTATCCTTACATCTATTTATCAGAATTTTATTAACATTTTAAATATTTTATCACTAAATTGTCGATTTCTACTCTGATTTAAGTAAATTTAAGGTTTATTCTGACTATCTAATTTATATTAAGTATATTTAATTGCCACATCAATTTAATATCCAATCTAGAAATTCTACCCGTCCGTACGACAGTTCGTCTGTATGTATGAACGCCTAGATCTGACAGACTATAAGAGCTAGAGACTGCAAATTTGATACGCTGGTCCGTCTATGGGCCAAGCAGTACCAGCTTATGTTAAAACTTGTGACACGCCCCCTTCCGCCTCCGTAAATCGAAATCTGTTTCCAATGTATCCTGAAAAATTCATAACGATCGGATAATGAAATCGGAAGTTATTCAAAACCCAATATTACTTAGTGTCGGGCCAAAAGAGGAAGAAGAAGATCCCATTGATGTTGTCCATTTTAGTGAGTTAATTATAGCCAGAAGGTAGATAAGTAACTAAGTGAATAAGTATTTTAAAATACTGTATCGTGGGCTGCTCCTAATTCCCTTGACCTAGGCTAGAATTACCCCTGGTGGGGTTCAAGCGCTAGCTGAGACGAGAAATGAAAAGAAATTACCGTGGGTCGGGTTCTAGTTCAAGACTGATTGCTTTATTGGCACGCATCGGTTTATATAGCCGAATTGTGTCTCAATTCTTTGAGACAACTATTTACAAATCACATAGTTGTCATTTTTATACCCTGTGGGGTATATTAAGTTTGTTAAAAGTATGTAACGGGCAGAAGGAAGCATGGCCGTCCCCATAAAGTATATATGTATTCTTGATCAGCATCAATAGCCGAGTCGATATAGCCATGTCCGTCTGTCCGTCTGTCTGTCTCTCTGCCGGTCCGTCCGTATGAACGAAAGCATCTCTGAGATGGTAAGAGCTAGAAGCTTGAACTTGGTGTCCCAGCACTGGTAATTTTTGCAGGCAGATCAAGTTTATCTTTTTTCTGTTTGATGCCACGCCCTCTTTGACCACAAAAGCTAAGAAAGCAAGCAGTTTTGTAGCTCAAAAACCTCATAACAAAAGCAGTTTTGTAGCTAGAGACTTGAGATTTGGCACATATGATGAATATTTTATGGTCCATGTGTCCAGAAAATTCTATTGCGATGCCACGCCCCTTTCGCCCACAAATTAAGTAAAAGCTAATAAAGCAAGCAGTTTTGTAGCTAAAGACTTGAGATTTGGCACATATGATGACGATGCCACGCCCCCTTCGCCCACAAATTTAAAAAAAAAAACGAATTACTAGAGAATTTCATCTGGAGTGAATTTGAGCGGGTTCCTTTAGACCCACAGGGTATATTACGGTCGGTGTCATGACTTTTTAGCTTGTTTATTTTTAATGCTATACAATTTTTCTTTATTTTAAAATATCATAATTTTTGAATTACATATTTTGAAATAAATTTTGAGTTCTTTGAACTTATTTCTTGAGTTGTTATCAAATAAGGCTGCTGCATGTGCAACACTCCAGTCAGTTAACATTGATTATTATAATAATAATTATCATTATTTATAGTAAATAAGAGTTGAATTGAATTAAATAGAACATATTGAATATATAAATTGTCAACGTATTAAGGTATATCCAAAATATCAGATTAAGTAGATGGAACTGCAATTGATAATGTTGAGTCTGATGATTTACTTTCTCGGTCGTATCATCATTTTGGCTCTTTTAAGGGAGTACTCGGAGTCCCGAAATGCGTCCCAAGTAATGCCCTTATCAAAGCCTTTATCATTATACTTTCCCGTCAATTGGCTGTAAGAATTGAAGTTTATAAACGAAGCTTTGAAAAACAATTAACATTTCTTCATACCTGCTTTGACAATTGTTGTACCACCAGGCGCCAGTGTTTTTTTCGGCGCAAGTTCCTGATGGCGAAATATCATTATCTCTATCAAATGTGGTAAATTTCATGCCACGATGATATGAAAGTGAATCGCCAGCAGTTCCATCTGCTTTTCCCAGAGTGTGTAATTTATATAGTTCATTCTCGCCTCCAATTGCGAATTCCGTATACGTCTCAAACCTTTCGTCTCCCTCAAAATCCTCGAGAACTACCATCAGCTCTTGACTTTTTTCTGTTGTCAGAGCATAAATTTTGTCCAGACCTAAAAAGAATTCTCCACTCAAATCACCGAATCCCTTTTGGTATTCAGTCCAGTTGCGATAGAAGTTCACACTTCCATCTAACCGCCTCAAAATGATCGTCCATCCGCCTCCTCGAATTTGAGCATCGCAGGCAACTTTAATAGGTTGACTACTAAAGTTGGGGAGAATTATGTCGTAGGTCATACTAAGCTTGGCATCGGTACAGTTTCGAGGGTTAAACAACGATTTGTGTTTGTCTGATTCCTTAACAAGTCTGTCTATTGACTGTCTCTGAAGCTCCAACTCCGCCTTAAGAGATTGAATAACTGAATCCTTATCATCTCCGTCTTTCTTCCGTTGTTCAAGCTCTGCTTTAAGAGATTGAAGATTCGATTCCTTATCAACTCCGTCTTTCTTCTGTTGCTCCAGCTCCGTCTTAAGTGATTCAATAACTGATTTTTTATTATCTCCGTCTTTCTTCTGGCGTTCCATCTCCGCTTTAAGAGATTCAAAACTCACTCTAAGAGATTGAAAGTCCGCTCTAAGAAATCGAATATCTGATTCCTTATCAACTCCGTTTTTCTTCTGTTGTTCCAGCTCCGCTCTAAGAAATTTTCTTTAGTTTGGCAAATTTTTCGATATCTAGAATACTTATTACCTTAACTCAGATAATTGCGATTTTATTGAAATAAGTAAATTGGTCTCATTATATTGAGTGAGTGGAATAGCATCACAGAACAAACTGAATGAATTTATTAAAAAGATTATGCAAATTATTTTCTGCCTTATTTTGCGACCGTTCTTAACAAATTGCCCGAGAAAACTGACTGAATCAAAATCGAATTGAAGAAATGAAGTGAATTCTAAGGCGACAATCGTAATCACATACAATATATACATATATACATTGAATACACTATATACTTATGTTCATACTCTTATCTGCCACAGCTCGTTCAACTTTCTCCTTGACCGAATGATCAGCTTGTATGCTTCAAGCTCATATCAGTTCCAGAATTCAAGTATATACTTATATGTATGCTGTAGTAGTATCTCTCGACATTGAGAATTAATCATAAGACCCGTATATACCCTAACACGTACTAGCTTAAAAATACATGTGTATGAAATACATCCGCAGTCATTATAATATATAGAGTATTATGTGTTCTATTACAATCATCGCGATCGAAATAAACTCGGAAGTTATTCAAAACACAATTTTTCGCAGTGTCGGGCCTAAATAAGAAGAAGAGAACACTGACGTTACAAAAAATTATATATCTGTATAAGTATCTAAGTTTGGTATTATGATTTGCTTCTTGAAGAATACATTAAAGAAACTGGTTTCTTAGTACTTCATATATGAATTAAGGAATACTCGAGTGTTTTATAGAGTAGGTAAAGGGTCTCTCATAGTCGGCTTCGACTGTAGCATATCGTTCCCTACTATCGCTTCCGCCCCGACACTTCGGCTTATTTCTGCTAGAGTCTTCTATACTTAGGCTTCTAATCTTGGCTCACATAGTATTCCCGACCAATCCCAAAAGTATTCTCAGCTTCTCTAAAGTTCAGCAAGTTCCTCATGGGGAATGCTAACGAGTTTGTATGCAAAGTGCCGGGTGACAGGAACATGGACATGGTGGATAATGGCAATGGTAAACAAAAGGGCGTGGCTGCCAAAAGGGCACAGGGATAGAGTCGACGAGGGGGGAGGGGGGCAGTTGAGTGAGCTGCACAGTGGCACAAAAAGCGTCTCAAATGGCACATGATAATGTATTTTTATGAGCTGACGTAACCAATTAGCGGCAATGGCAACTGACGTTGCCGAAAATTGAATTTGCTGCTAAAATTTGTTTCCACACACACACACACACACACACACACACACACACACACACACACACCTTCCACAGTGGGGCAAAAGACACAATTGTTGCCAGTTTGTTCTACTAAAACTCTTAAGAACTTTGCAAAGTTTGCGACTGACTTGCGAAAAATTCCTGACCAACAACAAAGAGCCAACTTCCATTTCCAAGCCGCAAACGAGCTGTGGATTGTTCAAGGGAATGTAGAGGGGGAAGTGGAAGGGGATGGGGGTTAAGTGAGCTCGCTCCCAATACGCATGCGCAATTTTTCAAAAGCTTTTAAAGTGAAGAGCCCAGTTGAAATTACGTTGTAATTTTTGTAATTTCTGTAATTGCCTAATTCTGATTAATTTGAATTGACGAACGAAGCGCGAGTCTGACTCTCGATCTGGAGCGCCAAGTAACTTGAACACGACTCTGCCAACTGCAACTGCAACTGCAACTGCAACTGGTAACCATAACTGAGACCTATGCTCCAACTATACTATAAACATTCTCATACCCAGTGGCCAGTGGTTTAGTTGCATTCCCTCGACGGCGAATTGAGAGGTCAAAACTGAAAATTATGCACCATTGTTGGCAACAGTCTGGCCGATTCGGATTTAGCCAGCGCAACGGCAATGGCAAGAAGCAGAACTTCAACCAGTTGTTGGGGCCCTGAACCGCTGGTAATCCTTACTTATGCGCACTTGAGAGCATTGAAGTCGTCTCAGGCAGAGTGCGAGAGATTCAATTTATTTGCGCCTCGGCAGTGCGTGGCTTCCTTTAATTTGATTAAAATTTATGTAGAACTACGAACAGCAGAGATTCCAGCCAAACCTGATAAATGTATCTGGTCGAGGTGCGGGTTATAAGTTCGTATAAGCTCAATGATTGCAACTCTGTCTCTGAATTCAAACGCAATTTCATATTTGTTTTATATAACACTGGGTAGCAAAATTATAGCCCATTTTTTTTTTATCAAAATTATAAAACACTTTGTTTATTTCTAAAATATTTTTCATGATACGAAATCTAACTAAGAATAAAACCTATCAACGTACTTCATAAGAAAATAGTAATGTGTTTTAACACAGTTTATTTCAAAATATTAAGTGTTCTTAATTATTTTAAAACAATTAATAAAAAGTGGCATTATTAGCTTAAAATATAAATATATAAATATAAATAAATATATAAATATAAATATATATATAAATATAAATAAAAATCGAACGAGCACTCCTCTTTAAAACATAGAACATATAAAACATTTATTTTAATCTTGTATTTTTTGATAGCTATTCTTAATGATAACAAGCCGGTCAGTCGAGCGCGCGCGACATTGGGATACCCTGTGCAGTTCTTAATAAAAGTATTTTGATAATAATGGTATTGTTTTTATTTTTTGTATACATATTGTATTATATATATATATATATATATATATATCAAAATCGACATTGTGTGCATCGAGAATAACTTGTTTGCGATAGTCTGGCAACACTGGAATACGACTGCTATGTTAGACAGTAGCATTCAGCTTTTCACACAATGTGTAGCATTCAGCTTCTTTCCATCGACACACTGTATAGCGCCACAGCGGCCGACAGCGCTCTCGCTTTCTCAAATGGCATTTTCATATGCTCTCTCGCTCAGGCGAACAACAATGATATAATGGATTTAAAACGAATTCCTTAATATCTCCTTTATTTATGGGTCGATCGGTATGAAACTTGTAGCAAACTGCTCAGCATGACTTGTACTTTAACTATAGTACGTTATGTTAGACTGCGTTATCTTTAAATTTAAGCCTATAACAGACGGACGTACTGACAGACATACGGACAGACAGACGGACAATATCAATCGACTTGGCTATTGATACTGATCAAGAATATATATATTCTATAGGGTCGGAAATGCCTCATTATGTCTATTACATACATTTGCACAAATTCAATATACCCTGTGCCCATTTGAAATAAACAAAAATCAATTTTTCGGGTTTCTTTTCTTACTAAATATTTACAGTCTATTTTTTTATGATTTTATTTAGATGATTTCATTTTGTATTATGTTAACAGTTAAGTTTCTACAGGGTAACTCTCAGTCGAGCACTCTGGCTAAGTAAGAGTTTGTTCTTAGTATTCTGCATTTGGATTGTGGGGATATTGGCGACAAGGTCGCTGGGTTAATGCGCCGCCAACGGGGGCAACAATAACTCAATTAAATGCCGGCCCATTAATCATACGCCATGTGAGACGCATCCACAGTGCGTCTCACTCGTCCACTCATCCCATCGTCCCATCGTCCGGTTGATGCAGCAAATGTGTGAAAATCTCCCGTCGCGATGAAAAATTAAATGCATATCTAGGTGTACATAGATCATCAATGAAATTTAATATGCAAGAAGAGCCAGAAGAGATCAGAGTTTGCTCGGTAGTCGCCGGACATTGGGAGCACTCCCCGTAGTCTCTGTATATGAGTTTTACTTGGACCCGATGTGGACCAAAATAGACAATGACATTGTGTAGCTTAATTAGCCAAAGTTGTTCGTCGTTGTTTGGTGTTTGGAGTGCACAGCAACCCGCTGATTAGAATATGAGTTGGGTACAAAATGTGGCTGATATTCGTTGCATTTCCCACCTAATGAAGTTGTTGCCGGCATTGTTGGTGCAATTAATCAAAACTCTAATCAAATGGAAAATTGAAAATGGAAATTTAATGGCAAACAAAACGTTCGACGCTCTCAAGCTAGACTCGACTTGCCTAAATGATGAGAAATGGCAGGGGAGAGTAAATTTATGAGTGAAATCAATGAACAACTTGCCTTATCTCTGTCCTCTCCTCTTGTCACAGCTCATTTGATCTCAGCTGCTAAGTTATCTACACTCGGAAAAAAATGAAATTACGAGTCAAAATGAATCTTTCAATTATATTTATATAACAGAAAACTAAAGCAAGATCTCAAATGTTATGGAAATTTCTTGTAGAGATGAAAAATTTTTGTTGTTTAATTCATGTTATATTTTAAAATTGTTCTTTTAATGTGAAAGAGTCAGAGTTGTTACAATGCTTTGGTGTGTGTTTCTCTTGATCTTCAACCCTCTTTTTTCTGAGTGTAGTGTTATTTAGTTAGCCTGTTGACTGCTCTCAACTCTCTCTTTCACTAAATGAGCCAACAAATTGCAACAAGCGCAATTTCACAGAATGCTCAACAAACTGTTGTTTAATGCGTGGCTATAATTTATGCAGAGAAAGAGAAGGAGATGTATGGGGAGAGGAAGAGGGGAAGAGAGAGAGAGAAAGAGTCGGATTGCAATGCATGAATACCAAGAACAAATGCGACTTTTGGACATAATGCGCGAACTTATGCAAATGCCGAGCTGCTGAGATCCAGAGACGAGGCATGACTTATGCCTGAAATTTGTCTAGTTGTCAGTAAATATGGGAAATCAGTTTACAACATGCGTGCCACAGTTGCAGCTTCAGTTTGCAGTTGCAGTTGCAGTTGCAGCTCCAGCTCCAATGTTCAAGTCCGTCCTCGGCTCGACGACAGCGACGACAGCGACGACATTGAGACTTAAGCGGAAGGCACAGCAGGAGCAGAGATAGCAAACATCAGATACTGAGACTCGTAATGGCGACAACAGCAACAAAGGAAGGAAAACAAAACCAGCAACAACAACAACAACAACGTCGAGTCGAGTTGTGGTTGAAGGAAAATAAAAAAAAACATGCAACAAGGTCCATGTTGGTCCATGCTGATGAAGGGGTATCCCTTGCCCCATCCGCTTCCCTTCCATCTCAGACATAGCCATAGATTGATGCCGCCGTTGTCTATTGACTATTGATGACGAGGTGGGGCTGAAGACACCCCTCTTCCAGCCTGCTCCCTCCACGCTCTTCCTTTTTGGCATATGCATATGAGGCTGTAGAGTTTCTAGATTCAAGATCTGTGCACCTATAAGGATAATGCGCAAACACACGCAGGTTGCCTCCGAATTTGCATTGCAAAGCTACAACCAGACTCCGGGTCTAAGTCAAAGCCAGATTCCGATTCAGAGTCGGGCCTCTAAAGTGTGTGTGAGCCGAAAAAAAATATGAGAAATAGGCATAAGAATGAGAATACTTAGTACTTACTTGTAGTTTGCAGTTCGTTGAACCTAAAAGCTCAAGTTTCAAGCTAAAACTGAACGTTAAATGCCGTGAATTTATGCATAATTTGCTTGTTTCAAAAGAATCGATCAGTGAGATCGATCACGAGAGAAGGGAACAAAGCAAGGGGTGGCGTGAGGGGCAAATCAAATTTTACTACTTCCCATAACTCAGTTGAGCGGACGGGGAGAGCGATTTTGTGAATTGAGATTTCAATAAATTTCGCATAAAACCAAGTAAATATTTAATTTGGTTGTTGTGTAACATAAATTCACCGCTAGAATTAATCCTTAGCTGAAGTCAATTAGTATTTTATAGCGCTTTTATTGGCCGCTTCTTGTGCTTATTGACCAAAAAGATGCGACAGTCGGCCAATCGAGGCGAGATCAAAAGAAATCGCCAAAAGGTTAAGCACGTACATAGATAGATAGATTGAATGAAATTCAAATTCACAACTAGTTGAAAGTTCTAGACGCATACACCCAAAGAAAAATGATTTGATAATTTAATATTATAGTAAACACTCGTATTTAAGTATTTTGTTTAAGTTTTAAGTGCATTAAATTATATATAAATATATGTATTCATATTAAATACAAAATTCCAACATATTAATATTAAAGAATAAACTCTTTATCATTTTAAAATATTATTTATAGTTAGCATTTAATATTTTAATATTAAACTGTAAGTATAAAATGTTTTTGATTAGGAATTCTAAGCAATTGAGTGCAAAAAATTAATCTAGCTTTTATTTTAAATTAAATGCTTAAGATATTTAACTAACATATATTTTCATTCAATATTTATATAAATATAAAAGTGTTAAATTACAAAAAATTATTAGAAATAAAAGGAAACAAATATATAATTTCTATAGAATTTAATAAGCTTTCTTGATTGTTTTTTAGCTTTAATTAAAAACCTATTTGATCTGGCTACATTTATATTATTTTAGTTTTTATTAATATATTAATACGCCTTCGATTTAATATTTATATTATGGCAAAATTCAACATGACTGTATTTATTTGCATTTTTTTTGCATTGTGTATTTGTATTTGTGAGCATTAATTGTATATTTAATTCTAATAAGTTATCATTTGAATTCTAACATTTTATAATCAATTATGTCAGTATTTACTTATCTTTCACTACGCATTTTTTCTTTGTGTGTATATTTATAATATATACATTTCTAAATATGTAAATATGTAGAAAAATACGAAAGATATTTAACTATAATATATTTTCAATTGATATTTAAGTCAAGTATAATATTTGTACAATTTACTAAGTCTAAAGTATAATTATTATTAATTTTATATTTTATTCTAATACGTTTTTAATTTATTTCTTACATTCTATAATCAAAATATGACTGTATTTACTTATCTCTACTATACATTTTTTTTCTCTGGGTGTATATTTATAATATATACTTCTAAATATGTATGTCCAACTTCATTAGCGACTCGTCGTCGCTTTGTTGTGTGATTGTGTTGTTGTTTGGCTGTTTGGCTGTTGTTTGGTTGCTTGGGAACCCACCCAAGTGGCCGCTGGCTAAACTCATGTAATTGGAACGCCGTCTTATCAGCGACTAAATACTAAATACCAAACGAACCGAGTCAACTTCCAGCCGAACAGCCATTTCAAGCTAAACTTTATAACGAAAGCGCTTTTCAATTAAAACTAAAACAGAAACGACCGAGAAGAGGGAACAGAACAAGTTCAGGTAGCGCCTCCACCGCCGCCTCATCCTCCTTCTCTCCTCTCTCTCTCTCTCTGATCGGCAAAACGAAACGCATGAAAAATCGAACAAAATGTGCGCTCATTAAAAATTCGCATAATTTATAGATTAATGAATGTTGCCGACATTCTGAGGTCGACTCCGACGCCGGCTACCGAAATAAAATAGCAATATTTATGTCGCCAACTGGAGGAGATGTCATCAGCGGGGGCGCTGACAATGAGAACGATCAAACGATCAGATGATCATAAGATCACTAACCGAAGTTATGACTCGATGACGAGTTGCCATCAACCGAAAAGAGACCAAAAGAGGCAGTCCAATGTCATTTGCATGGCCATAACAAAGGATTAGGCTTAAGAGGTAGTAGGAGACAGGCGGCAAGAGTCGGAGCCAGGAGGCGGAAGTCAGCGTAGAATACTTAGACAAATGTGCAAATAAATAAAACTTACTATCGGCCACAAGAAATCAACAAAAACGAGGCAACAACCAATATGTGCAACAAAATGATTGGGTTACAAGGAAAACTGCATACTCTAACAAATTGAAGTGAGTTTAGTGAGTTAGTTAGCAATCAATAGAAACTAATGATGCTCCTAATTCTTAGTCCAACTAAACAGATATTCCTTACTTGCTTAACATTTTAATAAACAAGAAGAGCACAATATTTTTAGTTTATCAAAATTGAAATTTGGTAATTAAATTTCTTAAAGGTCTTTCTAGTTTTATTATATTTATGAATAATTAAAAATAAACTAAAGAATGATTAAATATTATTAATGAAGCTTCTGAGTTACTCAAAGTTAATCATCTAAGAACAGAAATCGATTCTGCATCAATATTTAACTGCATTTAGTGCTTAATTTTGTTCTACAAAAGGTTTTTTTAAATGGATTTAAATGAAATCATCGAAACTGATCTATTTTCTGTAACTATAGATGCAAATATATTATTTTATTATTTTTTTTTGTTAATTTCATTGTAATTATATTTAATGCAAGTATCGATTTATTGTCAAATTATAATTTAAGCAAATTTTTAGGCTTTTATTCTCGATCAATTGCAGTTGCTTCAACACAATTTGCTTCATATTGTGGTTTGGTTACTTTCAGACAAGAATTGCTTGGAATTCTTGAAGTTTATTAAAAACTATTTGTGTTTAGACTACGATTGATAAACACGCATCGATTAATGAAATTGTGAATAAACTTACAAAGTAAATGAGAAAATTAGAATGCCCTCTGTCTCATAACAAACAACATCATCAACAAAAAAAACAACAAGCAGATGAGGCAGAGGAAGGCCATGGAGACGGAGGAAGAGAGCGTTGTTGTGGAGCCTTGCCAAGTGGAGCCTGCGTTGCAAACAGCAACATGTGGCAGAACAACAATTTATGATGTTGCCGCTGACAGGCGAATGTTGTTTGCAGTTGTTGTTGATGACGATGATGATTCCAAGGATGCGACGACGACGACGACTCGACGATTCGACGATTCGACGACTCGACGACTCGAATATGCAGCTATTGATTTTTGATGCGAATGAATGGCCCAACCTGGTCTGGCCCCGACTTGGGTTGGCCTGGCCTGGCCTGGCCCGGCCACCATCTTGAACACAACTTGCAACTTCCTCTGCTCTGCACCTCGCCGTTTTGGGAGCTGTTTCGGTTTTTTTTTTCTCCGTTTCCCTGTTGAGTTTTGCATATTAACTTGCATGATGGATTCGAATGCGGATTCGTTACATTTGAGATTGCGATTCGACGTTCCACGTTCCACGCTCCACGTTTTGTGTGGGCCTTGAACAGAGCCTGGTTTGTTAGATTTGCTTCAATGTCGCCACATGCTGACAAACCGGGAAGCTAATGCAGATGATTCTGATTGTCGATCGTTGATCGTTGATCGGATGTCGGATGTCGGTGCCAAATATTGGCCTCAAATTATACGTCATTATGCACTCGGCTCAACATAAATCCATCAACTCGACTCGCAATTGTGTCCATTACCTTTACCCCCCCGTCTGCCACAGACTCTTGACTGTGTTGAGATCTCTATGTGTGTGGGTGGCGTCGATCAACGATCGTTGATCAACTGGCAACACAATGAGATATACAGTGTGTCAAGGAATTTTTGTTATAGCTGATTGTTGATTGCCTTTAACAACAAGTTAAAAGAGAAAAGATTGAGATCAATTGAATTTAACTATTTCTATAAATTAAATATTGTTTTAATATAAATAAATAAATTAAAATGAGATAAAAAGAGCTAAAATAATATCTAATAAATACAAATAATAATATTTAATAAGTTTAGAAGATAATAGACATATGCATATATTTATAATTTTGTCAAAACAATTACTTGACTAGCTGTGTTTTTATTTATACCACATAGAGTTTACATATGGTCTGTGCTTTTCAAGTGCCTGTCACGTTGTTGTTGTTGCTCTGTGAGTGTGTGTGAATGAGTGTGAGTGCGAGTGTGAGTGTATGCGACTCATTCATTTCAAAGTGCAAATGCAAGCCGACAGCTAAGCGACGTCATTTATAGTTTTTGACAAGCGGCGAACACAAATGCCCAAATGGTTAAATGGACGCCCTCAAATTGCGACGACTAACAGAGAACTTGAGAGCTTGTGCCACCAACGTGCATTCCAGTTAAACCAACAACAACAACAACAACAACAACTGAAACTGCAACAACAACAACAACAGCTACAATAACAACTGCAACAACAAGAGAATAACAACTGAGTCGCTGGCACGCACATTTCGTGTACGATTCCCAGACAAATTGCAGAATTGGCGAATGCTTGAGAATTCTACAGAATCGCAATTGGAATCTACTGTATGGGATCTATGGTGGTCCCTTTGCTCAGAGTCAGAGTTACTCCAGAGTTTGAGTAGCGAGGATTCGGCCTGAACTTGGCAATGCAACTGGAAATGAACCTGGTCAAAGACTTTGTTGTTTTTTTTTTTGGCCAGTTTGCCTGAATTAAATTAATCCCAAATGCTGGTAAAAGTTCGGTGATTGTGAATTTAAAAAAAACCGATTAAATTATGGTTTTTCATTTCGCTTTTATCAAATACTATATTGATTATCGATGTTGTTGTAAGAATTTTGTAGTTGAATCAAATATCTAATGCTGATTTTTAGAAACTTTGTCCAATAATCAAAAATGTGCCTTACAGGACTAAGGAAGTTTGGCAGACCCCATAAAGTGTATATATTCTTGAGTCGACATTGCCATGTCCGTCCATCCGTCTGTCCGTTTGTCCGCCCGTCCGACTGTCCGTGCGTCTGTCCGTGTCCGTCTGTATCAGAGCCTAGATCTCAGAGACTATAAAAGCTAGAGACGCCAAATTTGGTATGTTGGTCCGTCTATGGGCTAAGCAGAACCAGTTTTTGTTAAAATTTTGCCACGCCCCCTTCCGGCCCTGTAAATCGAAAACAACATTTATGAAATGCCATAAAACGAGAAATATTAAAGCTAGAGTCCTAAATACATATAGAATGAGCATCAGACTCCTAATATATTCTGAAATTTTCAATGCGATCGGATAACGAACTCCAAAGTTATTGAAAACACAATAATACTCAGTGTCGGGTCAAAGGAAGAAGAAGAGAACACTGACGTTACAACGCACTATAGGGTATTTGCCTTTTTTAAGGAATAAATAAATAAATCTGAAGGTTTATATATAAGTATCTACGTTTGTTACTATTATTTGCTTTCTGATGTATAATTAAAGGGTCTCTCATAGTCGGCTTTGACTGTAGCCTTTCCGACTGGTTTTTTCTAATTCTTTCAATCATAAGTAGTTAGCTGTGGAGATGAGCATTATTAATATAAATACAAATTGAATTTTATTACGCATAAAACTAAAGTTATATTACATCTTTTTATTTACAAACTAGCGCAATTTTAAAACAGTAAAAAGGAAGAAATAAAGAAATTCTATAATCATTTAAATGCAAAATTAACTTTGATTATTATAATAATAATTGTCATTATTTATAGTAAATAAGAGTTCAATTGAATTTAAGCCCAATTTTTAAGCACATTTTGTAAATATATATTATCAACGTATTAAGGTATATTCAAATCATCAAATTACGTAGATGGAACAGCAACTGATAATGTTGAGTCTGATGATTTAATTTTTCGGTCTTATCATCATTTTGGCCCTTTTAAGGGAGTACTCGGAGCCCCGAAATGTGAGCCAAATAATGCCCTTATCATAGCCATTGTCATTATACGTTCCCGTCAATTGGCTGTAAGAATTGAAGTTTATTAACGAAGCTTTAATAAACAATTAACATTTCTTCATACCTGTGTTGACAACTGCTGTACCACCAGGCGCCAGTGCCATCAACGGCGCAGTTGCTATAATAATCATCATTATCTCTATCAAATGTGGAAAAGTTCATGCCACGATGAACTGAAAGTGAATCCCCTGCAGTTCCATTGGCTTCTCCCAGAGTGTGTAATTTATATAGTTCATTCTCGCCTCCAATTGCAAATTCCGTATACGTCTCAAACTTTTCGCCTCCCTCAAAATCCTCGAGAACTACCATCAGCTCTTGACTTTTCTCTGTTGTCAGCGCATGAATTTTATCCAGTCCTAAAAAGAATTCGCCACTCAAATCACCGAATCCCTTTTGGTATTCAGTCCAGTTGCGATAGAAGTTCACACTTCCATCTATCCGCCTCAAAATGATCGTCCATCCGCCTCCTCGAATTTGAGCATCGCAGGCAACTTTAATAGGTTGACTACTAAAGCTGGGGAGAATTATGTCGTAGGTCATACTAAGCTTGGCATCGGTACAGTTTCGAGGGTTAAACAACGATTTGTGTTTGTCTGATTCCTTAACAAGTCTGTCTATTGACTGTCTCTGAAGCTCCAGCTCCGCTTTAAGAGATTGAATATCCGATTCCTTATCATCTCCGTCTTTCTTCTGACGTTCCAGCTCCGTCTTAAGAGATTGAATATCCGATTTCATATTATCTCCGTCTTTCTTCAGTTGTTCCAGCTCTACTTTAAAAGCTTGAATAACTGAATCCTTATCATCTCCGCCTTT
This sequence comes from Drosophila histrio, assembly GCA_958299025.2. Lineage (NCBI taxonomy): Eukaryota > Metazoa > Arthropoda > Insecta > Diptera > Drosophilidae > Drosophila > Drosophila histrio. Next base: position 4,025,287 of record OY282580.2, on the reverse strand, counting down.
TTTCCGTTGTTCCAGCTCCGTCCTAAGAGATTGAAAATCCACTCTAAGAGATTGAAAGTCCGCTCTAAGAAATCGAATATCTGATTCCTTATCAACTCCGTCTTTCTTCTGTTGTTCCAGCTCCGCTCTAAGAAATTTTCTTTAGTTTGGGAAACTTTTCGATATCTAGAATACTTATTACCTTAACTCAGATAATTGCGAATTTATTGAAATAAGTAAATTGGTCTCATTATATTGAGTGAGTGGAATAGCATCACAGAACAAACTCAATGAATTTATCAAAAAGATTATGCAAATTATTTTCTGCCACATTTTGCGACCGTACTTAACAGATTGCCCGAGAAAACTGACTGAGTCAAAATCGAATTGAAGAAATGAAGTGAATTCTATGGCGATAATCGTAATCACATACAGGAGTATATATACATTGAATACACTATATACTTATATTCATACTCTTATCTGCGACAGCTCGTTGAACTTTCTCCTTGATTGAATGTTCAGCTTATATGCTTCAAGCTCATATCATTTCTAGAATTGAAGCATAATCAGTATATACTTATATTCGTATATACTACATTGTTTGGTTGATGCTGTAGTAGTATCTAGGGACATGGAAAATAAACACGTATATTCCCAAACACGTAATCGCTTACAAATACATATGTATGTAAAGCACATTCAAATGCATCCGCAGACATTACTATATAGAGTATTATGTGTTCTATTACGAATTAATTAAAACCTCAAGGTTTATATATAAGTATCTAAATTTGTAACTATTATTTCCACTTTATAGAATAAATAGCTGTCTCTCATAGTCGACTGCGACTAAAAAAATTATTTAAATAAACCAAAAAAAAAAGTAAAGCATAAATGAGGAAAAATTTAATTATGAAAAATATGTTTAAACATTAAGAAATTAAAATAAAATCATAATACCCTTTTTCTCCAATTTTTAATGGGCACATGGTATAAAAATCATTCGCAGTACAAAAATTTGAAATTATCTAATTGTTTTACATTAGGAAAAGTCCCTTTGATTGGTTTGACTTTTGCTAAATTTTCTTTCAAAGACTAATATAATTTTTCAGTACGTTGCTCGTGTATTTTTTTTAAATTGTATGACAAAGTAAGTGATTAAGTTGTTCTTAGGTCTGCAAAAAAAGTGGCAAAAAATATTTATAAATATGAAGAGACGCCTTAATACGATTAAATAATGTTTGATTTCTGGTTGCTCTTCAACAATATTTTTGAAACTTAACAAAAGTAATAAAGTAGTAGTAGAAAAAGTGCAAATGTCGCAAAAAAAAGTATTTAATTAATTTTTCAATTTTTTTCAAAATTTCTTTGACATTATTTCTAATTTTGTTTCCTAATTTTGCTTTTCTCTGCATTATTTATCGACATTCTAATGGGGAATCGGAATTTTAGAAGATTTTGTTGTGTGGAGGCGCCAAATCTGCACATGTTGCGTAAGAAAGTTTCGCTGATGTTGTTGTTGTTGTTGCTGGTTTAAATTTTGAATGTGTTTGTTGCACGCATTTGCGACAAACAATAACAACAGAAGGGAGACGCTTGCTCCAAGCAGGGAAGGGGGAAGAGGGGAGCGAACGGTCAGCATACCAAACACTCAACGCCAAAGCGCACTTCACTGCACTCGGCGGCAAACATAGCCCACAACAAACAACAACAACAGCAACAACAACAACAACAACAACACCAGCAAGAGCGACAACAACAACGAAACAACTTCTTACACAGGTGAGCTCTGACTCTGACATGAGAGCATTTCCAGTTGGAGCAGAGAAGACAGAGAGCAAGAGAGCAAGAGAGCAAACCGGTTTATGCTTAGAGAGCGCTTTATGTTCTGCCTCTCTCTCTTCAATTCGTGCGCTCTCTCTGTGGGGCTAATTTACATGCCTGTGTTTTTGTGGTCAGCACTTGGCGAGGCGTTGGATGCATTGCTGGACTTGACTTTTATGCTTTTATTGCATAGAAACGAGCACGAAAATGAGCACGACTTGTGCACGACTTGGGCACGACTTGGCCACGATCTGGACACGACTTGAGCACGATCTAGAGCACGACTTAGACACGATCTAAGCACGACTTTAGGCTCGTCTTGCGGTAGCTGAAATAACAACAAGCTTGCATAGAGCATGTGGGTGCCTCAGTATGTTCTCTTTCTCTCTTTCTCTCTCTCTCTCTCTGTCTGTCTTTCTCTCTCTCTCTCTCTCTGCCTGTCTTTCTCTCTCTCTCTCTCTTCCTCTTTCTCTCTTACTCAGTCTCTGAGAGAGTGTCTCTCTAACTGCTGGTGGTTGCTTTGTGGCTAATTGTGGACCTGTCGTCGCTGCTCTTAGTGCATTGTATATATATACAGTTAGTCAAGTAATTGTTTTGACAAAATAAATAATGCATATATATGATTTTTATTTTTATTAAAAGCTAAACTCAACTGCAATTTATAATATATTTTTTTAGAATTTTTTTAAGCAGTATAAACAATTATAAAATATTAATTACAAATAAATAGCGATACAAGTAAAGTTATTTTTATACAATTTTAAATAATTTTAATAATTTTCCCTTATTTTAAAACATATTTTTAAATATTTGTTTGTATCAAAACTCTTACTGAACAAATTTTAAATATGTTATTGCGCCTTTTCAATAATTTTTTAAGTGTTTAACACAAGTTAAATAATATAGACAACTGCTTAACAAAAAAATAAACAAAATTTAAAGCAGAGAAAACTATTTTCTTTTTAGTCAAAACAATAATATGACCTACTGTATTGTTGTCATGAGCCTTTTGAACTGTTTGTCTTGTCTTAAATTGTTTTAAGAACTATACTCAACTATAAAAACCTTAAAAATAATAATAAGCAAAATGTATTATTTATATTAAAGTAAAATGTGTACAATTTTGATCATATCATAAAAATTACTTGACAATCTGTAAATATACTTTGAAGCTTTCTATAAATTATTGTCTTCTAATCTTTAATTGTTTAAAGAACTGCCGGCAAATATATTAAAATATGAAGAAAAAAACTAAAAATATATACAATTAAGTGTTTAGTAAATTGTGTGAATTTTTTAGTTTGCTAAAACAATTACTAAACTATTTGTGGAGATCCTTTTAAACTTATTGTCTTATGTTCAATTATATAACAAAACTATAAGCAACTAGTTTTAAATAAGAAAACAAACTCAAAAATAGAGAACTATATTTTTATTGCAATGTAAAATATGTATTTTGTCAAAACACTTACTGGACTAACTGTATATATATATGTTGTGGAGCCTTTTAAAATTCTTGTCTTGTTCCACGTTGGCTCCATTTGGCATTCATATGCAGTTGCTCTCCAGCCACAATGTCAATTGGCATAAGGAATGAGGAATGAAGCATGAGGCATGAGGCATGAGGCATGATGGAGGCCAATCGTCGACCGCGTGCTGTGTGCAGCGTCTGATGCTGTGGCAAGAGCTGAGATGAGAGTAGGCCCAATGTGTAGAGACCCAGTCAAAAGAAACCGCCCAAACCACTCTGTTGGATTTATAGACGCCAACACACCACACACACACACACACACACACACACGCACACACACAGTTGCAGGCCTAGGCCTGCGTTCAGGTGTCGAATTCACCACAGCTTGCCACATGCACTTGACCACAGGTGAGTTGTGCGCCTGTCTGTCGGCATCTCGGCAACTCTCGCTCTCTCTCTCTCTCTCTCTCTCTTGCTCTCTCTCTGTCTTGGCCAGATCGGAGAGCCAGTTAAGAGGAGGATTCAGTCTGTCGTGTGCTTGCGTCGCAGAAACATTGAACAATTCCAACGCGCGGATTAACGCAACTCGTTGTCGCCGTCGCCGTCGTCGTCGTCGTCGCAGTTGACAACAAATCTGAAACGGAATCGAAATCAGAATCAGAAACGGAATCTGAATCGAAATTCAAGTGTTCAAGTGAAGACAAGTGAAGTTGCAGCAACTGCAACAACAAGCAAGAATCGAAATAGGTTTGATTCCAAAGCCAAATTCTAAACCACAAAAGTGTTTCCCAGTGTTTTTCTTCGCCGCGTCTTTATTATTATTATTATTTTGTTTTCGTCGCGATCGTCGTCGTCGTCGCGTTTTGCGTCTTTCGGCCAACTGCAAAAATGTAAGAGCGGAATCTGCATTCAAGTCTGAGAAAATTTCGGAGTGCGGCATCGGCCGATAAATGCCGAATGCAATGAAAATTGCAATATTTGCATTTTAATTAAATTGCAAGAATTTCCAACGTGTGTGTGTGTGCGTGTGTTTCTCTGTGTGTGTGTTTGTGTGTGTGTCTGTACAACAACAACACACCAAAAATATATAATCAAAAGAAGAAAAAAAAAAACTCAAGAGAAATACAAAAAAGAAAAAAAAATAAACCAGAAAAAGGCGAAAAGAAATATTGTTCAACAAGTCAAACGAGTTCTTTTGGCTCGCTTTGGCCGTGTGGCCAACAGCAGCAGCAGCAGCAACAACAACAACAGCAGCAGCAACAACAACAACATCAAGTCTCGAGTTGAGACGCATTTGGTGGCAGTGGCAGTTGTTGTTGTGTTTGCGCCTTTGGTGAAAAATATTGACAGCATATTGCCACAAAATGTAAGAAAGCACGCAAAATCAAGTAATAAAAAAAAAGTACTTCAACACTCGCTCATAAAAGTGCGCGTACACTCACTCAAAAGCTGTGCACAGCCAAATTTGAGACGGTGTCAATAAGGTAGCAGCAATAATAACAACAATAGAAAAATAGTAGTAGTAGTAGTAGTAGTAGTAACAAAAACAAACTTGAAAATAGTCAAATTGGAGAGTGAGAAAGAGAGAGAGAGTGAGATATGGACAGTGCCTGCTGTAGTTAATGTACACACACACACACAGACAAAGACAAGGCGAAAAGAAAAACACTTTGCTGCCTTTTTTCTTACCTCAGTTTCCAGCGAGTTTTCGACATTGGGAAAATGTGAAAAATAAACACAGAGTGTTGTTGGCTATTCAGAATTCGATTTCGATTTCGGTCTCAGTTTTCTACCTGTTCTACACACTCACAATAGCCAAAGGCAACGGGAATGGCACCTGAGTGTATCGTTATCGTTATCTATCGGCCAAAACGTGACGAGGGAGAAAAGTGTCGCCAAGGCAAAACGATTCCTGGAAAACTCAAACACAATCGATGAGATGATGCGATGATGAGACATGAAATGATTTTGTAATCACATCGCTTCGCTCTCGTTCTCGTTCTTCTACTTTGGCTTTTGGCCATAAAAAAACCAGGAAATGGCCATCGTGAACGGATTTTTAATGCCGTTTCCATTAAAGTGCATTAGAAATTCCTCTGAAAATTATATAAAATTATTACAAAAAGCCGTTCAAAACTGTGTTATGTGTGTGTGTGTGGCAGCACTTATAAACCAATTTTCGTGCTGCTGCTAAAAGCCAAAATAGCTTGACATTAGAGAAATGGGCACTAACTGAAAACTAAAAAAAAAACTGAGAATGAAAATGACTGGGGAAAAACAAACAGACATTTTGGGCCAACAACAATGAACAACGAACGGCGGCGGCGGCGGCGGCAACGACTCTGCGAGTTTTATGGCCCTTAATTTACACTTCCTTCCAATTTCCCCATCCAATTGCCCCATTGCGTAGCACAGACGAGACAAAACAAACGACAGAGGGAGAGAGGAAAGAGTGTCGGGGAGGGATCTCAGTTCTTCTGTTCGTTGGTTTTGTTTTTGCTGGGCGTCGGCAGCGACCAAAGGAAAAATGCGAGCGAGCGGCAGCAAAAGCGAACAAAATATAATTTTCATTTCCCATTTTCATTTGCTCTCGCACCTCATGAAAATGTTTCCCCTGCCTCTGTTCCTCGCCAGGCAGTTGCTCTGCATATTTCTGCTTTATCAGTCCGGCGGCATTTGGTGCATACGAACTAACGGTGCAGGGAAAAGTATCCAGAATGAAGTCAAGAATTCCGAGATCTTTCTTAAATCGATTACATTGTTCGAACAAGAATTTTATACTTGCATCAAATATTTAAGGTTTATTTCTCTTTTTTATTTATCTATTTATTTTAATTGTAACTTAGAGTTATTTCTAATGTACAATAATGTAGGCAGAGCAACTGAGGCCCCCAGGGTGATGTTTCTCTATTTAAATACTGAGTCAGTGCCATTTAATGAGCATTGAATCTTTATTTTACAATTATAACCTGAAAACATACTTGAAATTTTCATGTTGAAAATGACATGCTAAGCTCAGAATTTATATTTTGTCTATTGGAATAATGTTTTTCCTTTTTAAATGGACCATTGTATCTTGATGAGCGAGTGCGTCAGGTGCGGGCGTTGCGGTTTGCGTTCGACAATAACGAAAGACTTAGGCAACGAACATGCCAAACGCAATTTAATGCGCTTTAAATTGTCCACGGCCTCGTCATCGTTGGCGTCTAATTGCCGCAATGCTTAGCGCTATACAAACAAAAATTACGCTTTAATCTATTTTTACCCCGTCCCTCCCTCTGACACACACACACACGCACACACGCACACACGTTTGACCGCGAGATGGCCATCAGGCGAGGCACAGCTGCCCCTTTTTGCCGGGACCACACGCGCGCCTCGTGCTCCGTGCCAAGAAAATTACATTAGACGTTGCAGTTAAGACCGCGAATGTTTCCTCTGTCTATGCGCAAAAGCACGCACTTGCCACCAGGTAACTGCCACCTGCCACCTGCCACCTGGTCCAAGTGCATGTGGCACACCCGCCTCTCCCTGCGCTGCACAGTGGACAAAACTAGCTAGATTAGAAACATTAATATCTGCAAAAGTTACATAAATAATCCTTGTGTAAACTATAGAATTCCTTTTTAAAAATTTAACCAATGTTTGGTTTTAATTATTGGTTGTTTGAGTTTTTCCTTTGTTAAAACTTTTACATGTTTATAATGTCATTTTAGTAATTATTTTATTTTTAAAATAATATTCAGAGTCTTATTCTGCTGGTTAGGGCGTAACACTGAGATTTTTGTGACACATGGAAAAGAAGTAAACAATTTGGAACAAACAATGAACTTAATAAATATAGCAATAAGCTGCAGAATAAAATACAGCTGCAAGTTTCAGACCAAGAAAGAATACTTAAAAGTGTGAGCATTTGGCATATTAAATATTATTTTATATATATTTATTTTGCTATAGAATTTATACTATCAAATGCATACAAAAATATCTTAGCAAGAGTAATTTATTTTTGATTTATTGATTTATGTTCAATTCTATAAAATATCATTTGGTTTGAATGTGTCGTTGCCTAAATATAAAATATGTAGCTTTGACAAGCTGACAGCAGTATAAATATCAATAATAAAATTATATATAAATGATCAGAAATACATAGAATGTATTGCCAGTTGCATAGATTCGAAAATCTATACTAAAATAAATATAAGCTAGAGTCTCTAGTGATTTTATCCACTGTGCGCCCGGCGCTAATTTCTTTGTTGAGTCTCATGCGAGCTGGCATCGCGGACATTCGAATGTGCTAGCCTGTGATTAAGCTTAGAATATGTTCATCGTTTTGTTCCAAGTGTCTTCATCCGCGTTGAGAATATCAAATTGGATTGGCAATGCCATGGAGATTGTGACTGTGATTTGGATTGGGATTGTGTGCCTTCGCCTTTGGCTATTTGGTTGAGCTAACTACGCATAAATATTTTCTCTATATGCGTAATATAACGAAATAAAACAATAAACAACTTTAGAGGGAAAAATCTGCATTTTATCTAGGTTTGATTTGGTTCAATTTGGCGTTTTATTGCCGCACACATGAGCTGGCACATTATATTGCATGGCAATATCTGTGAGAAGTGAGCAGTATGAAATGAAGTCGACTGGATTATATCAGGGCCATAATAGTATGTAGTTTGAGAGAATGTGTGTGTGTCATAAAATAGCGGACTAGCAATAGACTTGTAGCAAGTGTATTCCTGACTTCGGTGTGTTTTTTTCTTTTTTAGTTTAGCTCTGCTTTGCATTTCATTTGTCCGAGTCCCATAAACACTCAGTCTACATAATTTGATTGTCTTAATGAGGGCCAGCATTCTTAATAGACCTGGTCCAGAGCAGCATCATTTCGATGCGATCAACATAACGAAACGTTACAAATTTTGTTGTCGTATCAATTTTCGATTGGAAACTATATATATTCGAAATTTATTTAATGACAGAGGGTGCGAGGGGTTAATGAACGAACCAAAGAAATAACAAACTAGCAGCGAGATTTTTGCCTGATTTTGCAGTTTTATGATGGCCATTAAACGGACCAAACAATGCCTTAAATACACAGACCATGACAATTATTACTAAATACTTTTGGCTACCCTACAAACAAGCTAAGCCAATCCCAACTGATTCCAGAAGTGGTGGGATGTCAAGTTGCCAAGTTTCCTAGTTGCCTTCCGGTTCTCGCTCTGATCTATTAATACCTCATAATTGTGTGTAGAAAAGATCTCTTAAAACGGTAACACAAGTCGAGATTAGAAACAGACATGACAACCTGCAGCCGACTTCAGGTTCAGGTTCAGGTTCAGGTTCGGGATCGGGCTCAGTTTCCCAGATGGAATGGGATGTGAAGAACGTCGCGAGGCGTCATTTCATATTTTTTCTTACACCTCGCAAGTTGAAACTCTTTTCGCGGACGACGTTGTTTGGCGATAAGATATGGCTAATAAATGCCGCTAATTAATGGCATTGATTACGCTGTGCCACAAACTGACGTTTCTCTCTTTTGGCACAACGACCAAACTGTTTTTTTGATGATTAAAATATTTATTACAAATTTATTATTGCATGCGATTTGGGGCAGGTTTGCTCAAATGACAATAACTTGGCCATTTAAGCACAGTTTTTAACAACCGATAACTTGTTTGATGCCAAATTAATGTGTCTTTATCATATCCGTTGCATAATTTATTAATTTGTATATTTTAAATATATTTTCTAATTTTATGAACTCACAAATCGTAAGAAAATAATGGAATAAATTGGTTTAATTCATTATAAAAACCCGTTTAAAGCCATAGAAAAATAAAACAGATTTAAAGCATGTTTTCATTAAAAATTGCATCACTGGAAAATAGGGAAAGCTTGGCATTCTTATGTTTTTGATTGCGTTCGAAAGTGAAATTCACAATGAAAATGAAAAACATTTTCGTACATTGCTCTGGTCATTTCAAATGCTTTAAGGTGTTGGCGCTTCACTTTGTTTCACTTGCATTTTCGCAGTTTTTCTTGCAGAAAATCTATCTCTCATGCGAACTTCACGCTTTCCCTGCGCTGTCCATCTGTCCGTTTGTCTGTCTGTCTGCTGTCTGCTTGGCTGATCATAGACTAGGCACAGAGTGTCGGATACATGGTCCAAGGCGAGGATTTGCATTTTAATGAGCTCAATTAATATGCAAACAATTAAAATGTTACTGCTTATGGCTTTTAGCTGCCACAAGTCCAACTTGTCGAATCCGAGACTCGTTGACTCGTCGACTCGTGTGTGTGTCCGGCAATTAGAAAGCCATTAGAAATAACTTATTAGCAACAGTAACTCTCTGCCCCCTCCCTCCCCTCCTTAGCCTCATCGGTGAACTGCGACCACGCTCCAGCTTGCACATTTCATAAATTACTCAACATTTAATTAAACACGCTCTAAAGCGCTACTTACCACCTACTTAGCCGCCGGTTTTAGACAACAATTTTGCATAATTTGAAGTTAAATCATGAATACACAACAGTAACAACAACTACAACTTAAATTTCTGACTCGTTTCTTTGCCTTTTTTTTTTTTAATTGTGCAACAACAAAAATGTGCTTACTTTCAAGACCCAGCTCTTAAAAAAAGTACAAAGGGAACTGTTGTGTAGTGCTTTTGGTAGTTTTTGCCCAGTAGCTATAGAAATGTCCGTTTGTCCGGCCGTCTGTCCGTCCATCTGTCCGTCTGTCTGTATGAGCGCCTAGATCTCAGAGACTATAAGAGCTAGAGTCACCAAATTTGGTATGTTGGTTTGTCTGTGGTCTAAGCAGAACCAGTTTGTGTTCAAATATTGCCACGCCTCCTTTCGCCTCCCTCCAAATTCTTAAAATCTCATAGAATGAGATATTTTAATGATAGAGTTCTGATTTTTTGGCTAACATGACGAGCATCAAGGTAACAATGTATCCTACAAATTTCATCACGCTCGGATAATAAGTTTGAAAGTTATTAAAAAAATAAAAAATGAAATTCCATATAATGATCAGTTTTAAAACTGGCTCGTTGAATTTAATAACATAGGACAAACATTGTGGTCCAAATGTATTCTGAAAATTTCATAGCGATAGGCGAATAAACTTGGAAGTTATTCAAAACACAATATTCCTCTGAGTCGGGTCAAAGAAAGAAGAAGATCACAAAGACGCACTAAAGGGTATTTGGACATTTTAGGGAATTGATTAGAACCTCAAGAGCTAAACAAGATATTTGGATCAAGTTGTTTGCATTGTTTAGTATTTCTTTTGTATCTCTTTTTGATTTTTAACTTTTGGTATTAAATTGTATTGTTAGTTTTTAATTCATTTAAATTAGATAAAACGAAAACTTAAATTAAATTTGTGTAATAATAAAGAGTTCAATTAAAGTTTATTCTGTTTCCAGTATATTCCACCGAAAAATCTTTCTGAGTCTAACTAACAACTGTTATTTGCCATCCCAAATGTATACAGAATTAGTACAGGGTCTCTCAAAGTCGAGTTCTTTAGACTGTAGACTTTCCTACAAGGTTTTTTTTTTTATTATTTTTATTTAAGATCTTTTCAACGTCTGCGTAATTAAAGAAACCCTAGGAACATGTGTTCTGGTCATGTTTAACAGTCAGTCGGTGACTTGGCTACCGATTAAATGGCGCTTCCTGCCTGGCAGTGTTAGTGAGGCATTTAGGCATTTAGTCAGTGGCGCCATCGAAATCAGGCTGTCCAGGCAGTTCACGCGGTCCAGACTGTCCAGGCTGTTCAGGCTGTCCTGGCTGTCCTGTCTGTCCAGGCTGTCCAGGCTGTCCAGGCTGTCCAGGCTGCCCGGATTGATTCGCCATGGAGAGTCGTCTGGCTTGGCTGATTAGCACCTCCTTTTTCCGCCTTTCTAATCAAGTATATTTAATATCAAATGAAGCTCAATAACAAATGTTCACTGTGCACAGCAGCAGTCAACACAGTTCACAATCTGGCAAATGGCTTTATTTGAAATTTTCCTCCCGTTTCTACTACTACTACTACTACTACTATTCCCGCTCCCTTTTGGCTAATTGGTTGCGCCGTAAAGTTTATGCTGTTTGCGTTATTGTTTTTTATATGTATTTCATTCTTTTTTTTTTCTTAGTTATGGTCATATATTTGTTGTAACTTTTATTTGCCATTAAGTAGATTTTATTAACGTTGCTCCAGATGCTCATTCACCTCGTTCCTCCACTCTCTTTGACTGTGCACATTTTTCGGGCTTTACGAGCTTTTGAGATCGTTAAAGTACAAAATACGAACGAACTCCCAGGAAAAGTAATAATTTTAATGTTTCTAGTTAGCCAGTCAGTGACTGTGATGGAAATGGTAAAAAATCAAAGCAGTGCCTAAAAACTACAATATAATTACAAGCTTTGTCATTTGATATTAGACAACGGCAGAGTGCACACTCCACACTCCACACTCTCGGTTGCAGTTGCAGTTGCAGTTGCAGTTGCAGTATCAGTCTCTGCCACACACGCAACCAGCTGAAACTTCTTCTGTGGCAACTCGGTGGTCGGTCTTTGGCCTTAAGTTTCTTCCCTCTCTGTGTCTCCGTGGCGCTTTCTAATGTGTTTGGGTATTAGCAGTTCATCTAAACTTATGACAACTGCAAATCAAACTGACATTTCCGCAGCAGAAGCTGCAGCTGAAACCAATCCCGAGAGTTGGTAATTTGCGTACGGCCCGTCAAGTGTCAAGTTTGCCCGTAGTCAGACCGGGGTTCATGTCTAACAATTCCCCCGTCTCTGCAAAACTTTGATTTTCTACACAGAGAGAAAAACTTATGTAAATAAACCAATACCAAAAACTCTTATTACTTTCGTAATAATTGTTAGTAAATTAACTATTTTACTTCCTTCACAGTTCTTTTCTGCTTGGTTAGAGAATTTGTATGTTCTTTCTCAGCAATTGGTGTTTACTAAATTCGATGTTAGTCAAACTTAGCTTAAGTACAACTCTTTTCTCACAGTGTTGCAGTTGCAGTTGCTGTTTATTAAATTACATTTCATGTCATGGCTGCGTTTCCAGGGAAGTCCATCAAGCAGGTCGACCGTCATTATAAAGTTGTTAGAGACACGTTTGCCAAATCGCCTCGCCGCCTCACCGCCAACTCTCCCAGCCCCCCCCCCCCCTCTTTTTCTATTCTTCTTGCCCGCATTTATGTCAATCAGTTTGTCACATAATTGAGATCAAAAGAATTTGGATTGCATGCAATACTTTTATGACATGCCGTTCTAGTTATTTATTAATTCACTTTTAATTACATTGCCTGATCCTCTGATTATCTGCCGATGAGCTGGCACTTTCCGCAGGGTGCCCAAAAAAAAAAACAAGATGTTTATCGCCAGAGAACATCACGAACCAAATACCCATGTGAAAATACACAAACTTCTTTGAGCATTTCCCCCATTTGCCAGCGTTGTGCTGAAACAAACGAAATAATCATATTTATGCCCTGCAAAAGGTAAAAAAGAATTAAAGGGTTAATTGGTTTATAGTTTTTTATAGAGCTAAAATATATATTTTTTATTACTTATACATTTAACGACAACTAAAACGACTCGACACAAAGTTCTTTAGCTTTCAAAGTGGACAAATAAATATGTTTTATGCCAATAACTGAATAGATAAAAGGTAACAGTTTAAATAAAATATAATTGTTAACAGGGTAGCTGTAATTCGTATACTTTCTAGTTATGCATATATTTCTACTTGTTTTATTTTTCTTTTACCTATTTTTTTAGCTTTTTTTTTTTTGCTTATCGCGCGAGAAAAATCTTTTAAATTGCAGCAGTCGCAGTTGAACATTTGTTGTTGTTTATTATTTATATATCTTGTTGTTTTTGGCCACTCGAATGCCGAACGAAGAAGAAAAGTGTTAGTCATGGTCTTGTTAACTAAATTGTTGACCACGAATTTGCTGGTCAGCCACAGCGCATAGTTCTCTATCCCTTTCTGCCTATCGCTCTCTCTCTCTTTCTTTCTTCAATTCAAACCGAGAACATAAAAACTTCAGTTTAGAAATTATTTGTTCGACTTTGTGTGTGTGTGTATGTGTGTGTGTGCCATCAATATTTGAGCTCTAACCATGAGAGACAGCAGTCAGACCCAGAGATCGGACCCTTTTAGCCTTTGAACCTTTTTTTTTCTGTTTTTGTTCTGAACGCAGGTAGTTTCGTTTACCTTGGCGAAGCTTCTATTGTCTTCGTTTCTGTTGAAAGAACCTTCGGCATTCCCTCGTTAGTTTACCATTTGAATTTCAAATGTCCAACCAGTTGGCCAAGTGGCCAACTAAGCCAACTGCCTCAAAAGAAATGCCAACACAATGCGTAAGCTCCGATGAGCTGCATCGGGCGTGCTAAGCGCGTTAGTGCAGTTATCAGTCTATTAGTTGTCATCTATCAAGACTGCAGTCTACAGTCTTCAGTCTACAGTCTCCAGTCTATAGTCTACAGTCTCTCTAGACTGTAAGCTCTGTAGTCTTAGCGCCTTTTCTATTATCTGGCTAGCAGCGTGGGCTGCGATTATGTTAGAGTATTTATAGTCATGCTTATGGACTCGTATTTGTTCATTTCTATTTATTTATTTAATAATATTGGACTTGGAATATAGTATTATATAAGATTTGCATTTATTTCTGCTTATGAAATTGAGTATTTTATTGTAGTGGTTAGCTATTAAGATCTCTAGATCTCTAGTTTTTACAGTCTATCTATTAATTGTGTGAATTCGCATTTGTTCATACTTTTTTTATAAATCAAAATTGATGTCCGACTGATTTTGATAGTAAAAGTACTAAAACAAGCCGGAGAGTCGGGGCGGGTGCGACATTAGCGTGCCCTAAGCCAATCTTCTTTGTTATTTTTGCCACGTCAAGGATTTCATTGCCTTGCAGAACCCTGATGCACTTCTCAACCGATCTTTCCTATGGCAGCTATATGATATAGTTATCCGATTTATACCAAATTTAGTCAGGCTGTATAAGATATGACCAAATGCATAATCTGTGAGTTTAGTTGAAATCTATCGAAAAATAATAAAGTTTGCCATACAAAAGTATGATTTTCGACCAATAGTTCCTATGGCAGCTATATGATATAGTAATCCGAATCAAACCAAATTCGGTCAGGCTCTATAAGACATGACCAAATGCATAATCTGTGAGTTTGGTTGAAATCGATCGAAAAATAAAGAAGTTGGTCATACAAAAGAATGATTTTTGACCGATAGTTCCTATGGCAGCTATATGATATAGTGATCCGATTTATACCAAATTTAGTCAGGCTGTATAAGACAAGACCAAATGCATAATCTGTGAGTTCAATTGAAATCTATCGAAAAATAATAAAGTTTGCCATACAAAAGTATGATTTTTGACCGATAGTTCCTATGGCAGCTATATGTTATAGTGATCCGATCTTTCCGGCTCCGACATATGAACTGCCTGGAGAAAAAAGACTGATGTGTACCAAGTTTCATCCAGATAGCTCTAAAACTAAGAGACTAGTTTGCATAGAAACAGACAGGCAGACGGACAGACGGATCGACGGATCGACGGACAGACAGACAAACGGATATGGCTATATTGTTTCGGCTTTTGAAGCTGATCAAGAACATATATATACTTTATAGGGTCGGAGATGTCTGCTTGCATGCGTTACACATTTTATGACAAAATTATAATACCCTCTGCAAGGGTATAAATATAAATAAATATATAAAAATAAATAGAGTTGTATAGTCACAGCATTGATATTAATTCTCGTTTCTCAATTCTCTTGCAGCTCGTAAAATGGCCGCTGCTGGAGGAAGCGGCAACCCTAGCGAAGGGCAATCACAGTCGGCGACATCAGAATAGCGCCATGTTGGGTTTTTTAGCACGCAAACAACGAGAGGGAACCCAAAACTGAAGTCGACAGAAGTTGAAAGAGAAATACAAACATAAAGAAAAAACACACGCAGCGATGCATCAGGAAACAACAACAGCAACAACAACAAGTTTGAGTTCGCGTTGTGTGAACTACAACAACAGAAATAATAATACTAATAATAATAGTACGCCCAGAAGAGATTACACAATGTTCCACAGATGCCGGCGACGTTCAAGGTCGACGTTAACTCTAAGATTTCCCGCCATCAATCGCTCTGGGACGACGCTAAAGTCGCTGCTGTGGATGCTGCTGCTAGTGTCCAGCACTCTGGGAGCAGCGGGATTGGACAAGGAGCGGGAAAGGGAACGGAGACTGGAGGTGTTTGAGGGCGTGCCCGTGAATCATCAGATCGGTTATATTGGTGACTTTGACAGCATTGACAGCGGCCCGCCGTACATAATTGTGGCCGAGGCGGGCGTGGAAACGGATCTGGCCATTGATCGCACCACGGGCGAGATACGCACCAAAGTGTTGCTGGATAGGGAAACGAGAGCTTCCTACAGCCTGGTGGCCATTCCGCTGAGTGGACTTAATGTTCGCGTCGTTGTCACCGTGAGGGATGAAAACGATAATGCGCCGACTTTTCCGCAATCCGCGATGCACATCGAGTTTCCGGAGAACACGCCGCGCGAGGTGAAGCGCACGCTGCTGCCGGCACGGGATCTCGACCTGGAACCGTACAATACACAGCGCTACAACATCGTCTCCGGCAATGTGAACGACGCCTTCCGGCTGTCCTCGCATCGGGAACGCGATGGCGTGCTCTACCTCGACCTGCAGATAAGCGGTTTCCTCGACCGAGAGACCACGCCCGCCTACAGTTTGCTGATAGAGGCGCTGGACGGTGGAACTCCTCCGCTACGCGGCCTTATGACGGTGAACATAACAATTCAGGATGTGAACGACAATCAGCCGATCTTCAATCAGAGTCGATACTTTGCCACCGTGCCGGAGAATGCCACCGTGGGCACGAGTGTGTTGCAGGTCTATGCCTCGGATACGGATGCGGAGGAGAACGGACTGGTGGAGTATGCGATCAACAGGCGGCAGAGCGACAAGGAACAGATGTTCCGCATTGATGCACAGACTGGCGCCGTCTATATTAACAAACCGCTGGACTTTGAGACCAAGGAACTACATGAGCTCGTTGTGGTGGCCAAAGATCATGGCGAACAGCCGCTGGAGACAACGGCCTTTGTCTCGATTCGTGTGACAGACGTGAATGACAATCAGCCGACGATCAATGTCATCTTCCTCAGCGAAGACGCCTCGCCAAAGATCGCAGAGTCGGCGCAGCCGGGAGAATTTGTCGCCCGCATTTCCGTGCACGATCCGGACTCGAAGACGGAGTACGCCAATGTGAATGTGTCGCTGAATGGCGGCGACGGACACTTTGCCTTGACCACGCGTGACAACAGCATTTATCTGGTCATTGTCAACATGCCCCTGGACAGGGAATCCACCTCGAACTATACCTTGAGTGTGATTGCCACCGACAAGGGCACGCCGCCGTTGCATGCCACCAAATCGATCTTCCTGCACATCACAGACGTCAATGACAATGCGCCCGAGTTCGAGCAGGAAGTCTATCATGCCAATGTCATGGAAGTTGCCGATCCGGGCACCTCAGTGCTCCAGGTAATGGCCCGCGATCGAGACGAGGGCAACAATGCCGCCCTCAGTTACGCCTTGGCCGAGACGCCCGACACACACGCCCAATGGTTCCAGATCGACGCCCAGACGGGCTTGATCACCACGCGATCCCACATCGATTGTGAGACGGAGCCGGTGCCTCAGCTCACGGTAATTGCCAGGGATGGCGGACAGCCCCCGCTCTCCTCAACGGCCACTGTGCTCGTCACCATACACGACGTCAACGACAACGAACCCATCTTCGACCAGAGCTTCTACAATGTGTCTGTCGCCGAAAACGAAGCCGTGGGCAGGTGTATACTCAAGGTAAGTCATCAATAGCTTACGATAATCCTCACAATACTAAGACTGGTTAAAATTGCGAAAGAAAATTGAGGAACACAAGACTAGGAGACTTATAATGAAGAAAATCAATAGGAAATTTTAATTGCAAAACAATATAATTTCAATTACTTAAAACAATGATGAGCTTAACATTCTAACAATGTTATTTAGTGTCCGTTTCATAGCTTAACTAACTAAATCAAATAAATGAGGAATACCTGGAAGAACTCGTGAGTAAAAGACATTTTTACTTTAGCTAAGAGTTGCTTGATTTAAATATGTACTCATCATTTGATTACAAATCTTTTAATTGTATTTCTGAATTCTTGTGTTTATTTTTGTGATTCTTACCCAAAAATATTCAAAGTTCGCATACCGAGTCGAGTCATTAGTCTGCTCCTCTAGAAACTAGCATATGTCTGTATCTATCTATTTGTCTATCTGTCCATCTATCTTGGCTCTTGGTCTGTCTCTCTGACCCATTTTGGTCTCGCCAAGTGACTCGAATCACACAACGAGCGGCACTTATGGATTTTCTACGTACTTGAAACCCAAACTAATCTCATGCATCAATTACCCAGTTCCCTCTTCCCCACTTCAGTCTCTCTCGCTCTCCAGTTCAGTAATAGTTTCAGTCCGATCAGTCAGACATCGACATCCGTAGGGAATTGCGACGTTTCGGCTACTTGGCTCAAAGACATTTGTGCCACAGCTTGTTACCCTGCCACATGGTAAAGTCTTTTCACTTGTAGACAAGGCATGCAAATCTTCCATTTGAGTGTTACTTTTATAGCGGAAAGGGGAATGAATGAGAAGTACTTTTAACTAAGTTTTGTAAAGGTTATTTTTGACTAATTTTATTTGTAATAAATTCGGTTTTTGCTTTGCCAATGAGCGGAAATGCGGTCGATATAGGAAAGTAGTAAATTTATTCATTTCATTTTATGGATCTCATTGTCTCTCTCAAAGAAATAATAACAGAAATCTAGTGTATATCACGTTCGGTATTTGCCTAATGTCATTTCCTTCTTGTTAGCTGTGTTTAGGCAGTCAAATTCCGAAACCGCTTCAGTTCTGTTCCCCTTCTGAGCCCCGGTTGCCATCCGCACCCGAAGCAATGCAGGCTTCTCACTCTTTTGTAGTTAATCCATTCATCATCGGGTAATTACATTTTTATAACATTTTTCCCCGCTCACAAAACAAATGGGCAACCAAAAAGAAACAACTGCAACAACAGCAACAACAACAACAGCAACAACAACAAGAAATGGGGCCTAAAACCGTTTCTAGCGCTTAACGAAGGCATTTTGTTCGCTGTTGTTGCTCGGCTCTCGATCTCTCGGAGTCTTTCTATCACCCATTTTTTCACACACACACAGACGACTTGGAAACGTCGACAAGATTTTGTTCGGACTATCAAATGTGACCTCTCTTGTCTCTTGTGTCTTGTCTCTCGTCTTTTGGTGGCAGCTCAGAAACAAATAGCAGAAAAAGAGCTGAAAATGCTGCTGAGATTCCAAACTTCCCAGCAATTTAATAACACGAGTTTCAACTCAACGCAATGTTGTATACAAATCTAACAAAAAAAACAAACAACAACAACAACACTTGGATGGTAAAAATCAATTTATAAATACGAGTATCTAATAAAACATTAACATGTTATTCCATTTTTTGTGAGTTGTAAGGAGTGTTGAGCTTAGTGTCAACTGGAGAGTGAATATATATTTTATTTCTGGGTATTTCCTCTTAAGATTACCTGCTAGCAATTACTGGACTCTTGTAGACATTTCCGCAAATCAAATCAAATTGTATCTCATCAAAATGGCAACGTGAGATGAACGAAATTAAAGGCTTTGATAGCCAAAACAACAACTAGAAATAACAACGCCAATTCTGGCAACAAATTTGATTCGATGAAATCTGAAAAAAGTCACGTTTCCTTAATTACAATGAAAGAAAAGCAGATTCGACTCTCTGCCTCCCTTCTCTTCCCTCCCTCTGACCGTCTGCCAATTGCCTCGAAACCACTGACGAAAGATATTCGAAATACAGCATACAAAACGCATAATTGGCTCACGCAAAAAGAAAAAAAAAACAACCTAAAAATAAAAATAAAACTGAAAAAAATGTGAAATGAACATGAGATATACATCTAGAGTTTTGAGAAAGAGATAGACGAATGAAAAGAGATCTGTTGGGATCTGTACGAGTGCGAGGGCTCCATATAATCATAAAAGCGGCAGCCACTAACAAAAAGGGGAAGAAAAAAATCAAATTCGGTGCACACACACACACACACACACACAGAGAGAATTGTGCTCGGGTTTCTTCTTTTTCATATTGAAGCCAATCTGTGGTTCTGAAGACAATAAAAACTTCGAAAAAAAAAACGCAAATCGGAATTTGGAATATCATAAAAACAAGGGAAACAAGCTGACTCTGCTGCCTGCCTAAAGGGCCAGCGAAGACAGCATTTTTTATGGCACACAGAACTGAAGAAAATTAAAAAAAAATATATAAAACTTGGTAATATATTTAATATATAAGCCAGGCAGGCAGGCAGGCAGGCAGGGCACGGCCCAAACAAACAATAAACTGAACAATTCTTAAAACAAAAAGTCAAATATTTGACTAAAACAAACCTGAATCGGGCCAGTTTGGTGTGACCAACCCAACCAACAAATAACTGAGTCCAAGTCATGAGTGAGAACAGAAAATACTTTCCAGCTGCTCGTCATTGTTTGCTCGACTTTTGGCACTGCACGTGGGCGAGGTGGTCAGTGCGGTGTGGAGCGGGACGGTGACGGGGAGGGGACGAGTCTTCCGATCGATCGGTAGGCTCTTTCAGCAGCTGCGAATGGAATTTGCCATCATCATCGAGGATAATCGCAGCTTCATCAGCTTCAGCAGACAAACGACTTTCATTTCAACTGGTGATGAGTTCTACAACCTTTTTTAGTTCAGAAGTGCAAAGAAAAATGCAGCAGGAAATCAGCGAAAAAAGTTACCCCAAAAATGTTGGGACAAACTGAAAAAAGAACAGACGGAGAAAAGTGAGGCTAGCGCTAGAATTCAAAATAATATAAAGAATACAAACGAACTATCCAGGGAAAGTTCTTTAAATAGTACAATTTTATGGATAATACTCGCATCCAAATTGTTTTGCCCTACGAATGACCGACTGAGTCAGACAGTTGCCGTTCCCATCTAGGCCACACCTATTTTGCCAGCTGTATCATTTTTTTTTTCCTGAGCGGCAGCGGAAATGCTATTTAATTAGAGGCGATCAAATGCCGCCCGACTCTGACTCCGACTCCGACTCTGAATCCGACTTCAACTTCAACTTCGACTCCGACTACGACGACAGCGACCTCGACGATTGACTAGTAGTCGGAGCCATCTAATGGCTGACCAAATTACACTTTAATTCGGGCCGGCAAGACGAATGACTTAGGCAACAAACTTGCGACTTGCGACGAAAGACTTAGGCAACAAACTTGTGGCAGTCGGCATTAATATTCGAACGAAAATTAAAAACTCATTATGCAAATTACAAGCAGAGGAAAGGGATGGGATGGGGGTGTGGAAGGGGGGGGGGGGGGTGACCTCCCCCACAGTCAGTTGCTTTCTAAGACAACATAATTTCTTTAGCGTGTTGTTGTTGTTGTTTTTGTTGCAGTTATACACTAAATTACATGCAATTACATGTTGCTGTTGTTGTTACCAGTTGCCTTGACTGTCTGCTGGCGATTGGTTAGTCATTGCCCTCCCCCTTGGCTCCTCCGCTGCCCACACTTTACGAAGATTGGCAGCTGAAGTTGTTGCAGCAGCCGGCGCAGAAATTAG
Organism: Drosophila histrio; assembly: GCA_958299025.2. Lineage (NCBI taxonomy): Eukaryota > Metazoa > Arthropoda > Insecta > Diptera > Drosophilidae > Drosophila > Drosophila histrio. The sequence continues at coordinate 4,004,193 of OY282580.2, read as the reverse complement.
CTGCATTTGGTGTGTGTGTATGTTGCTGTAGTTGTAATTTCGCATTGTTTGGCTAATCTACGTAAATCTCATTTTGGGGCTCCCACAATTACCAAGCGGTGGGTCGGGGGGCGGCTGAAGGGATGACAGAGAGGAGGGGGGGACAGGCTGAACTGGGCCTGCCCATTTGGCCATTTGGCAAGTTATGTGGCTGCTTCTCTAATGCCATTGAACTGGTTTCTGCCGAGGGTGCAAGTGGCAGGTTTGCCATCGTCCACAAGCCTACAACCACGCAGCCACGTTCAGGTCTCTGCCCCTCTTCCTCTCCCTCTCCCTCTCCCCTCTGCGCACTTCTGCTGCCACTTCTCTGTCCCGCATTGTGGCAACTTGACTGCGTATGCGACGCTCTGCACCAATTTTCTTTGTCTCTTGCATCAATTCACTTTTTTCTAAACATGCCTTTGGTCTCTCAGCTCTCTTGAGAACTGCTCTCCCACTCTCTCGCTCTCTCTGAGTGTCTCTCTCTCTCTCACGCGCTATACGCAACTTGTTTTGCACAATTTTAATTTTATAAACACCTTTAACGCATTTTTGTGCGCTCACATTCCATAAATGCCACAGCGCAGAGAGAAACGCTCGCAGCTGCCGCATAACAGCAGAGGGAGAGACAGAGAGAGATAGACAAAGACAGAGAGAGAGAGAGAGAGAGCGAGCGAGAGCCACTGAGAGAGCGTCGAATTCACCTCACTTGCTGCACGTTTGTGCAGACGAATTCAGCGCTTGCCATTCAGAAATTCAGCGCTTCAACGAATTGTTTATGCTGCCAAACGCTCTCCCTCTGTCGCTCTCCCTCTCTGTCTCTCTCTCTCTCTCTCTGTCTCTCTCTCGGCGAGTGTGTGTGTGAGTGTGAGACAAAATGGTTGGAAAATCATGGCGCAGGCGCAGCGCCAAGTTGAACAACAGCCGGTTTTCGGGTTCAATTCGATTTTTCTACACGGCACAAAAAATAAATAAAGCATTTTATTCGGAATATTCTTATTAAATATATTATCTAATTATCTAATATAGAATAAAATATATATTTATATATACAAATAAAATAATATAATATTTACATAATTATTAATATTATAAATATATTTATATGTATAAAATCAAATAGCCAAACAGACACAAATCAAAACAAGACAATTTCCTTTTTTAAACAGTCAGCTAGTCCAACATATTTGTGAAGAAACTGTAGAAACCCGCTTGAAAATAATACAAACATATTTTAATATATAAAAACTCAATAAAATTAGGCAATAAGTCTAATGAGTTCAATTGAAATTGATATTATACCGGAATCCCGAATTTTTCACTGTGTAATACTCGTATTCGTATTTCTATTCGTACTTGTCTCTCGTATCATAGCAAACAACAAGCTCCACATGGATAGTGTGTGTGTCTGTGTGTGAGTGTGTGACTCTGTGTGTGTGTGTGACTCTGTGTGTGTGTTTGCGGGGTGTCTATGCTGTGTATATGCAGTGGTTGTCTTGCTACCATTTGGGCTACCAACGAATGGCAACTGATATTTAAACCGCTTAATATATTAATTAAGTTGTGTTTCGCCTCCCCCTCCCCCTACACGTTACCTCTTCTTTTTGGCCCTGAGCGGCAGCTGAGATAAGAGTTGTGGCTTGCCGTCACACATTTGCCACACGGCAACAACATAATTTTTGACACAATTTTGCAAAGTTAAAAATCGCAAGATAATCGCCAAGTGGAACAGTCCTTAGTGCGTTTCCTGCAACGGGGCAAAAAACCGGGAAAAGCGAGCAGAGAACCGAGAACTGTAATAACAACAACAGATAGCAACATGAAGAGGCAGCCATAACAAACACCATGAAGAAACCAACAAGCAACAGGCAACGGACAACAGGCAACAAGCACAATAGCCACAAGCGTTGATCACAATCAAAACATCAATAAACCTTAACTGATAGCCAGGCTAAAAGCAGCGACTGTCTCTCTCTCTCTCGCTCTCGCTCTCTCGATGTTGCACTTGGAGTCGAATTTTGCATTGCCAGTGACCGAAAACTGCGTCATCGTCAACGTTTTGGGACGTCGTCATCACACATCAAATGTGCATCAATTTGCGGCCAACTGAGATCAGATTCTGGCCCAAGACCAGACACGCGTGTAACATTGTGGCCAGCGACTCGGACTCTGGCTACAGTTTGGGTATCGATACAGAGAAACGATATTTAAGTAAAATAAAAAATCAATATGTTATTCAAAGCAAACAAATACTATTGAAAACTCAACGAATGTATAAAGAAAATATGAAAAGGCAGCCAGAATTACAAATATTTCACTTGAAGAAAGACTAAACGAATTGATACTATAGTCTGTGATATTTTAGCGATATCGATATCGATACTTTCTTGCCGATACCCATCGCTAACTCGAAGGCGTACTTCGACTTTTGCCGCTGCTTCTGTCTCTGCCTCGGCTGTGGCCATATTTAGTAAATGCCGCTTCTGTGGCTGCTTTTAAACGTGCAATTAAAGCGCACACACACACACACACACTCATACACACTCACACACACACACACAGGCACACAATCAAGTGCTGTTAGGACGATGGACTCTGTGACTCGAACTTAGACTTGGACAACGGGACGGACTTTTGGCTGCGCGCGCGCGCACATCACAACAACCCGAGGGCATTGGCTACTGCATTTGCATAGCCGCCACTCGCCACTCTCCACTCGCCACTCTCCACTTGCCACTCGCGTTTGCAACTTGCAGGCTATTCACTCTTTCTCTTTCACTCTCTCTCTCTCTCTATCTGTGCGGAATGAAGCTGCAAGCTGAAAGACAGACAGAAAATGACGCTGGCACTTTGAGGAAGATGCGCAGAGCTTCCACCCATCCCATTCCACTCTGCATTGTGGCAGAACCTTCTTTTGGCCCGACTTGGCCGTCAATTTCAGTTATGTTGGCCAAAATAGCTTCTTTTGAAAATGAAGATGAAGCTGAAGTTGTTGCTGATGTTGAAGTTGAAGCTGAAGTTGAAGCTGAAGCTGAAGTTGACTCTACTTGTGGTTAGTTTGGCGGTGTCAAGTGTGCGCAGCTCAAACAATTAACTCGTCTCGCTGTCCATTAGCTCAACTTGACCACAACTCTCTCCCCTCTGTCTACCACTCCCTGCAACAGTCGGCTAAAATCAATGCCTGCCAAGCACTTTGGACGCAACTGAAATGTTCTTACAGAGAAAGAAATCTGGCATAAGTACCAAGTATTTCATTCAATTAATATAGCAAATTAATTTTGAATAGCCGCAGCAAATCTAAACATTAAATTCCTGTCTCAATTGTTAAGCTTTATGGCATTTCAATCGTACTCTTTTAATACTAAAATCATTCAAATTTTATTGCCATTTTTATTATTTTAATAAAGCAATTTATTTTAAATCTTGTTGTTGAGGGATTCTAGCTGATAATATTATTAATATGATTATTATTAAGAGAAAGTCTAACAAATAAATTCTTAACCTACTATACCTAAAGAGCGCTAGCTACTTAGCTTTTAGCTCTAGCTGATAATAATATCAGAAGTATTTATTACTGATATCAAATATTTTCAATTTATTTGCTTATTTTAACACTTGATTCGCATACGATATAGTCTTTTTTTTTAAAAATGTCAGCAACATTAGAAAAAGACTTGCTGATATTAAGAATAAGTTTCCAAGCAAATGGAATGTTTTTGTTATATCTTAGCCAACTTTTTCTTTGTTAAATAGAAGGATTCTTAAAGCTGCATTTTAGTAGAATACTTTGTTTTTTTTCGCTGTGTAGCTGCCATTAGCGATTGGTCAGCGGAAAAAGGCGTCTAAAAAAACTGAAAGTGCGTTGATTGATGGCCAACTCGTCTCTACGTCTCTGTTCGCATTCAATGAACTGCCAAACTCTCAACTGTTTCTTCTTCCACTCGAGCTATTTTGCCAATTGGTGTTGGAGGTCAAATCACGTGCGTGTCTGTGTGTGTGTGTGTGTGAGTGAGTGTGTGTGTGGCGGCATTTGCATACGGAGTAGCAATCAACGCAGGTTTTTGAGGAGTCGTTGTCGTTGCCTCTCCGCCTCCCACTCCGCCTCCCACTCCGCCTCGCCCTTAGTCACCTGGTTGTTCTTAACAACTTCTGCTGAAAAACGTGCGATTCTAAATGAGCATATCAACAGCTTACAAGCCACAGCCAAAGCCACAGCCACACGGCACAGGCCTCGATCCAAACCACACACAAAAAGCAACAGCAACAACAACAACAACAAATACCTCGCAGACGAAATACGAAAGACTTTGGACACAAACTTGGTTGCCTGCCTTGCAGATGCACCGTTGATAGCTTTTGCATATCGTTGTCGGCTCCAAGTCGAACTGCAAGTCCTCTCGGTTGCTGTTGTTGTTGTTGTTGCCATTGCAAAGTCAAAGTATTTACCACAAAAAAAACAAAAACAAAAAAATGCTGAAAGTTGGCAGCTTATTTGGCCCTAATGTCTGCTGGCTTCCTCAGTTGTCGTCGTCGTTGTTGCTGTTGTTGTGGCTGCTTATAGCGCCGCATGAGAAGTTCGAAGGAGTTCCACCAACAACAGCAACAAGCGGGTTCACAATTTTAATTAGTTAATTATTTTTACTTTTAAGCAAACAAGATTTCAGAGACAAATAAAAAGAGAGAAGTCAACAGGCAGCCAAATCCCGGGTACACTCGCAAAAAATATTGTCGAAAATTTGTCTTTGTTTTCAAATTGCCAATAAAGTTAAACCATTGCCAGTTGAACTTCTAATTTGCCAAGTGACTTTATGAAAAAACGTTATTGCCTTTTAAATAGGTTTTTGTTCATTTTTAGGTAGAATCCTTTAAAGTAAGAAATTATTAACTAATTTTTAAAAGTTATAGCCATATAATTAATGCCATTATTTATATATTTAAGACACTTCTTTTTTCTATTGTCCTAGGAGAAATATCAGTGTGAAAAAGACGCATTTTTCCTGAGTGTAGCGTCTTCGCTTGAACCAAAATCCCTGCCAATGCCAAAGCCAATGATTGTGGCTGAGTCGAAGCCTTAGCCTTAGATTTTAGCCAGTTACCCAGCTGGAATGGCCGGCAATCTGCATACGTGCATCTCGAAGTTGGCACAGCAGCTCAAGTCTCTTTGGCAGACGACTCCCTTCCTTTCGACGGTGCTCTCATCTACGCCTTCTGCTTATTTGTCGTTGTCGTCATGGTCTCAAGTTTTTCGGGCTCCCTTTTTTTTTTAACAGATTCTGCAGATTTCCTCAGCGATTTCCCAGTTGCAAGCGCTGATGCTTCCGCCTTGTTCCACATGCAGCTCGCATTCACATTCACATTCACATTCTCTCAAATCTGAATCTGACCACTCGCTGCCACATTTCGGCAAATTCCGCAGCGTGTGGGTTGCTCAAGATTTTATTCATCCGCTGATTGCCGGCTTTGGGCTCCATTGTTGGCCCATCAAATCGCCGAGACAGCCAAAATGCCAAAGCGATTTTTGGCCCGTTGATGATGATGATGATGATGATGATGGCGCACTCCCAAAAGCCAAACTCACACTTGGCTCGACTGTTAACATGTGTACGGATTTGCATATTTTCTATAAACCAACAAAAACAACAACAACAACAGCCACAATAATCATAATAATAACAAATAACAAAAGAACAAACAAAATATCAAAAAATATTTCATAAATCCCCCACAGCCGCAGCGGACTTGGAAATTAAATTGTCAATCATTTTTATAACGTGCCCACAATTCGTGTGTGTGTGTGTGTGTGTGTGTGCGTGAAAAGAAGTTAATGCCAAAATGATATGTGAAAACCAAAGACCAAAAACTAAATATCGATAGCTTATAGACAGATATACAAGTATTTATGTTTAGTTTCTATTCATTATTGAACATTTGACTAAACGGCTATGATAAACTCGGGATAATGTATGTAACAATTTTGTTTTTGTTTGTGTTGCTTAATTTACATTTCTTTTTATTTATTTGGGGAATTGCCGAACGTAATTGGACCCTACAGACTTTGTAATTTAACATATCTTTTAAATAATAGCTAAATTAAAATCTGCGATGTGACAGTTTTCCACCTAAAGTTAATTTATCAAATAATTTCATATTATTATCAAATTTTCAAAGCAATATGTGGATTGTAGTATGTTGATATTAAGTCATATCTTTATTAAATTAACCTATTCTTATTTAACAAATAATAATAAATAAATAAATTATTAAATTATTAAATAAATTAATAAATAAATAAACAATAAAATAAATAATTAAATAATCAAATAGATAAATAAATAATCAAATAGATAAATAAATAATCAAATAAATAAATAAATATATAATTAAATTAATAAATAAATAAATAAATAATACATAAATAAATAAATCAAAAAATAAATAAATAATAAAACAAAAAATTAAAAAATGTAATAAATAAATAGGTAAATAAATAAGTAAATAAATAAATAAATAAATAAATAAATAAATAAATAAATAAACAAATAAATAAATAAATAAATAGATATATAACTATATTAATAAGTAAATTAATATATCAATAAGTAAATAAATATATAAATATATAAATAAGTAAATAAATATAGAAATAAGTAAATAAATAAATAAATATATAATTAAATTAATAAAAAATAAATATATACATAAATAAATAAATTAAAAATAAATAAATAAATAAATGAAAAAAAAATATATAATTTAATAAATAAATATACTTTAGAAAAACTTTTGTAGTGTCTGCAGACCTTGCAACTGATTGCCAAAAAGTTTTCCCCATTAATTTTCCCACAATGGATGTGTTCGTTTTGCGAATCCCTTCCTGTTTATATACCTACCTCAAGCAGTATTTAAATATAACTCTCTAGACTCCATTAGGGAGTATGATTGTTAGACTTTATCACAGGGTATCTCACAGCCTTTTTCGCTGCTTAAACTTTTCTTTTTTTTTTTTGGGTTTTCTATGGGCTGTTTTTGAATTTTAAACAGTCATTGGCTGGCTTTGTTCGCAACTTGTTATTTTGCTAGCCGTTGAATGTTGTTGGCACTTTGTCGAGTTGACGAGTTGCCTGACGATGATGGAAGATACGAGTAGACAAAGATCTAACGATCTATGTTTAGTCAGCTCGACAAGCGGCTTGACTCGACTTGTGTCGACTCAACTTGTCGGTTGCTTCAATCGGTCGGTGCTTGGTTCACATAAATAATGAATTATGCTGATTATTAGGTGACTTATGCAAAACGTGGCATGAGATGAAAAAAATATGCTGAAAAATCACTGCGATTAGCTGATTTGAGTGTTTATGGGCAGCGATCGCAGCTACCAATGAGCTACTTGGCCATAAATCAAACGCGTGCTACCAAGAAACAACAACAACTGCATCAACAGCAATCGATCGTCTTGCAGTACATTTGATTGTTCCCCCTTTAATTTGTGTAGTCGCCCTGGCCTCCAGCTGCATCCTGGGGCTAAAAAAGCATGCAATGAACGAATGTATAAAAACTAAAAATTAAAAATCAACCCAAAAGAGGAGAACAAGAAAAGCATAATAATACTTTGTGTATGCCGCCGCCGTCCGGTGGCAATAAAACTGCAACATTGTAAGATGTTGATGAGCTGCCACGACATCAAGTCGAAAGCCAGTCTGTCCGACGGTCTGACACAGTCTCTGACACACAGTTATTGATTAAGGGCCATAACAGAGAGAGAATTGCAACGAAAAAGGCCAAATTGCTGATTGAAAGCCAGAGCAAATCACAAAAGGGGAAGAATACAACCAGAAACAAAATCGAGCCACCACAGCAGCGATGTGTCGAAAGCATCCAAAATAACTGTGCTGCCTGCCAAATTCAAGTAATTGCAGTTGGCCAAGAAACGAATGCACTGAAGTTACACCCTTTTTTTCTCCAATTTCTGATTCTCAATACCCGATTCTGCCCTCAAAATGCCCTTGAGGAAGGACAACAGGGAGATGGTTGCTGAGCAACCCCCATGCAATTGCTGGATACCCCCAAGGGAAACCACACGAGTGTCACCAGCGGGTGACCAACGAACCACTTTGACCCACTTGGCAGTTTCAGTTACAGATTGAACTCTGTAGGTTAGCAGATATTAGCTGGTAATTAATACGAAAAGTATTTGATTTTCTATTTATTTAGATACATTTAATATCAATTCTATCATTATTTTATTTAACTTGTAATTAATGAATGAATAAATGAAACAATTACTTGACTAACTGTATCTATAAGGAATATTCAATCTTCGGCATGCCAAAGGCTGTGCGTATTCTTTTTTGTCTGAATTCGATATTCGATTTAAGTTATTGGAACTGGCGGAGTTGGCGGAATTCATAAATTAAATCAAGTTAATATTTCAGTGTCGCTTTGCTGCAACACCCAGCAACACCTACTTGCTCAGAGAGATATTAAAATGCTTAATTGAATTTGTTAAACACAGAAAAAAGAATCGAGGAATCGAGGAATCGAAGAAGCGCCGAACTGCAGATAAGAAAAGTTACCACTCTGACTTCCTACCTACATACATTTCCTGCTCCATAATCCCGTGTAAGTTCACACTGTGGTTCAGACTCTTTCGGGCTAAAACTGTGCTGTGGTTCTTCCCAATGGCCGCCATAAACAAACGCAAACATTTATTGCCGCTGATTGTTAATTTGTGAAGCGATAACGCAACTGCCTCGACTTCAAGACCACAAGCTCCTTCAAGCTGGAACCCACAATGAGCGACCTCAATAAGAACAAATGCGTGTGTTTCCACAGCGCGAACTTGTGACACCAGCTGAAGTTCAAGTTGAAGCTGAGATGTTGAAGAGTTTTGCTTGGAATTCCTGCAGTTGCTTTCCCTGTTTTCTGCACTGCGCAAAAAGAAGCGTAATAAAATTATTTTAAGTATTGTAATAGTATCATTAATCTTTAAATATATCAAGATATTTCCAATCTTAAATCTAGATATAGTTAATTTAAAAATGACTGACTAATTCCTAAACAGTTTGGAAATACTATGAATACTTGAATAGTCAACTTTAATAATTTTAATTTTAGTTAGAAGTAGAGTTTTAACTATGAAGTACTTGCGTTTTTTCGCTCTGTGTGTCCTGATCACTTGATATCGATAAACTCATCCTCTTTTTTCGGCCAGAGAGCATCGACTCACTCGCACATTAGCACGCATGTCGTTTCCTGCACCACACAAATGACATGACAAATGTTTTTGACCAGATCCCAGAGCCCAGAGCAGCAGGGAAAAAGAGGGACGCCGCAGACAGCCAAAGGCAACAGCAACTGAGCTGAAGTTAACCCTGCCCAACTCCTGCTCGCCTTGGCCATGATTGTTGCCGTTGTTGCCGTTGTTGTTGCTGTTGTTGTGATTGTGATTTTGTGGCTGTTGTGGCTGCTTTTGTTGTTCAATTCAATTTATTGTCGAAAGTTCGTAGTTGAAAGAACATTTTAATTTGGCTGCGATCAGGTTGGGACTTGGAACTTGGAACTTGGGTACCTCAGTTGCTTGCGGTTGCTTGAAGCTGCTTTCCTTATAGTTTATGTGGCATGAAGCTACGTTGCGGCACATTGAGCCTTAAATTCAAGCTCGCTGGCAAATTGAACTTGCAACATTTGCTGAGAGGATGAGAGGATGACCAATGCGACGCGACGATTAAAAAGTAACTGTTTTGGCCAGGGTGTCGAAGTTGCAGTTGAAGTTGGCTTTATTTAAACGTTTATTTATGCACTTATTCCCAATCTCTGCAGAATTCTGTGTTCGCTGTGTTTACTTTACAGCTGTGTTTGCTCCTTTTGTGGCTTCATTTCTGCACAAATTCGACAAATTTATTTGCAAGTCTTTCTCGTCGTTCCCCATTCTTCCCTTCGTCTTCTTTTTTGAGGTTTTGGTTGGCGTGTTTATTGGGGAATTTATGACGTGTTCCCCGTGGCTCGTTAGTCGAATTGTGAGTGGTAACCTCTGACAGCCATCAATTGCCATCAATCAATTGGTCATTGTGGCCAGTCTATCTAAGGCCTAACTGTACATACAGCCAACACACACACACACACACATATATATATATATATAATAATATAATGCACATATCAAACTCGATGCTCGGAACCGTTGAACAAAACTGCGCCTGCTTACCGGATCATAAATTTGTGCATGCGTCTCATTAAACAGCAAAGGGAACAAAAGTATCAAATTTCTCTCAACTGGGCAAGCAGAGAGTGTGCAAGAGAAAAGGAGAAAGAGTAAGAGAGAGTGTGATAGAGAGAGAGAGAGAGAGAGAAAAGCATTTGCATCTCCATATTTCATTACTTCCACAGAAAAGACCGAACTCTGTTTCTGGCCATTCTTGATGGACACGAAAGTGGATCGATGTTGGCATGTTTGAAATTTTATACACATGGGAGGCGGATTAAGAGATTTTAAGCTGCCAAAATGACTCTGACTACGGGGCAGGGTAAAAGGGGCATCAAGGAGTGGGAGGCGGATTGGAATTGAAGTTAAAATGTGTTCGCCTTAAGCGACGGCTGCCAAAGTATTTGTCAGCCATGGGCGATAAACTTGACGTTGTTGAATGAAGGGGAGAAATGTAAAGGGGAAGCAGCATCAAATTAAAGTTAACAAGACAAAGTGTTAATGAATTATTTGGAGGACACGTTGCAATGTGGTCAACAAAGGAAAGCAACGAAACAAAACGAAGGGAAGACAAAAGTCAAACTAAACCGCAGACGACAACGAGGCCATTCCCTGAAGGTTGTAGTTGTTGCTGCTGTTGCTGATGTTGTTGCTGTTACTGTTGCTGCTGCTGTTGTTGCTGCTGTCGTTGCAATCGACATTGGTGCACAAATGAATTTCATTAAAAACTGCAACAAACATTGTCGACAATTAAAAAAGCTCAAAGCCACAGACCGTCGGTGTCCATGTCGATGTCGATGCTCGTTTCGATGTTGGTGTTGGGGCTGGTGTCTGGGGATTGGGGATGAGCCTCGGGACGAACGCACACAAACTCCTAAGTGGCTCAGTTTCAGTTCAGCTTCGCACTATTTTTAGGAGCAACGAGTCGAAACTGAAAGTGGAAAGGAAACTCGAACTCGGACTCAAAGTCGGAGTCGAATTCTCTGGAGTATTGGGCAGGTATTGGTATTCTCGTTCCCATTACCTTTACCTTTGCGATTGGCATTGCCAATGCCATTGCCATTGCCATTCCCATTCCTACCAATCAGGCAAATTAGCAAACATTTAATTTCAAATGCGTTTTCAAGTTCGCTGCCTAAGTCTTTTGTTTACGGCATCCATTTGGCAGCATCAGCAACGCAACCAATGCAACTATTTGCACTGCTCTCCACTCGTGTTGGCAATCAGCCTAAAATTAACCAACTTGATGCGCATTAAGCGTGCAGCAGCAGCAACAACAACATGAGTTGCAGCTGCAGCGGGTGTATGCCACTTGGATGGGAAAGATGCGTGCGTGTTAAATTGGTTGCCACTTGAGCTTCAGTTGCGGGTTCAGCTTTAGGTTCAACTTCAGTTTGTTCTTCCCATTGCCCGCTGCCCGCTGCCCGCTTCGTTGTTTGCTGTTCCTGTGCTTGGGGAGTGGCCACGCTAAACAAGCTAAACATTTTGCATAATCAAATATTGATCTTTCGCATTCTTCATCTCAAGGATCCATTTTGTTGCGGTGTGTGTGTGTGTGTGGGAGTGACTGTAATGTCGCTATTTAATCACAGTCAGAGCCATTTTAGACACCATATAAATTTAAACTATTCTATTTTGTAAATCGGAAACGCAGAGGAAACGGCCAACAAATTAAATATGCAAATTAGCAGCAACAACCACAAAAAAATCAAATCTCCCTTTGAAAAAAGCGAGGGAAACGGCGGCAAAGCCAAAAAAAAACAGCAACAATGGGCTTCAAATCATAGTTGTTGACATTTGGCTAAAGTTCATTAAACGCTACGCACAATAAATGCCATTAAATACAGTCGAACTTCGGTATAACAAACTGAGCAAGAACAAATAACTTTGGATTCTTCTTCTATTCGCCAACTAGTTTAAGATATTAGTTAATTATTTGCTAGTTAAATAAATTCAACAACTAATAATAAGTTTATTCTTAATATTCTATTATTACTATAAATATTTGTCTATTAATTGATAATTAATTGTTGTATATAACAATTGCTTATCGATCGATCTCAGTCACATTTTCTATGATCTTCTTGAGAGCGAATTTGGTATTTAGAATGATGCTTTATAGAGAAGTTGGACTGTACCCAATAAATATGAATGTGATGTGAATGCGATGACAAAGGCGATGGCAATGGCAATGGCGATGACGATGACGATGATGAAGACTGTGACTGTGACTGCGGCTGTGGCAGAATGAGGAGGCAAAGCCAAATAAGATGGCGCAAATAATGGCAACGGCTACTTGGCTGCTGGACAAGAGACCGAGGCCACCAGCAGCGCAATCATCAGAAGAAACTCTCTCAAAAAAAATAAAGAAACAAACGCACGCAGTTTCCGTCGCCCCCTAAGCGATCATAGTCTTTGTGCTTGTTGTTGTTGCTGTTGGCCAAGACATTGCCAACATTTTTGCGGACTGCGCAGCAGCGTTGACAACTTAATAAATTTTGAGTGAGCAGCTCGAGAACTGAGAATTGCGAGATGTGAGACGAACGACAAGAAATTTCTCCAGTTGGTTAAGTTAAGTTAGTTGCTTGGCTTAACTAGTTAGTTTAGCTAGTTGGCTGACTCGTCGTTGGCTGCCTGGTTGGTTATTAAACGCGCATATTTCTAATAATTTGCTCAATGTCTGCGTAGACGTTTCCTCTATTTATCAGTAACGCATAAATTTCTGAAATATTTTCACAGCGACAACAACAACGTGAACAATAAATAAATATACTGGCAAAGAGGGACGAGTGCGATTTACACACGTGCATTTAACACGATCGAACTGGAGTTGCGGTTGATTCTTCTGCTCGTACTTGCAGCTTTTCATTTCAACACCAAACGTAAATTTGTACTTCCTTCTCAAAGCAGAAGGCAATGTTGTTGCTGTTGTTGCTGTTGTTGCTGTTGTTGCTGTTGTTGCTGTTGTTGCTGATGTTGCAGTTGTTGCTGTTGTGCGCGCTGAAAAGAGATTTATGTTCATTATAGATTATTTCTGTCTGATGATGTTAATTTTGTTGCATTTCTCGCATTTGCTGCATGCAGCATGTTCTCAGTCTCAGTGTTAGTGTGTGTGTGTGTGTGTGTTGCAAGTTGCACGTTGCTAGCTGCCTGGTTACCGTTGCATAGAAAGGAAGTTAAGAATTCAGCTGGCGCTGCCTCAGCTGTCTCATAAATGTTGTTTTAGATTGTTGTTGCTGCTCGTGTTGCACGGTCATTGCATGGCAACATTTGATTTGTTGCGCGCACGCCTTGGCAACATTGTTGCTGGCGAATCGATTCGAAATGTTGCCAACACGATTAGCACACGACTTTTCAGCAGTTTCGCATTTAAATTGAAGTACTTTGATGAGATTGCAACACAAGGAAAGAGTGCAGGACTTTAGGATAAAATCAGATTTACTTAAAATAAGTATCATTTTCTAATTTAATTAAATAGAATAGAGTTATTTGTGTACTTTAAATGGAATAGTCTTAATTTAACATTCATATGCTGAATATATATTTAAAAATTATAGACTTATTAACAATTGATATTCTTCTCTCTGTCTTACAGGTAAGCTGCAATTGCATAATGTTCAGTGTCGTCGGAATCCATATTAAGTTTAGACTACTTTGAGTGAGTATTAGATAACTTTACGTGTTGCCTGTCTGTCAACGTCTGTCAACACACATGATGTGAGCCAACGATGCCGCCATTTGCCCCTTCACTGACCGCGCCCTAACGCCCCCCGGGTGGCCACATGCTCAGCTGAAATCGGGCAGCCATAATAATGCCATGTTCGCTTTGTCTTACACGTCTCACTCGGCAAAGAGTTCTCGATGTTTAGCTCTGTGTGGTAATAAAACATTTGAAAGTCATAAAATCGAATACATCTGTCTCTTTCTCTCTTTCTCCCTTTCTCTGTTGTTGTTACCAATTTGTTTGTATTTTGTTAAATTTATACATTGATTCAGTTTAATTCAAAAATAGTTCATTTCTGTAGATCTAGCGAATTTTCTTTTAAACTTGAACAAAGCTAAAACTTGAAAGCATATTTTTTTTTGTAACTGGCCACACTTTGTGCTATGTTGGTAACCCTAGTCTCTAGACTCTAGAGATGCGTCTGCGCTTTTTATGTGCGCTTTAAATTCTCATAATGAAACTGTGCAGCGCCGTCGGCAGCGACAGCGACAGCGACAGCGACTGCGGCAGCGGCAGCGACTGCGACGCCCTAATGTCGACTGTTGTTCACTTTATGATCGCGTTGACATTTTTATTAACGCTGGCCTTAATAACAGACACGCACAACAGACGGACACAGCCCACGCCCCGACCGCTCTGTTAACTCATGTAGTGTGTGTTTGGTTGTGTGTGTGTGTGTTGTCCAGCTGGAGCACAGATTTATGAAGGCCATAACAATGAATTAAATATGACATTGATTGCTATCGATAGAGTTGTGGTCCGTTCTTTTTATCGCCGGCATCATCGATGCATATGGAAATGGGACTTGGCATTGTGGAAGAAATTGATAAGCAGCTGCCCGCCATCTCTCTCTCCCTATCCAGAGATCTACAGTTCTAGAGTTCTACAGTTCTACAGTTCTACAGCTCTACAATTCCCCCCGCTGCGAGCTTATGCAATCGCCCGAGTCATATATCAAAATGCTTGACGTGTATATTTCATTTCCCCAAGTCGCAGCCAGCTCGAGGGGGAAACTCAACTCGACTCGGCTCCTCTCCTCTCGTCTCGCCTCGTCTCGTCTCGTATGCACTATATAATTAGTTTCATCAGCGCAATAATCATGCAGCAATCAAAAGCAAAGGGACGAGGCAAATTGAGAAGCGGGAACACCTTTAGTGCAATAAAACTTAAATTACCACGTCTGCGTTTGTCTCTCTGTCTGCATATATGAATCTACCGTTTGCAGAGAGAGGGAAAAATACAATATAAAGTTAGAAAGAAAATGTCTAACTCACTGCTTGTCGTTTAGCTTAACAATTGTTGGCCAAGTTGTCGATGAAAGGGGGTTCTCTTTTCATATGCTTGCCAATTTGTTAAGTGTTATGGCCCATGTCTTATTATCGAACACAATTTTTATCGACAGTCAGCACCTGCCACAACTATTGTAGAAGCTTCATCTTTAGCTCGTTAGTTTTCAGTTCATATCAGATCGTTGAACTAAGCAAATTAGCACCTCATGTCAATTAGAAATAAATTTGTAGGAAATCGAAGACCACAGGCGAAAAACGCTTAGAATAAATATGTTTCTTAAACAAAACAATTATTATTTGTAATAATAAGAAGTAAAAGAATAAATTGCTTTGATTTTGCTGACTACGATTGAGTTTTTAATTTTTAAATAATTGTACGAACTCAATATTCTCAATTGATGCTGAAAGATTCTGAATAAATGTTAGGACAAAATGGTTTTCTTTCGCTCAGTATTCGTGGAACTTAGCCAAAACATTAAACAGAGCTAAGAAAAAGTGCAAATGTTAAAATTAAATATATTTCATTTAGATTTATATTTGATTTACTATTTCCAGCATTAAAATTTACTTTTTAAATTATGGCAAAGTATTGTTTTATATTTTTTCTTTTTCTTTATTTTTCCCAATTTTCCTACTAACTGAACAAGGGACTACAAGCAAATTATGATGTAGAGCAAATAGTTTGAGGCCTGTCAGACAGATAATTAGCTAGAGTTTCAATTGTTTGGTTGTTTCTTTTTTTGGCTTGCCATTTGAAAATCGACTTCAGTTCACTTGCGATTTATGAATGGATTTTCGACTGGCCCCCCAACGTTGCCAGCAGCATCGGATTTCCAACTCAATTCATTAATGGGGCCAGCAGACAGAAACTCAAACTCAGACTGAGACAAAGACTCAGATTAAGGCAGAAAGACAGAGGAAAGACAACTAGTCCGACAGACAGACAGACAGACAGAGAATCGGAGCTGAAACAAAAGTGCTTAGTTAACCACACACAACGCTTGTAGCTTTTTAAGCTTGCATGTAATGTAAAACAAAACGCCTCAGTACTTAAATTCCTCCCCTATCCACCCTTCCCTTCCCTTCCCTTTCCTTTTACTCGTTGAGTGTGTGAAATAGACGAATTGATTTCGCGCTTCGATGCAAATGATCAAAGCGGGTTGTTGGCTCAGGGTTGCCAACCTGCCTCGTTGCCTCGTTGGCAACTTGCTGTTGGGTCAAGTGTCGGTTCTGGGTTGTGAATTGACAGACTGTCAGTGACAGAGAGAGAGAGAGAGAGGGAGACAGATAGACAGATAGACAGACAGACAGACAGACAGATAGACAGACAGACAGAGAGACAGACAGACAGACAGACAGAGAGACAGGGAGACAGACAGAGAGACAGACAGACAGACACTCTGCGGTTTGCTGCACACAGTTGCCAAATATGCAACTTGCCAGGAGTCTACACAGCAAAAAAATAAATAACTAAAAATCAGGCATATTTTGATCTGTAAAGTAAATATTATACTTAAATGAAATATTCGTTTATTGTATTTACACTAGCGCAGAAACATAATGATAATATTAATTGTATCATTATGATAGTTAAGACTTGTACATATTTTTATTTTATAACATTATTTCATTGATTTAGAAATTTAAAGATAAATTGAAACAATAATCTGATTTATATTCTATTTAGCAGTTATGAGTATGTATTCTCCTTTAATATTTTTAATGAAAATGTAATCGATAGTTTAATTGCAGTCTATTTTGAATATCTTAAGCTATCGCTTTTATTTGTTATATTTAAGAAATGGATGATTTTGGTACTTCTACATATATTTGCCTGAAGACCTTTTGATATTTGTTATATTTGTTATATTTAAGAAATAGATGATTTTGGTACTTCGACATAAATTTGCTTGCAGACCTTTATTTTGAGTGATTGCCAGTATTATATTGATATATATTTTGACTAGCGCCTTAATTTATATTCTTGCATTTTAGAATGCTTTTCTTTCTGTGTACTTGCCGCCAACGATGGCAACTTTTCATCGCTGTTTTCGTTGTTGTCGTCGTTGTTGTCATCGACCTGACGGCCATTTTGGCTGTTTACTTTGTTTGTGAACGGGAAAGGGGATGGGGATGTCGAATTGGGAGATGCGAGATGGGAAGATGAGAGATGGGGAATTGAAGATTGGGGAATGTGGCGGTAGCCACAGTGGCTACCAACAATGTTCGGTGTTCACAGCACGGGCTCTTCTCCAATCGGACAGTTTACGACTTCGGACTCCGGACTCCGGACTTCGTTGGAGTTGGACTCTCAGACTGAGAATGGAGCTGGGAATGGAAATGGCACTTGGCGGTAGCGCATACAATTAGAGTTTTAATTATCATCTTTTTTTCAGTTTTTTTTTTCTTCTCTCGCTCACTGTGTTCGTGTCTTTTTTTTTCTTTTTGTCGTCAGCGGTAAAAACTAATAATTTGCAGTAAAAAAGATAACAACATTGGCAATGGAAATGCAGCCAGAGTTGCCAAGAGGAGCGGCCAGAGTAGCAACCGCACAAGTTGCACAAAGCATCCCATAACTTGAGAGTAGCCGATGCAGCACCCCCCCCCCCCCCCCGCCGCTCACTATCTGGCACTCCCCTTTTCGCCCGCCCAGCGGAGTCGTTAACATTTCGTATGCTTAAAGCAGAACAGAACAAAAGTTGGCAAATAATTTGCAAAATTTTATGAGGCAGCGCAAAATTATTGCAGGAAGCTGCTTAGTTAAACAGTTGCAATAGCAGGTTGCAGGTTGCAGGTTGCAAGTTGCATGTGGCAGTGCCAGTGCCAGTGGCAGGTTCACAGCGTTTCGCTCTTGCCATTCTGGCCATAACCCAAAATGGCCACAAAATCTGTAAGAAATAAAACATCGAATGTATGTTAATGAATTTGTCTATGTTTGTTATCTCTCTCTCTCTCTCTCTCTCTTTCTCTCCCTCTCTCTCTGTCTCTCTCGCTCTGTCCATCTGTCTATACAGTGCGAAAAATTGAAGTATTCTGTACTTAAAACATTTGAAACTTGATTTCTCAAAATGATATTACTAAGTTTAGGCATTCGGGCCTTATTTCAATTATACAATTAAGCGATTTTCTTAATACCACAAATTTAAGTATTTTTAAACTCTAATGTGGACTTAAAACATACTTGAAAAGAGACGTTTATTCTTGATTCAAGTAAAATGTAGACTTGTAATTTATCTTTATATAAAACACTCTGTTTTCAATGTGAAAAACCAATTCCACTCATATATAAAGCACTTTTTTAATGTCATTGCTAGTAAATTTATAGTTTTACTTGAGTTAAAGTTTAAATACATTGATTATAGATTTAGAAATCGTAATTAAATATTTACAAATCTTAATTAACTTATATTCCTGAGTATTCGATGTGAAGAACTGTTTCGAACTCGAGTTCTGCATCATGCGAGTTCATGCTCAATTATAGTAAATGTTGAGTTTTTTTATGTTTTTCAATTCTCTTCGCTTATATTAAAATTACTTTCCCATTGTTAAAGGATTTAAATGCTTATTTAAGGTAAATTTTACTAATAGCAAGTAAGGATTGTAGGACTCTTAATAGTTGATTAGCTTAGATTATTTGCAGCATTTTTCCCACTGTGTATTTGTCTGCCCATCTACCTTCCTCTGCCTTGTCTCTTCCCTCTCTCAAGTTGCTTAACTATCTGATTGACTCGGCATCTTGAGCATCTCGTGGATCTTTGTTGAGGTCGCCTATCGATTGGCAAGTAATTGACTCGATAACATTATAGAATACGAGCACTCGTAGAGAAGTGTCCGTCGAATACTTGTTGTTGTTGTAATAAAGCGTTATTAATCGCTCGGCCTAATCAATTATCTTTAGCATCTTTAATTAATTTTATATTATTCGCCACGGTTCGTTATTGAAAAGACAGCAGCAGCAGCAGCTGCAACATCACAACAGAAGCATCTATCTCTCTTACTCCCCTCACTCCTCACACTCTTTGTGGCAATTGCAAATTGTAAATTGTGCTCCCTTTGCCATAAATCGTGCGGCACATAACTCAGCCCAATCGGAAATTGCTTTTGCGCTTATCGATTTACGCGCCTAATCGACACAAGACAATTTTCAATTTAGCACTCATTTACTTAGAATGAGTTTTCCTGCCTTGCCACCCCATTTTCCCGCACTCTCAGTGTTTACAAATAGACATAGTTTGGGTAAAACAACGGCAACCTCTCAACTCACCACATATCATTATATACTGACTATATATGCTAGAAGTATATAAGTCTACACAACTGATTTGCATAATCTGCTATTAATTGCGTTGATATCGAATTCAAATTGGGGAAAATAGACTCAAATAAAGCGTAAGCAAGAAGTAGAGAAAGGGAAAGAGACCGCAAATTGATTGGCCTTAAATACCAAACAGAAACATTTCGACAGCGGCCAGAGATCGTTGAATCTTCGCATCCGAGAAGTCAACTATCAACCCATAAATAAATATATTTGTAGGCCCATAGAGTCAAAGAAGAAGAAGAAGAAGAAGAAGAAAAAACTCGGCCCAGCTTATCGGTCGTCTTGTCATTCCATTGATTAATAAACACAAAATGGAAATTTAAATGGAACCAAATGAAACCGCAGCAAATAGTAAAAGAGAGAGAGATAGCAAACGAAATGAGTGCGAGAGAGAGCGACACGCAATTATTCAAATGAGTTTTTGAGTTCAGCTTGAAACTAGCTGAAAATGACACTAGCTACACACAGTAAATCAAGTGTGTAGCCAGAAATCTCTAAAGATTTAACTGGCAATTGCTTGTGAAACAGTCAAGAGTATTGACGGTATTCCTGAAAGGTCAGAGATATCAAGTTTGGGAAAACAATTGTCGTTTTGCTTAAAAAGTCAACAAAATAATTATAATTGGTTTATTTTATACACAAACAAAATGTATTTAAATTGTATTTTATGTTTTTCTTTAACTTCAGAATGATTATAATTTATTTTATAAAGCTTAACAGTTTATTGGGTAATTGAAATACTTTTAGTTACAATTTTAACAAAATTATTAAATTTAGTATAGTTAATTCAATCAAAAATGAATGAATAATTAATTTAATTTATTTAAATACATTTTAAATTATAACAAATCTCAGAAATCAATTTAATTACAATTTGTATATTTTATACAATCATAAAATTTATTTTATGCCTTTAAAAATTAATTTGTTTTAAATTAATAAATTTAATAATATATATTAAGTATCTAAATTTCAACAAAATTAGAAAATTTAACAAATATATATAATTTTGAATTAATTTATATATTTTAAATGTATTTTCTGTATTTGTATTAAGCTTAATACTTAATTTAATTTATATTATTTATTTATTTAATATTTTTATTTATTTTATTTGTTTTATTTAGTGCAACTATTAAAAGCAGTAATAAATCTTTCAGCATAAATTGAAAGACACCAAAATTGAACACCGAAAACTTGCTACAGATTTGTAGAACATGTCTGAAAAAGTTCTTTATCTTTTGATTAATTAAAAGTAGAATTTGTCAGTCTTGAAGCAGAAGATTAATCCAATATTTCATAGGCAAGGCTGCCACCTGTTGCCCACTTGTTGGGCCAGGTTTACTGAAGTGCGTTGGCCAACTTATCGATAGGCTATAGATAGCTGTACTTCGGCTAGTACATGTTTTCGTCTTTTGCCAACCAACACCCACAAATTGTTGGCCGGGAACAGGCTCTTCCGCCTGCGTTGCCAAAACGGACAAATGCTTTAATTAAAAAAATATGTTGGCCTATTTGGTTGGTTGGTTGGTTGGTTGGTTGGCTGTTGTCGTTGTTGTAGTTATTTTGTCTGGCCTGTTCTCTCATCTGGCGTTACACCATTAACCGTTACTATTAACCAGCCCAGCAAAACTCGGCACACAATCGTCGACTCCACATGCAGCAACTGCAACTTGAACAGCAACAGCGGCAACGTCAGTCGAAAATCTGTCATAAATTTATTATTTTCAATTAATTATCAGCTGCCTCTGTTGCTCTGTTGCTGTTGCTGTCGATCGGCAGCGAAACGCCCAAAACGCTGCTAAATAAATTTCAGAAAAAATAGAAGAAAAAAAAACCGAAAAATAATAGAAAAATAAGCTTATTTCAGCATTCAGACAAGAAACTGCGACTCCGACAGCGGCTGGCAAATATTTTAGCATGGCCAAGATGCCAAAGTGCTCATTAGCTGCCTAGACGGAGCTGTGGGACCCGCTTAAGCCTGGCTAAGAAACCCAAAAACAGATCCGCCGTATCGAAGTGAAGCGAATTCGACCAAAACCGTGCGTAATTTATTGCTGCCAAAATAGGCGCCCGTCTCGGTTTTTGGCCAAGAGCGGACGAGGACCAGTTGCCAATGAGCAATGAGACAAAAGTGTCGCTGGAAAATGTTGCGAGTAAACGATCAAACGATCAAACGTCCAAATGTCCAAACGATCAAATGGCCAACGGCAATTTAGCCAACGCATCGGCATGCTCGGTATTGATTGAGTTTTTCCAACAGATTTTTCACAATGAATGGAGGTCTGACTGACTGAATGAATGAATGAATGAATAAGGCGAACTGACAACTGTCGCGACAAGACGCGAAACAACAACTGGACCCAAAAGGCAAACCTCGAACTGGCCGACAGAGCGTTGCGTAAGCTGAAAATGTTTTTGGCCAAACGTTTGAAACAATTTCGTGAATTAAAATTCAACGGGGGGCAAACGCACAAAAATGCAACTGCCAGAAAGATGTGAAGACGTGAAGACGATTTCATAATAACACTCAAAGAAATAAATATAAAGAAAGTCGAAGTTGAGAAATATTTATACTACTTTTAGAAGAAGTTACCCCAATAAGTTAATTATGGAAATAATATTTCTATATACAGAAAACAAGGCTCTTCTTCTTAAGAATAAGTTTATTTGGTGTTCCAGTGTTTTCTATGTATTTTGGCCAGATTAAACAGTTTTTTTAAACAGTTGATCGTTTAAACTACGTTTTTGAATGTGGTTTATCGATGCACCCAGAAGGGCGACCCTAGGCATGCCATTCAGAAGCTGTTACTGCGCCTATAAAACGTAATGAATACGGCTACGAGTACTCATATTCATACTCGTAAATGCAACAAGTGCCGCTTGCCGCTTGCCGCTTGCCGCTTGCCACAGCGCCACATCGATGGCTGCCTCTTTGCATTTTATGGCGCAGTCTTCGAAAACTTAACCAGTCCCGTCTTCATCCCCTGCTCCGTCTCTGGTCTCCGGTCTCCGCCTCGGGCTTCTCCTCTCGGCTCTTGGCCTGGCCACGACTCTGGCTTGTAATGTGTTCATGGCCACGGCGAACTAATCAGAAAATTGAATCGCTTTAATTACTGCAAAAGCAATGAGCATCTCTTGCCTGCAAAAAGGGAAGGAGAGAAGCGGGCCGGGGCGGAGCGGAGCGGGGCGGGGCGAGGAGAAGGCGGCACTGTGGTGCGATGAGTGCTCATCAGAAAGCACAACGGCAACAGCAGCTGCTCCTTGCCGGGAGTTGGCCTTAAAGCTGGAGAGGAGGGAACTATGAGGTTGCGGCTACTCGTCTTCTATGAGAAATTACTTTAGAAATTTTGCAATAAATTTTAATATGCGTGTAATGAGTGGATGAAGAATGCGCCATCAAATGGGCAAGAAGAAGGCTAACAAAATGGCGTAATAATTAGAAAAGGAATTTATGCAGCATCACGGTGCATGCCACAAGTTACCAGTTGCCAGTTGCCAGTTTGCCAGTTGTAAGCAGCATGACTTCATTTCAGCTCAATCGTTGGCTTTAATTGCCTAAAAATAATGGCTGAGACTGCGCCCACACTATAGATGAGTGTTGCAGTGGCAGGGAGGAGTGGGGAGGGGGGGGGGGCTGGGGCAGTGGCAGGCAGACAAGCAACCCAGTGACACATAAAAGTGTCGCTTGTCAAAGACAAAAAAAGAAACAACCGTTAAACTCTGCCAAACAGAAACCGAGACAGCGACTAAAGCTAAGAGAACGCTTCATTTCAGTGGCAAGCATACTAGTTGTGGCAGTGGCAAGAAGCGACGGGGGGGAGGGAGGGGTTAAGCGAACCAGTCAGCCACTAAAAGATAAATAATTGAAGTGTACGAGCAGCAAGCGGTCAATAAAAACGTAGCAATTGTGGCAACTTTTTGGATGGGCCACAAACCCTCGAGTTGCAGTTGCAATTGGAGTTGGAGTCGAAGTCGGAGTCGGAGTTGAAGTCGGAGTTGAAGTTGCAGCTGGTGGCACTTCAGTTGTTGTACTTGTTGCTGTGACTGCTTCTAGCCCGAGGGCGTTAGCCAAGCTGCCAAATGTCGAATTCGCTGGCAACATTCGGCCAATGCGAAATACTAACTGGTAGTTGGAAAGGCTACAGTCGAGCCAACTCTGCAGTAAAACCCCCTGTAATTATGCTGTAAAAAAAGCTAATTAAAAATTTAGCTATAAAATAATACAAATATTATTGGGGTAAAAAAAATACTTGCTCGTATTTAATATCATATTTAATATCCTCGGTATTTGTTATTCAATATCGCAATGGAATTTCCAGCACTCACTGCAAAGTTAGTCAGCTTTTTGTATGTCAAAACTGCAATCTGTATCCTTTAAACTATTCTTTAAATTAGTAATTTTTAGTGTTGCACTTTTGTCTACAACATAATTTGCTCAATTCTTTATACGAATAAATATACAAGAATGAAAAAAAGTAAAAAATATAGAAATAGATTTAGAGACGATTTAACTAAGAGAATATATTTTTTTTTAATATCCAGCAATTGTAAATAAAATAACTTGTATACTTTAGCTGTTTTTCCTATTTAAATTTTCTAGATTTAGCTTTTTTTTAGCTTTGTTTTGTATACATTAAACTGTGCTCTCAATTCATTCTCTTTTTAATTTTATTTAATTTGTATGTATAACTTTATATCTGTTTCGTAGATTTCACTTTAGCTAAACTTAATAGACCCCTTGTATTATTAACTACAGGGTCTAAATACGCTAACTTCGTACGAGTTGCACTTAAACATGTGCCACAGCGAGGCACAACAACAACTTCATCGCTGACCGTGGGTAAACTACGAGTACTCGTATAATAATGCCAAATATTTACAGACAAGAGCTGGCAACGAATTAAAAAGGGCCACAGATGGATAGAACAGAAGAGGGGGGGAGGAGGGCAAGACGAAGCCAAATTCCGTTGTGTTGCCACCGTTTGCTGCTGCTGCTGCTGCTGCCACAACTCTTGGCTGTAACTGTTGGCTGTAACTGACACTTTAACAGCAAGCAGCAACAAGTGGGTGGACATTTATGTCTCTTTGTTTTCCAACGTCCAACGTCCGCCTGTCTGGCATTTTCCAACTTTGTCTTGTCTTTTTATTTCATTTTTTCCATTTTTCTTTTAAACTAAATCACACGGTAAATGCTTTTTTCTTTGGCTGCCAGCGTTGCCTCAGTTTCAGCATCAGCTGCCTCTGTTTTCTTAGTTAAAAAGTTTGAAGTTTTATGGGCTGCTCATGGTTGTTTTTTATGGACCACTTGGTATGACAGTCTCTCTCTCTCTCCTCTGCCTCCCACAGCTGACACAGTTCGAGAGATGCTTTCATTGGCACACACAGTTCGAAGACTGCAACAACTTGAGCTGTCAACAAATTTGACAGTTCGATGTTTGGCCAAAAACAAAGTGGGCAGTCATTTGTCGTTTAGTGAAATGAGTTTGCCGATAATTGCGCACACTTTGAAAGAGGCTGAAAAGCAACTACAACTACAACTCTACTCTACTGCGAGCTGGCCAAACATGGTGGCATTTAATGGGCGTGGGCGTGTCATTTGATGAAGTGCTGCCAAGGGAAACGACGATCGTTAGATGAATGGCAGAGGCGGGGGGGGGGGGGAAGTCACAAAGCAGCTGATGACGCAGTAGCTCAACTTTATGACCAGATCTAAATTTCTCAACTGACCAGCGATTCGGTTGCCTTAATTAATGTTTTATTCGTTTGATCAGCATACGGCATTTGTCACTCTCTTTTGCCCTTTCGCCCAGACCTCTTAGTGCTACTATCTTAGTTAGAAATATTTTCCACTTTCACAACAATTAGTCCCTTGGCCTAAGATTTCACTTCTGGCCATAATACAAACTATAAGAAAATTGTAAATTGTTGAGTGGCTAATTGAGATGCCTTGCTTGTCTTAGAAGAAGGCAAGAAGTTGGCAGTGCAAGTACACTGAGCAAAAATGCGTAAGCTTATATAACAAAAGGAAACGCAAAAACAGTTGTCACTATTCCTGAAGGCAAGCAAGACTTCAAACAATACTTTAAAATGTTTATAAATTGTAAACCTTCAAATAAGTCTAATTACTATTTTGTCTATTGTAATAACGATTAGATACAAGTCTATCTTCTTTTTTATCAGAGCACTTATTATCTTTGTAGATGTTTTCGCATTAACATTAACATTTTGTCTTTCTCTTTTCGTTTTTGTTGCTCTTTTTGCAGGTAAGTCAACGACGCCAACTTGTCGGGTAGCCGGGTTTAGTGTGTCTAAGACAAAGGCCACGCCCTTTGGCCATAAAAAAGAAGCACTAAAGTTAATTCACCAGGTGAGATTTTAGACCGCAACACACACACACACACACACACACACACACGTGCACAGTCAGGGCGTATTATTTATAGTACGTGTACTCGCAAGTTCTTTAGGGCAGACCCTTAAGTCCAGTTGGCCGTTGGACGAGGAAGATCTCTAAATTTGGTAGCCATTTTTTTCATTCACTCATTCTCTTTCTCTATTTGCCTCTCTGTCGCTCGATGTTGCTGTGGACATGTTTTTTATGCAGCCTTTGCTGCTTTACATTCTCATATTATACTTACTTTCCTTGTCCTTCCCTTTCCTTTCCTTGCCTTTCCCTGTCGAGTCGAGTCGAGTGCTACTGATTGCCTCGAGAAGAAGGGCTTCTCACATGTACCGCCTTCCCAGACGCCGCTTCAGTTGGCCATTTTGACAAACAGCAGCAGCAGAGGGAACAGAAGAGGGGAACTGTGGAAAGGGTAGCAAGTTTCTGTTTCTGTTTGTGTTTGTGTTTGTGTTTGTGGCTGCTGATGATGATGATGATGACGTGACTGTGAGATTCTCTGACTGAAAATGACGGCGACTCTAAAGTGAAATGCTGCCTGCTGTCAGTGTTCATTTGTTGTGTTTGTTGTTGATGTTGTTGTTATTAGTTTCTGTCGGCAATCAAGTGTCTGTGCGTGCATCGAGTGGGGGCTGCTGTCAAATTATTATTGTCGACCCCATTTTTGGGTCAGAAATTGGTCAACAATTTGCGAGTAGTTTGCCAAATGTTTCCTTCCCGTTCTGTCTTCCTCTCCCTCTTACTCGCACTCCCCTACCCTTGCCTCTCTTCCACTTCATTTCAACTTGGCGCTGGCTGCTGTTCAAGTTTGTGTCTTAAGTCTTTTGTTTGGCTCAGCCGCCATGTTTGTAATTACACACTGCAATATTTTGCATGCTGTGTTGGATCGCAATGCATGTGCCATGCCCCACCCCCTGCCCCCCCTCCACCTTCCCTGCCATGCACTGTACGGGACAGCTACAAGACAGAGCACCTACATGGCTAAATGTTTTCTGCCCAAAATGGCAAATTCTAGCAGATTTTCTTGGCCAACTGAGCAGCCGTACAACTGCGACTGCTCTTCGACATTTTACCCTTTTGCGGTGTCAGCTGCTGCACGAGGAGGGTAAGTGGGAGGGAAGGTGTGAAATTGGCTGAAAGCTAGCTTCCAGTTGGAAACTAGCAATGGATTTCCCATATGAATTTTGAGAACTAATACAAAGAATAGGAAAAATGTAATGGTTTAAAAAGTGATATAGGTTTTTGGCATGTTTATTCAACAAACTGTGCAGCGATATTTGCATTTCGTATTTCGCGTGACTAGCGGCGACTTCTGGGCGTGGGCATTGGGCGAATCAGTTGCCACTTGCCACTTGCCAGTTGCAACTTCCCACCAGCAGGCGGCACAAAATTAGCCACAAGCTCATTAGGAGCAATGCTGGAATTATTCTCGCAGTTGGCGCTTATCAACGGGAAACGGTTATTCCAGCTTTTTGTGTTGTTGCCAAGATATGATTGCCTATGACAAGTTCTGGCCAAAAGCGAACAAGCTGACAGACCGACAGACCGACAGACAGACAGACAGCGGAGACAGAGAAACGGATGGATGGATGGATGGATGGATGCATAGATAGATAGACAGACGCTCGCTTGTCTTGGCTCTCGACTAGTTCAAGGTGTCGCCTCATGTAAATGGCGTAGTCCAACCACTTCCCACCCTGCTCCACTTCCCCTGTCACCGTCCCGCCCCCGTGTCCGTCAGCACGCTTCAATGACGGTTAGTTGCCGCATGATTGATGCCTGTTTTGCGTGTCGTGCGCTGCTTTCCATGTTGTTTTTTTTCAGTCCGCTGTCTTTGTCTTTGTCTCCGTCTCCGTCTCGATCTCCGTCTTCGTCTCTGTCTTCATCTCCGTCTCCAAGGCCATAGAGCAATAGTAGTACCGTTAGAAGCTCCGGCTCCGGCTCAATCTCTCGTTCTTCAGCTGATGTTCTTGTTGCGACATCTGTCGTCGTCGCCTGATTGTCACTGCTTGAATTCCCCGCTGAAATAACTCAACCCCACACAAACTGCAGCAGAAGTAGATAGAGAAAGAGACAGAGAATTAGATAGAGACAGAGAAAGAGACAGAGACAGAGATAGACATAGAAAGAGGAGAGGGAGACAGTCATAAGGTTAGTCTCTGCTTTGTGCGCTCGTTACGCGCAATAGTTTTATATATTTTCGCTCATTTTCCGCTGAAAAACGCACTTGACTAACATAAATTTGCTCATTGTTTACTTTAGGGGCAGACACCAGGGGGCATAAGGGGCACAGGGGCACAGGGGGCAAGGGGCAAAGGCAGAAGCTGCTGCATCTGCTGCTCACTTCAATTCGTGGCAAGTCGAAACTGGAAGTGGCTCTTTGTTGTTCTTGTTGTTGCTGTTGCTGTTGCTGTTGTTGTTGCCATTGTTGTTGTCAGTGTCAGTTGCCTTGCCGTTGTTTGTTGTTGCATTTACATTTTTGGTGTCGATTCAATTAGTAAATATAACCAAAAGCAAACAGACAAACAAACCGAGAAGAGCCAAAACATACAGCCAGCAAATGCTGTTGTTGTTGTTGTTGTTGCATTTGTTGTTGTTGTAGTTGTAGTTGCACTCGGAGTTGGACTCGGAGTTGCAGTTGAATATGGAGAAACCTGTAGTCGTACATTGTTGACCATGCTCATGCCTAAATAGCTACAGCTGGCCAGCAGCAGCAGCAGCAGCAGCAGCAGAAGAAGAAGAAGCAACTGCAACAGCAGCAACAGTCTGTGGCATCTTCCCAGTGTTGCCAACATTTGAGGGCCAACAAATAAAAAGCTGTCTATACTGTGGAGAAGTTTTAAAGAAATCTACAAGATTTAACTTATATATTTCATTTTTAAATGTCGAGTTTTAGTTTCATGTTAATTAACATTTACTAAAAACATTTTATATTTTATTTAGGAACATTATTCAATTTATATTCAATCATAATAACAATTGTATGATCTTATACAAATTTATCTATATTAAATATATAAATTTATATTATATTTGCAATTTTACAAACAATTTGTAAAGTTATTGTTTCGATAAAATTATAGAAAACATTTTCTCAAAGTTACACAAAAAATGTAGAGCCAAAACACTTTTTATGGTTTTTCTTTATTAAACATTACTATGATTATCATTATTTCTTGATGGAACCAATTTTGATTTTACTTGAAAATGTTCAAACAATTAGTCAATTAAATAAAATAATACATAAATACATTTAGATAATTTTAAATAATACATAAATACATTTAATATATTTTAAAAACTTTATGCTGGTTTTTAATTGTTTTAAATAGTTGTTTATTTTATTAAGAACAAGATATAGAGTTATAAATTGGGCTTAAATATTTAAAGCAATTAAACAAACAAATTCTACTTTTTAAATGTAAATCAAATAGTCTTAATACCCATTGGTATTTAATAAAAGTCAGATTTGACGGGAAAATGTTCTGCTGGCAACTCCACTGCATCTTCCCCTCTCTGGGCTGTGGCTCAAGCAGGGGGAGTGGCGTGCAGGGGAAGAGTAAAAACATTGCTGATAAATCTTGGGGGCAGCGGCCAACAGTTGGCAACTTTGGCAGAGGTTGCCTGGAAAACGACGGACTTCCTGCTGGCCACAGCAATTGCAATTGCCAACAGCAAGCTGGCCAAGTGTCTGCACATGTGTGTGTCTGTGTGTGTGTGTGTATTTGAAGTGAGTGTGTTTTTTGAGTGTGTGTGTGCAAATTAAATTGCACGCTAATGAAGTGCGGAGCAAGCAACCAAATAGATGCCCGCAAGATGCCCAACTGCCACAAGGCGCCCAGTCGATAAGTCGATATGAGACTGCACCTACAAAGCAGACAGAGCGACTGAGCGACAAAGCGACAGTTCGAGTAATGGCTTCATTGCTGGACAATCGACAATCGACCATCGACCATCGACAATATGACACAAATTGCCAACAAAATTTAACAGCTTCAACTGCAACTTCAACTGAAAGTTTAGGTCAATTCGCTCATGATTCGCTCGGCTCGCCATTAAATGGCAATAAATACATCTAAAGTGTGAGCTGCTATCACTCGCTGCCCGGCTCCCAAAGCCAACAACAACAACAACATCAATAAAATAGCAGCAGCCATAAAGCAACAACAGCAACAACAACAACAGCGTGAGACGGCAACGCCGTGAACAGTTTTTGACATTTAAACGGGCAAAAGGCGCCGCCTGCATCACACACACACACACACTAATGCACTTATACACTCATAAAAAAAAATGAAACTCTCAAACACATACACACACACACACACGACACTGTAATGTTCAGTTACAAGCTTAGATTTTGATTAGAAGGTGAAATAATGATGTTAACCTCTTTAGCTGTTGCTGTTGTGTTTCATAAGCAATGCAGACATGTTATTGCTGCTGTTGTTGTTGCTGTTATTGCTGCTGCTGTTGTTGTTGTTGCTGTTGTTGTTGCTGTGGGTAAATGGGGCCGGGTTAGAGTTGATCTCAGCACATTGCATTTTAAATATGAACATTTTTGGACTCTGTACTTAACAAAGCATAAAGACTCTATTAAGATTGTCAAAAGCGAAATGTGCGTAACAGGCACAGTTAGTCAAGTAATTGCTTTGACAATTTAATCTGCCAAGTAAAATAATTTCCTACGTTCTGTGTTTCCTTCTTTAATGATTGTTATTGTTAAGCATCAACAACTGAGTCCGTTTGACGGACACGGACAAATACGCAGATCTCAGAGACTATAAGAGTTAAAGATAATTCTTCTGTATGTTTGAATGACAAGAACATTTTATTGAATAAAGATTTGGCACACTCAAAGTTAACTCTTTTCGCTGAAAATTGCAATGCGATCAGATACTAAACAGCCAGAAAGAGAGGGCGCCAGCAGTAGAATGCCATAGCAAGCAGAACTTGAATGGAAGAATTGCAATGTTGTGGAGAAAATTGCAGTCTAAAGACTTATTGGCTTAGTGGATAGCGTACAAGATTCTAGCGCTTATGGTACTGAGTTCAAACCCCGCAGCAAAGCGTTTTTGTATTTGCAATTATTCACTTTTAATTATATTTGTACAGGGTTTGCCACAGTCGAGTTTGCTCGACTGTATGTTATTCTCTAGTTGTCAGTCAGAGACAGGAAAAAGTTCGAAAAGGGGAAAGAACACAACCCGCAGTTCCACAGCAACAACAGCAACATGGTCATGCTGCATGCTGATTTTGTCGCCACAGTCTTTGGCCAGCAGTTGAATATTATCAGAGGGAAGAAAGGAAGCAGAGAGGGAGAAGTGAGGCGGAGAGCAGGGACAACAGTTGGCCATGGCAATGAAGGAGACTGCAACAACAATGTGCAGAAGTGCAAGACAATCAGCGTGTTAGGGCCGCACCACCGCTGCACAACCACCGCTGCACAACCACCGCTCAGCGGTGCAGATGATTTACTGTCCAGTTAGGTTTGTGCACATAAATTCACCTGCGCTGACAGCCGACGACGTCGTCCAAGAAAAGCGAAAGGCAATTGCTGTCTTCGATTCCTATTACGATTTAAGTTTGCAACTTCGAATTGAATTGAATACATTTTTTTTTTGGGCAGTTCAACTCCAGTGGAGATTCTGAGAAGCGAGAAGCGAGCAGCGAAAATCGAGAATCGAGAATCGAGAAACAGGAACATATATGCAAAGCGAGAACTGACTCTCAGGGAGGGGGGAATGGGGAGTGTCTGATTGACTCATGAAAAGGCGAGCTGAGAAACTGTTGAAACCAAACTTCGAAATTCGAATCTAATTCTCGTAATTCAAAAGAAATGTGATTAAAATCGTGCAGCAGCGGCTTATTGGCTGCTGAAAGAGAAGCTGCAGCTTTTGTGATGTCATTATATTGAAGAATGGCAGCCAGATGCAGACATTGACATTGAAAGAGACTCAAGAGACGATGGCAATGGCAAAGGCGAAGGCAGGACAGTCAGACAGTCAGACAGTCAGACAGTCTGAAAGGCATTGAAGCGTTGGCCAAAAGCTAAAGCCAAAAGCAAAGTAGAGCTAAGGAGCAGCCCTTGCTACCTGTGTGTGACTCTCTGTGTGTCTCTGTGAGTTTCTCTGACTGACTGAATGTCCATGTGGGTCGCTGGCTAAACGCAATGCCAAAGCCGAAGCTAATCGCTGCACAAGGCACGCTGAATAAAATGCAAAACGAAGGACAGACGGACAGACAGACAGACAGCAGGACAGTCGAAAGGGGTAGGGGGAATCAACATCAGCGCAAGAATGGCGGCATTTGCGCTTAAGCCATGGCAATGAATTCATCGTTGACATATCTCGTTAATTTAATTTCTTATCGTAGGGATAGCATCGTCGTCGTCGTCGTCGTCGTCGACGTCGTCGGAAGCCGCATGGCTGACTGATTTCGGCGGGGACTCGACTCGATTGGACTCCAACTTGAGAGAGGGGGGCTGAAGGGGCAAACGGGGTAAAGGGGCACAGAGCGCAGTCTCTGGTATGCAAACTAGCAGCAAGGATGCGCCGCGCTCTTGACTTGAATCTGTTCTGTTCGGTTCTGTTCTTTTATTTGCTGTTGTGTTGCTTTGTATTCTGTGTACACGAGTGCTGCCGATTTAGCCTTTTCTGGATAGATCTGTCCATTTTAAAAACTATTTTAGATACTATTATATAAATCAATTGAACAGATTTAAAAAGCTTCAAGTTTTTGTTGAATATTCCTGACTTTGGTTTACAATTTAT
The DNA here is from genome assembly GCA_958299025.2 of Drosophila histrio. Taxonomy (NCBI): domain Eukaryota; kingdom Metazoa; phylum Arthropoda; class Insecta; order Diptera; family Drosophilidae; genus Drosophila; species Drosophila histrio. Next base: position 3,971,467 of record OY282580.2, on the reverse strand, counting down.
AATTTAAATAAATACCCTTTATTTAACGAATAAAAACATACAATTTTTATACTCGTTACACATAGAGTAATAACTGGAAATTATTGTTGTTCCTTTGGAAACTTATACATAATTTAAATTATATATTATTTGAATTTTATATAATTTATTTGAAATTTTATATTATATTTGGTCGACTGCTATTTAAGATTTTTTGTCACAAATGCGTCAAATGCTAAAGAAAAATAATGCTGTCATTATCGAAGCCATATTTATACAATTTTCGAGTATTAATATATATTAAATATTTAAAATGAACTCTTCAAAGAAAATAACTCATTGTCCTACTTCGTTTTCCGTCCTTGTACTTATTCATTTAGTTTATTTTATTATTTTCTTTGCGGTTTCTTCTGTTTTGTGGCGAGTTGTTGTCAACACTGGCGTGTCCATCGAACAGCAACAACAATAGCGACAACAACGAGACCCAACGAGCAACAACGACTGTCTAGTTGGCCACCTCTTCTCCCTCCTCCCTCCTCCGCCTTTCCGCTTACCCAACTCTGCATCTCTCTTTAACTGCCTCTTTTGCTACTATAAATTTTTGTCAACGATTTGTACGCATTGTTTTCTCGTTTCTGCTGCTGCTGCTTCGTCTGCTTCTTCTTCTCCATCTTCTTGGGTACCCACATAGCTTTGGCAGATTTTTAGCATAACATTTGATTATCATTGTCAATTGTGTGTATTTATGTGGATCGGTCGCGCCGTCGGTTGCCTTTGTGCTCATCTGCATCTCCATCTCCATCTTCAGTTTCAACTCTTCAGCCTTAACTCTTCAGTTTCCTTACCTCATCCCTGCATTGTCATTCTTATTCTCATTCAAGGACCTGGCTGACACTTTGGCAGCACAAATGATTTAGCGTAGCTGTCAATCAATTTGGCAGAGATTCCAGCGATAAGCACTTGTAGCAAGTTTGTTGCCTAAGTCTTTTGTTTGCTGCTTGCCCTGCTATTAATTGTTATTTGCTTTAAACAGCTAACTGGCAGCACAAAAAATTCGCAACGCTTTCCCCAATTAGCGATAACACATCTAGAAGGGCAAACCCCATCCCTGCCCCCTCCCTCCCCTCACCCACCCCTTACCTCCACTGAAAGAAGGTAGAAGGTAGCGCACATTAAGCAACATTCGCGCAAATTAACGCAAAATGCTTATCACACAGGGAGGAAGTTGCACTCTGCCACAGCCACTCCTGTCCCGCTCCCCCTCCCCTGGCCCATTTGATACACTGGCTAACGACGTGCGCGTACTCTGCAGTGGGTTACACCCCACGCGCATCACTTCCGCCCCCGCCGAAGCCAACGAGTCGAAAACTCTGCCAGTCGCCTGCCAATATCGCTGATGCAAGCGTCTCTATAGATGGTTTAACGCACCACAGAAACGTCTGCACCACCGCACCACCATCACCACCACCACCAGCAGCAGCAGCAGCAGCACTTCCACCAGCCAACTGGTGTTGAAAGCAATTTCAAAAATGATGAGTATGATCGAAAAGTTCTGTCCGCCTGTCTGTCCTCCACTTCAGCTTCAAATTCAACTTGCAACATCGACGGCTGCTGTTGGCTTTTCGATTTGCTTGCCTGTCCCTGCTGCCTGCTGCCTGTGCCTGTCCCTGTTACTGCCCCACTTTGTGGGCAACGTGCGCGCATAAATATTTGCGCCAAAGACCCTTCCCCACATTGTCTTTGTCTGTTCCCTCGAGTCGGTCCGACTCTTCGACTCTTCGACTCTCCGACTCCGACTCCAGCTGGCCTTTTCGAGAAGCCAATAAGCAGTTTTGCTTTATCGCTTATTAAAAATCATTTCGCTCTTCGTATTTCAGTTTCACCTCCATCAGCAGCAGCAGCTGCCTCTCCCCTCTCCCCTCTCCCATCTGCCCTATCCCCTCGCTCCCTTTCCCTTCTCCCTTCTTCCTTTTTGCCTACTCTTTTCTTTGTTATTAACTTTAGCTCACATGTCGATCACTGTTGATGATTTTGTTCAATTTTAGCGCACATGAGAGCGCCGTCTGATCGCGTACGTCTCCATCTTGCAGCTCCATCATCATTTGCCGCATGCTGTATGCTGCATGCTGCATGCCTCATGCCGCACCCGCTGCACAACGGCTTCCTACATTCCAAGCCATGTCTGTGTGTGTGTGTGTGTTGGTGTTGTGATTGCTATCGTTGCCTCAGCAGAAATATTTATTCAGCCCCCAAAAAATGTAATGTTATTTTGCTGCCGTTGTTGCTGCAGTTGTTGTTGTTGCCGTTGTTGTTGCTGCCGTCTCTTTGAGTGCCCATCAAAGTTGATGACGCTGCTGATGATGACGTGCCGTTGTCAGTGGCCCGAGTGGTCCGAGAGTTGAGTTGTCCTCGCTTTCATTCATGCAACAACAATCTCAGTCTCAGTCTCAGTTCGGCCATTTTCTGCAGCTCTTACATTTGTTGCTTATGCGTCCGCTGTGGCAAATTATGGCAAATACACACCTTACCTTGGCTTACCTTGCACCCAACTCCCCCTCACCCCTCTTTCTCTCTCTCTCTCTCTGTCTCTCTCTATATGTTTGCTCCCACAGACAATGGAGACACAGTCCCAGACTCAGAAGCAGAATCGAGACAGGCTTCAAAGTCAAAGTCGAAACAGCTTTTAATACGAAGTTTTCGTTTCGTTTTCGTTCAACTTCGTTTCGTTTTTCTTTCGCATTTTTTTTTTATCGATTTTATTTCTTATTGTTTTGCCATCCCAAGCCGTTCACATTGATGATTACAAGATCCATTATCTGGCTTCAATAAACTTCGGCGTCGCTCTGCTGTTATTATTTTTTAATGTAGTTTTTAAGTACCATCAAACACTTGAGACTATGAAGCGAGAACAGTTCAGCACACAGGGTACAAAAACTATCGATCGATATCCATTAACAGAAGACTCTTTACTCTTTCCCCTTTGCTGCAGCTGTTATCTACAAGTTGCACTCAGTTGAGATCCTCGGCAATTACCAGAAAGCACTTGATTCATACACAGCATTATCAGGGTTACATTTTGGAGGCGTTGTTTCTGCTTATCCAGCATGTTGGGGAATTTCAATTTCCCCAGCGCATTTATCTGTCCAGCCTCATCTAGGCATAGGACACAAGTTGCACCTGCAACAACCGTGCAACACGGCAACACGGCAACAGTGCAACACTTTCTTCCTGCCCCGTCAACAGTTTATTGATATCTTTATGGGCATCCATTCTGCATCCCTTCAATGATCCCTTTGTGAGGGCATTGAGAGCCTGGCCATCAATTGCAAGTACAGTAATTTGGCCAGAGGTGGCCACATCCACATGCTTTATGCGAACTGCGATGCATTCTGGCCATTTGTTGCCATCATTACCACATAACTCAGGTTTATCGCTCACGCACACAGACGTCTCCCAGTGTGTGTGTGTGTGCATCTTGCCGCTTGACGGGATTGCCTCGGTGACGCACTCGCAAATCGCAATGCTCAATCCACATTCCTTGCTCACACACTTCCCTCGATCGACTCACAGTGTCAGTGCTGCCAGTTTAGCTATTTTCTAAAATTACCAATGATACAAAAATATTTAAAAATTTGCTATACAACCTAAAGTCTGCATTTCCTCATTACAAACTTATTATAATTGTAAATTTTTAATTAAGACTTAAGACAATTAATCTCAGGTAAGCAAATAGAGTATAAATGAGGTACTCGATTATTTTAATGCATGAAATATTCAGGAAATAAGAGAGTATCGATTTTGTTAATTGAACAAATTTGAAGCAAACATTGCAATATAATAATCAATAATGATAAAATGTTAATATCTCTGCTGTCACTCCATCATATTAATATTTAATATCATAAGCGACGTCTTATTAATGCATTTATGGCAATGCAGGATAAAGGAACGGAAAACACTTTATTTTTGTAAATTTACATCAAATATTTAAAGTGTAATAATCGTAATAAACCACAACATATCAATAATTGGTCAATTATAATTATATAGTTGCATCTCTAAGGCTTAACATTTAAATATGTGTTTCATTTATATACATATATGTATTCATTAGCTTTTAGGAAGCGTAAAGCTTTGACTTTCGCTTGATGTGATCAAAAATGCAAACAGTATATCAATATCAAATTTTAAAATATTTTTAAAACAAAGTTTCACATTGTTAAAGCACTTTTTCTTAAGTGTTTTAGAAGGAGTCTCTTTGTTTATATACAATTTGCTGCATAGTGCAATGAGTTCTTTATTCTTTAGTTTGTTTAGCTACGTTTGATGCTTTCCTGATCCATTTAGCTGGTTTAGCCCTTGAAATTGTGGCAACACAGTTGCCTGTTTACATTTTCCTAGCACTCTTCAGCTGTGCTCAATGTGCAATTTTCGTTGTTCATCTTATTGCCATAATAGCAGGCTACAGCATGCTCTTTCCACTGCTCACTCCACTCCCCTCCCCTCCACTCCACTCCACTCCTTTTCTGTCTCTTCTCTACTCTTCTCTGGCTAAGCTAATAACTGGCAATCTGCGCCCTTTTCTCAATCTCATTGCGCATTTCGAGCTCAAGTTGAAGTTGTAGTTGTTCAAGTTGATTTCTCAACTTGGAGATCGAGTTCCAGTTTGAGTTCTTTGTTTTATTCTGATTCGTTTTCTTTCGTTTTCATTCCTTTCTATCGATCTTGCGTGAATATTCCCCACTTTTTGCTACGTTTTTCTGACTGTTTTTACGCTTGGCGAGCCATCTGGCCTTTTGATTTTAATTATATATTGGGACCACTTCAGTTCGCTCTCAACTCCAACTTTGTTGTTGTTGTACCTGCGCCAAGAAAAACTAAGATTATTTAGCTTATATCGCTGTGGGCGTGTCACTAAATAAATTACTTTTCTATATATATATACATATATACAAGCACGTCTGTGTGTGCGAGTGTGTGTGTGTGTGTGTGTGTGTTTGTTGTTCATATGAGTTACCGAAGTACGCTGAACAGAGTTTCCCACACGTGCAGTCCGCTCAGTTCGCGACTCGGAAAATTGTTTGCTAAACGCCCTTTCCTGTGACTGCAACTGTTGCTGTTGCTGTTGCAATTGCAACTGTTGCTGCTGTCGCTTGTGGGTTGCTGCTGTTGCTATTGCTGGAAACGTTGCTCGTAATTAGCATAAATCACTTCAAAAAAGGCTTCCTTTTTGGCTTGACCAAATTTGTTTTATAGTCTTTGTGGCTCTCTTTTGGCATTTTGGCATCTCTGACTGGCAGTCGCCGCCTTCGCCTTTGCCATCGCCCTCGCCCCTTCTCCGCCTTCACCTCCACGATAACAACAACAGCAACAACAACGAGAAAACACGACATCGACAAAGTCACGCATCGCTGACCAAAATTGGCACAAACTGCACTCGGAGATTGGCGACTTTTCGTTTGTTTTTGGGCCTCTTGAGCAATAAATACCATTTGCATTGCCTGATCCCAACAACAACAACAACAGCAACAACTGCAGCAACAACCGCAACAACAATATCGGCAACAGCGCAAAACTGGCAAATAGAAAGTCGATTAATGTACATTAAAACTTAATTGAAAGTTAAGCAACATTTTATGTTCCCAGCTCCAAATCTTACTTTCCTCTCTCCTCTCTCTCCTCTCTCTCCTCCTTTTTCTGCGTATTTTTCCAGCTTAAATTCCGCATTGGATTTATGAGCTATGCCAAAGATCAATTAGTGTCCATCAGCAGTCGATCCCTGGACTGTCAGCTTGGCTTAACACTTGCTCCCATCACAGCTCTCATGCACTGACAAAAAAAACAATTCTAACTTATTAGCAATTTGCTCAACGCTGTGTTTTTGGAATTATTGCCAACAAAAAATGCCAAGAAAATATAAATTGACTAAAAGAAAAGTGTAGATAAAGTTTTAAATAGTTTCAAAAACTGTTATTAGCTTAAAGATTCCACAGATTTTAATCTGTATTTGCAGCTCTGTTAAATATTCATAAAATTTGATTACAATATTTCAAGTATCACCTAATACTTACTTGTAAATTTGTTTGAAGTATTTCAAGAAATAAACAACGTGTTTCATAATCCATAGATCTTAAATATTATATTATATTGAAGTAGTTATTTAGTATAAAATTGTTAAATTAAATTAACATGGCAAATAATCCTAAAATGTTTACTTTAAGTACAAAATTCATATTAAAACTTCGATAGTTAAAATGTATCAAAAAACAAATCCGTCAGCACCGACTGGGATTGATTTAATCCCGAAATTCTGTATTTTTTTCTGTGTACTCTCTTCCCCTTTCTCTCCCTCCCTGTGAGTCTATAATCATTCAAGTTGATGTGACTGCAGCTATAACTCAATCGCTGCCTTTGGCTGATGAGAGAGTGAGAGGAGGGGGCTGAGGAGGGTGCTGGGGAGGCTTTGGCCACCAGCGAGCGGCGACATTATTTTGCGGCCAATTGCCAACTGTCAAAAACTATTTGGCTGCATCTTCATAACTCGGCCAACGGCTTTGGTTCGCAGACTGGTTCAACCGGACGGCCGACAGTCGACAGCCGAGTCGAGAGTCAACTTGTTGGCCATTCCATTAGGCCACCACGTCGATGGTCCACTTGCCCCAGTTGTTGGCTTAGCTTAGCTGCAGTCTATGGCTTTTTGGCCTAAACTATGCGCATTTTTGCATTGCATTTGCTAACCATCTCTCTGTCTTCCTCTCTCTCTCTGTCTATCCCTCTCTTCCTCACGGGCTAATTGAAAAAATGGTTTATTAAAATGGCATGCGATAAGAGCGGACAGTGGGGAAGAACGTCGAGGGGGGAGGAAGATATAAACGCATTATATTTCCGTCATTAGACGCAACGAGTTTGGGCCATTGCATAAGTAGTTGCAGCTCTGGCTAATGGTCAATTGCGAGTTCGTTGCCTAAGTCTTTTGTTTTAGTTCCCATAATTTGTAATACGTGGCAAGGCAACGCTGTTTGCCCCCATGCGGCATGCACTCCCGCACTAACAACAACAACAATAACAACAACAATAACAACAATAACAACAACAACAATAACAACAACGACAACTACAACTACTACAATGAAGCGCGTCCCAATTAAAAGTCGCGCTTGTATTTGCAATTGTTGTTGTCGCTTTTTGTTGTTGTTGTTGTCAGTAGTTGGCTGTTGTTGTTTTTTGTTGCTGCTGGTCATAAATCGCGTCTGGCTTATCATTTTCATAAACAAGTCACAATAAAAACGACGAACGAGGCGGCTGCTTATGCAATTCTGAGTGTCAAACTTGGCCCAGTCTGCTTAGAGCTGCGATCCGATCCACACCGATCCGTTCCAGCTACTATGACTACTAGGCAGGCAGCCAGCCAGGCAGGCAGTTGGCAATATGCACCACCATTTGCCACAGTAATGACAGGTGTTTGTAACTCGTTTGTAACAAGCGTCCAGCTATGGAAGCTAACGGAAGGCACCAAAAAATATTGTACCTATATACAGTCATCGACATTTAAATAGCATAAGTGCAATGCTTACGAATATATTCTTTTATTAAGACAGCAGTGAGGAGGAAACACAAATCAACAACATGTTTTTCTATTTCACATTTATTTTGGTCTCTATAAGTTATAAATATGCTTAACAAAGAATAATATTCTTCGCATTGTTTAAGCATTTAAGTCAAAGAATGTTCAAGTTTTAAACAAATCAAAAAAATGCCTAAACAAACTAAATTCTTTCTTGTGCTATTTATATGCTCATGGCTGTATATATGTTATGGCCAAGAGAGGAACGAGAAACGGAGACAATCGGTGGCAGCAATCGCAATGACTGCGTCTAGAGCTGGTGCTGCTGCTGCTGATGGTGCTTGCTGGTGCTGGTGGTGGCGGTGGTGCTGCTCATGCTGGCGGGGGGTCGCCAACGCAGAGAGACCCCAACAGATATTTGCATTAATATAAAGCCCCAACCAATTTATGCCCGCCAGCAGCAGCTGCAGCAGCAGCCCAAAAAATATTATTTGAGCATGGCAGACAACGGCAGCAAAATGTTAGCCAACACAGACAGACAGACAACAGGACAGATAGACAGATAGACAGACAGACTGAGGGCAATTCGAGTCGCAAATTGCCAACAATCAAAGCTATGACAAGGTCCAGTGAAAGTGATCTACCATCTGCCATCCTCCAACTTCCAGCTGTGGTTGGGTGGTGTTGTCTGCCTGCTTTGTGATTTTACATTTTCATTATCGCTGCCATTTGTTGTTGCGGTCACTGAGAAGTTGAGACTCTGACTCTGACGCTGACGCTGACGCTGACTCTGACTTTGATTAGGTTTCAGGCTGGACCTGCGATTGCGGTTTCTCAGTCGACATTCAATTCGATTCTACTGGCCAGACAATAAAAATTGATATTTGCGGTTTGAATTGTGCGGTCTGCAATACAACCGTTGGAATGTGGCCGCTCCTCATCAGACGTCGTTCAAGTGACCAAGACAGTCTACAATATCAACACAATCAGAGAGAGAGAGAGAGAGAGAGAGAGAGAGAGTGCATTGAACTCGCAGATAGATCACAGGACATTTGTCATTGTTAGCGCGTAATTAACACACGCCCAATTGAACGTACACCGCCCACAGTGCCATTTAGATAAATCACACCACCATCAACTGAGTGTGGTGGCAGAGCGGATGGTGGGGTGGGGGGGGGGCAGTACATCTATGTGGCAACTTAATTGCAGAGTTTGCATAATGCTTTTAAAAAGTGAAAAAGTGCGCTTTGCATTTCGCATGGCTAATGGCAAAAATATTTCAAACAAACATTGAAAAACACTTGCGGCAAAAGCACAACGAGAGTGGATATTCAATTTGCCAGCCAGGCACACTCATAATTAATTTTGGCTACGACGGCTATCGCTTGCTCTGCTTCCAAACCACTCAAGCCGTTCCACGTACCCCCGCCCTGCCCTGCCCCTGCCCCTGCTCCTCCTGCTGACTGTGACTGGGCAGGCGACCCACCTGCCAGGCTAAAACCCCAACAAAAATCAACAAAATCGATATTTAAAATCGCATAAATCGTTTGGCGCGCATGCGCAGCGTTTGCAGCGATTGCGATCCATACGCTGTGGGTCGCAGCCAGTGCTGCCAATACGGCGTTTTTTCCGCTAAGATCTGGCCTTTTTTAAGACAACCTCAGCCGCAAAAAATATGAAACATTCTCTATTAGACACTCAGTGCTGTCAGTATTATTTTTAATTTTTATTTGCCAATTTAATTAAGTTTAATTATGATTTAATTGTAATTATGTGGCGATTGTCTCCCAGATACTGCAATAAATTCTGGAATTAATCATTACCTTTCGGTTAGACATGTTTGGGTAATTTTCAGTACGATTCAATGAATAAAACTGGACTAATATTTATATATAATGGTATAAATTCGTCATATCGTCATCATCTTGTAAATTAAAATGCGTTTATTCAAATAATACATTATATTTATTTTATAAATTAATTTCTTCTATATTAATAATTAACTTATAATATAAATATAAAGAGAAACAAATGTATAATGTAAATTAATTCCTTCTATATATTTGATTAATTTATATAAGAAATATAAAGTATTATTTGATTAGTTTAAATTAAGGCTTTTAAGAAAAGATCTTCATGTCTTTCTACTTGTCTTTCTTTATTTGATTATCCCTTTCTCCCCCGCTTGTGTCTGATCCGTTTGCTTTGTATGCTTTAGCGATTAGTTGGCAACGCTGATCGAGCAGTTGGCAACACTGGTCGCCGCAGCACTTGCGTTCCACATGCAGTCCCCATGCAGTCCACACAGTCCACTGCGACAACTTTGTCTGCTTTGCCTGCGAACCACTTTGTGGTTTGATTTATGCGATTGTTGGCCTCACTTTGTTGGCCCAATAGGCGGGGTGGGGGTAAAGAGGGCAGTGGCGGGGCGTGTGGGTGCGTCGCCTGTAACAGGAATTGCTTTAAATTACGCAAATTCAAAAAAAAGAAAAACAAAAAATCGTTGCAGAAACAACGCCGTTTTGCGGTGGCAAAACTTGAACTTTTGATTAACTTATGGATCGCCTGCGTGGTCCTATTGCCTGGTACCGTTACTGCTGCCGTTAGACTCTGCCCCAGCACTTGCCACAAGCCGCACTTTATGTGTCGCATAGATACATTTATCAGCTAGGTGAATGAAACTGAAACCGAATCCAACTCCGACTTCGTTTCAACTAAAATCGAAAGTGACCAAAAAGCTGAGACAGTGAAACAAAAAAAAATCTTGCCACAAAATGTTGCCTAATTTATGAGTGCGTCCAAAGCCAAGTGCAACAACAGTATTTAAAGTGTTTCCTTTTATTTTTTTGGCAATTTCTCGTTGGTTTTTTCTCTCTCTAATTTATGATGCATTCAATCCTAGCATCCAATTTCCGGGAGCGATTTAAGTTTTGGTTTTTTTTTTTGTTTTTGATTTGCAGCCATTCAATTCTGCGCAAATATTTACACAATTTCAATAAATTTATGCGCTCTTCTTCACATTTTCAATTTGCAATTCCTTTGGCTCGAATGGGGAATGGGGAATGAGAATGGGATTGGATATTGGGTATTGGAAGTTGTTGGAGTGCCACTTTCTGTTCGCTGAATTTATGCAAAAATCCAAACACAAAAGTCTGGCTGTGATTGTTATTGGCCTAGAGAACGACGACGACGATCAGAGCCAGCGCCAGATCGGCGATCAGTTCGATTGAACATGGAGCCTCGTGGGCGGACGAAATTGAATGCGTGGTAGAAGTTCTTCTAATCCTGTTTTCAGTACCTGCACTTGGAAAAATATTATACACTCCTTGTTTAGAATAGAGTTTACACATCAGAAATATTTTTGTTAAATATTGAAATATTGTTTTTACCTTTAAGAAGAGTTTTTCTCTATTGACAAGAAACCTGGGCCTTAAGAAATTCTATGGTAATGTTTAGAATAATTTAAGTTATTTTAGAAACTTTAGAAATTAGAAATAAAGATCTTTATTTTTGATATATTGACTACTTTATAAAGTATGTTTCTATTGTTATAGTTCTACTGCTGTTCTGATAACTTCACACAAAGTCAATGGCGAGTTTCAGTGTGAAATAGAATTGGTTTTTTCTCTAAGTGTGGAAGGGCTGCTGTGATTTTTATCGCTTGCCTATTAGCTAAAAAGGCCTGGCTGGAAGTCGAATCGCTGATCGCTGGTCTTCAACTGCCTAACTGGGCCAGCTGGCCTGTGTGTCTCCTTGTGTGGCCCATTTGCTCCAGTTTAGTGTGCAGATGGTGGCAGAGCAACGAGTTGAAGTTGCAAATGGAGACGCAACTGCAACTGTAACTGCAACTGCTGTTATGGTCATCACAGACAACGATTGGCAAGTGGCAACAACTACACTCGACAATTTCCTAGTTTTGCCGAGTTTGGTGCGACTTTGGTGATTGTAGAAAACGGCGAAAGTCAAACGAGCAACAACCGAAACAACAACAACACTGCAAATGCTGGCCATTAAAAATACTTTATTAAAAGCCAACAGGAAAATTGAACAACACACTTTTCGTTGCTGTTGCTGTTGTTGTTGGGTGTTGTTGTGTGTTGTTGTGTGTGAAAGATGTACAGGAAAGCCCAGCGAATGTTGCCAGTTGTATTTCTGTTTCCCAGACCAGTAGACTGCAATTGTTGTTGTCGATGTTGTTGTTGTTATTGTTGGCACAATCGATAAGCTTGTGCAACTAACAACGCATTTGTTGTTTGCCTGTTGTTGTTAGCCTGTTGTTGTTGTTGCTTTATCTTTGTTTTTTGGGGCGGAAGCAAATTGCAATACGACAACAACTCGCTTCAGTTTCAGCCATGACAATGTTGATGGCGATGAGATGAATACAGTTATTTCTCACGAGACTTTAATTGATGTAGTCGTCGTTTGATTAATTGCCGATCCAGTTATGCAACAGACCAATACTTCAACTGCTCCTTTCCATTACTTGACTCCTCCTGCACTTTTGGGGATGAGGTCTCCCCCTGAAAAAGTCTGACATAAGCTGCACAGTGGGTAGAATGACTGGAGTAGATCACAAAAACTAAGATTTCTACACTGTGCTGCTGCCTGCCAATTAGAATGCTTTACGTCCAGACAACACTTCTGCCCCTCTGCCCCTCTTTGCCTCTCTTTTTCCGTTTGTGCACCCGCATGCAGCATGCAGCATGACGCGTTTCTCGCTGATTTGTCCATGACCACGTCACTTCCTGTGGCTCTTGATTTCATTCAAGCAAATGCCAGGCGTAGGCCGAGTCGTTAGCCAAGTTAAAGATGTGACAGGAAAGGGGGGAGGGGTTGAGGACTTAGCTCTTAATTAGCAGCGGCTGCTGGAAAGAGGAACTGTGGTTTAATGTGCCGTGGCTGGCCATTGATAAGCTACAGAGTTCATGAACTTTGTCACAGACACATTGAATTCCTTTGGGCCAACTCGATTAACTTGGCCAATGGCGACGCACATTTCTAAGCGACGACGTGAGGACGTGAACATTCCAGGCAGAAGACAAGGCAACAAACGTTCACGAGTTTATGCAACGATCCATCATCTAAGTTAGCTCTTTTTTTTCCATTTTTTGGTAGTGGGGGGGATAGCGGAAGATAGGAGGGGGGAAGAGGAAGCAGGAGGACAGCGGGTGGCAGCTGCAACTGCAACTGCAACAAAACAGCAAAAAGGCATTTTTTGCAATGCGCAAACACAAGAAACGCATTCGCATTCACAGTGGTTGTAACTGTGGTGTTGTTGTTGTCGTTGTTGTTGTTGGTGTTGTTGTTGTTCGTGGTTGTTGTTTGTTGTTTGTTTGTTGTCTGTTGTGTGTTGACTGAGCTTTTGCATACACAGAGCGAAAAAGATCAAGTATTTCGCATCTAAAATCAGACATTTCGAGTTCAATTCAAGGTTGTTGATGTCATTTCAAGAAACATCTCATAAGTCCGAAAATTTAAGTTATTTTCCATATGAAGAGTTAAAAGTGAGTTCGAAACGATGGTCTATTTTTAATTTAGAGACTTCAATTGAGAATTTAAGAACTTCTGTGATTGTTTTGAACCCGATTATATAAATAACATCTTGAAATTCGTAAGTTTAACTTGATTTAAGATGATTATCAAGATTATTGCTACTTTGTTACAGAATTTGCATGCTTCTTTTCAGTAATTCGTAACTATATCAAGATTGGAGTTTTAATATCGCTGTATACATAAGTCGAGGTTATTTTCGCTCAGTGTAGCTGGACTATGCCTCGACTTGGAGTTCGCATCGCATGTTTTTGGCCATTTGTTGCTGTTGATGTTGCAGAGTCAAGACCAGGTTTAAGCTGGCGGCCAAATGCAAATCCTCCGCTTGCCTCACGCATCTATTGGAATTTTGATTTATCAATAGATGCAAGTGGGCGCCCAATGAGTCCGAATTCGACTCCGACTCCGAATCCCAAAGTTGGCAAGATTTTGACTATTGGCGAAAGCAAAAGTTTCTCGACTTGAGGGAAAGGCGATTGCTTGATGCCTCAAAACGTGGTTGAAACGTGGCCGTGGCAAAACAGCTGCATACAGCTGCCCGTCTCTGCAAGTCGAACACCTCCCCCCCCCTCCCCCCACCCGTCAGCCGCTCCCTCCGCCAGCTAACTGCCTGCTCATTTGACTTCTTCTGGCGGGCGAGCAAACATAAATCAAATGGAGGAAAATGTACAAGATAAATTTTTAAGCACACTTATTTAACACCTAACAACCTTGTTAGATGCATTTTGATGATGCAACCAGTCTCCGTCTCGGTCTCCATCTCAGTCTCTGGCCAAGTGGCTGCAGCTGGAGACGCACCTGAAAGCACAGCCAGCAACAAGGTGGAGCACACAGAGCAAACTAAGACTTGACTCCCCTGTCCACGACTAGAAAAATGCACTATGTTCAACTCTTTCGACTTTCGGAAAAAATGTTCAATTGCTGTTTACTCAAAAGAAAATTCAATATGTTCTGAATGTTCAGTTTATCTACATTCAATATAGAAGTTGCCATATGTGCCCAAACTATGCATATATATTATTTGTCTTGATTTAAGTTAAGAACTTATCAATTAATAATCACAATTTGAATTATACTAATGACTTTGATCTTCAAATACTTAAACTATCTAAATTATGTCGCATTTAATTATATATTTAATAAATATAATCTTCTTATTGTTTATTTATTTATTTCCCTGATATTCTCAAGAAATGTGGGTTTTTTAAATTTATGGCCAAAACATAATTCGCTGACAATATCTTTTTAAATTAACACTAAGTTAAAAGTATATATTTATGTATATATAAATATTTTATTTAATTGTTTTTATGTTTTTTTTTTAATTAAAGCAATAAAATGTTAATTTGCAGTTTCACATTTCATCGTAAAAAATAAAAAACAGTTTAATTGAAATGGGAAAAAAAGTAGAAAAACGTATGCCTCGTGGAAAGGGGAAAGTCATAGACTCAGACTGAGAGTCAGACTCAGACTCAGACACGGACACGTCGCATCGTCGCTGTTGTGGCTCAGAAATCTATACCGGAAAATTAAAAAATTGTTAATAACACGACAAGCTGCGTGGCAATTTGATGGTATAGTGCTGCGGTGGTGCAGTGGTGCGGTGGTGCGGTGGTGCAATGTTAACTGTTAGAATTGCTTTTCGGTGTAGGACTTTTTGCGCAGCGACAACAACAAGAACAACGTGTGGTAAATGTGAATGTGGATGTGGTTCAACTTTAAATTGCAATCGCAAATAGTTGGCAGAGACACAGAGAGCGACAGAGAGAGAGAGAGAGAGAGAGAGGGAGCGACAGAGAGGAAGAATCTACCCGGTTGGTGCTCCATCAAAAAAGTCACATCTGCTCACATATAAATCTTGGCATGGCAAAGGGTGCCGAAGCACTGAATTTTACAAAAATAATTTATAAAAATTGCAATAAATATTGAGAGGTTCTGATAAGGCGTCAACATAAATCAGGTGCCATGTAGACGAAGAAGAAGAAGAAGCAGCAGCAGAAACAGTGAGAAGAAGCAGCAGCGGAGAAGCAATGAGAAGAAGCAGCAGACATAGCGGAATATCAAGAGTCAAACTGGGATTGGGAATTGGAACTGCGAGCTGAGAACCGTGACTAATCAATGTAATGGTGTGAAATCTTTACATGCCACAACGTTGCAACGTTGTTCGCTGTGACTGTGCCTTGCCCCTGCCGAGTATAGGGTTTTATGTCTTTATAACTAATGCGATGGCGAGCGAAAAGAAAAACATGCTTTCTGTATTGAAACTAAAGCTGCCGCCCACACAGCGAACACATGCAACAAGCAATGCTGCAAGCACTTTCATTGCCGCAATGTGTGCCATTGAGATTGGGTTTCACACTCGATTGATAGGCGAAGTTTTTGAGATTGATCCATAAGTATGGGAGGATGCCCAGAGCTCAAATGCCTTTCAAATGATTTCGCCTCGCCACAAAGTACTCCGTTCCCTCCACTCTCTCTCTCTCTCTCTCTTTCCATTTCCAACTCCTTCGGCACTTGGCACTCTTCTGTGGCACGTAGCCATTTCTCATGAGGCAGGCGCACAGGTAAATCATCCACATCTGCCGGAAATTGCATAAAAAATATGCAAGGCTGCGTTCGCTTCAATGTTTGGTCTATGCCACAACTGCCACATGTTGCACTCTGCTGAAAAGGGGACACAGAAGTAGCAGGAGAAGTGCAACTACAGTAAGCCACGGGCCGAGACATGTCCGACACTCTTATCAGAAAGCAATGCTCTGACTACGTGATAATCCGCGGCAGAGACACGACCGACATTTGGCCAACTTCTATTAGCCCCTCTCACTGCTATCTGTCTCTTTTGCACACCCTCTCTGCCTGCCTCCCTGCCTCCCTCCGCTCAGCAGTGTTAATCAAGAGCCACAATGGCAAATGCAAGCGTTCAACTCTTGACTCAGGATGTGGTTCTTCGGTTTGTTTCCCAGCCCCTCAACTAGGGATGGGTATCGGGCAGAAAGAGTATCGATATTGACATCGACGGGAAATATCAGTTATACTATTTATTTGTATATTTATTTACCGTCAACAACTAGAAGTAGTCGACAAAGAAATGTTTAAAAGTTATTATTAAATAAACTATTAAATTGGCTTATGTAAACTTGTCAATTTAGAACTGAATATCAAATCGTAGTCAATTGCAGTTAATATTGACAAGATCGATTTTAAGCAGGTTATTTTGCTGATCTATCGAATCACTTAAAGCTAACAATTTACACTCTTTCACTTTGGAAGTATGTAATTTAAATTAAGATATAGATCGAATACGGTTTCGATATATCGATATTTACTTACATCACTACACTCTAGCTAAAGCTCAAGCTCAAGCTCAAGCTGAGTCTCAGCCTCAGCCTCACATGCCAGGCAATGGAAGTTTTATCCCAGAAGCGGGGCAATCATCTGACAATGAGTATAAGAGACTCGACCGCATTGTTGTTGCTTGTTTTGCTGTTGCCGTTTGCTGTTTGTTGTCAGCTTCGTATTCGTTGTTTGGTGTTTGGTTTTGGCCATGACAAAATTTCTCTTCGTTTTTGGTTTTTTTTCTCTTCTTCATACGATATAAATAAGGTAATTGAATGAAATTACTTTTGACAGCTTATTTGCATACATCAACAGCGGTCGCAGTAGCCGCATAGCCGCAGCTGGAGCTGGAGATGAGAAGATGAGAAGATGGAGCTGTAGCTGTAGCTGTAGCTGGAGTTGATGTTGGAGTCAAAAGCGAGGCCTTGTTAGGCCATAATTGGTTATTGAATGCCTGCAGTTGCCCTGATCTCAAGTGATTGTAAAAAGTGCGTGCTGACAACTCAGATTTCAGTTTTCAAATTTTCGAATTCAAGCAAAACGAATGACTTAAGCAGCGAACTTGAAGGCGTATTGTCATCTCTCAATTGTAAAAATCAGTTTTAAAAATATAAATTATTTATAGATGTTTTTAAAAAGAAGTGTAGACATAAGGCTTGGCTTTGAGTACAAGTATACAAATTATGAATTAATAACTAGCACTACATTTTTATTTAAAAACCAAAGTGCTAAGATTTTTAAGTAAGAAGGGAAGTTAAAAATAGTATTTAAATATTTTTATTTATATCACAAATCAGAGTTAAAATTAATTCTTAGAATACAAATTTAAGGTAATAGTTTATCCTGATTCCAGGATACTTTATCCAGCAAAGAATCCTCGCTTTTGTCATTCAGCTGCATCCTAAATCGAATGACTTAAGCAACGAACTTGAACTCGTATTCTCATCTCTCAAATTGTACTTGAACCTTTTTCGGACAATTGTTTGATTGCCTTTCACTACTGAGTTGTGGCAGCTATCAGTGTCTCATCCTCAGCCCACGACGCGACGCCACATCTCTGAGAGTGTCAGGCGTTGTTTCCACACGGGGAATTCATCATTTAGCTCCTCATCATTGGGGCACAATTCGTGTGGGCGTTCAATCGCTTACTCTTGCAACAATCTGAGGGCTGTCTTCGCTCCTTGGCAGCCTTGGCAGCATTGCAGCATTGCAGCAGTCGTCGTGTTGTTCTCAACAGTTCCATGTTGTTGACAGATAAAATTGGCAATCTGTTGGCTGTTTGACGACATCGTTTCCCGGCATCGTTTGGCGACAATTTCGCTCGGGTTAAACGGGTTTAAACTTCTGCCAACTAAGCTTAATGAAAGTCTTTAGTCGCGACTTGAACAGCAGCAGCAATCTAAGTAGATCTTTGCCAAGTTGGGGACCACAGACCACAGACCACAGTTCGATGCCTTTGGCTTACAAAAAGTGTAATTAGCGCTGAAATTGAACGTGCGGAGTTGCCGTGAATCGCCGGGGACGTGGACACGTTTCGCTTTAAATGCATATCAGTCTGGGCCACAAAGTCTGAGACAGAGACACAGACAGAGACAGAGGAGCAGCTCCTGTTGCTGCTGTCTTGCTGTCTTGGGAGTGGAATTAGGACTGGAAAAGGGTATGGGGAAATCCACTATTTAAAGTGAAATAATGACAGTTTTAATTGCTGATTTTTCTCGTTGTTTGTTGGCGTCAAAATGCCAGGTCTTGCTCTAGACTGCCGCCCTCCTTCCTCCTCAGCTGTGCTATTTATAGGGCTAACAAGGGCAATCGATGGAGTGAGGAGGGGAGGGGGCAACTGTAAATGTAAATGTTGATTACGCAAATGCCAACTAATTGGCAGCCATTAAGCGAGGTCGTTGCTCCCATTGAGACACAGGGGAAGTTTTACAGTTGCGGGCGTCTTGGCCAAAAACTTAAGTTGACAATCGCCTGAGCCTCCGAATGTTACCCTGTGTGCCAGAGTGCCAGAGGCATTTCGGGTTTTCGTTTCGCCTGTGACCATAACAAATTGCTCCACGGCTGTTGCAAATTAAAGCTGAGTCTCTCGTAGGCCGAGGGATAAGCCCCGCCACGAGAGAGGGGGGCGGGGGAGTCTTCAAATCGAATTAAAATTATGACAACTTCATTTGTAATTGGGAGAGCAACCGTTCAGTTGTTGTCTCGATAAGTAACTGACCGAATAACGAAGCGTAACCATCAGGAGACTGTGGCAGAGGGTATTTTCATATTGGAAGCAGTTTAATCTGATTACTATATCAGTTATTTAAATTATCAAAATTTATATATAATGACTGAAAAAATAACAAAGTAAAATGCTTAAGTATTTGGGATATTCAAGAAATAAAACTAATAATTAATAATTTATACATTATTTTAATTGAAAACTGAAAGATTAAGAGATTTATGTTTATATCCTTTTCTCGTCTGCAGGTCTCGGCCAGCGATCCGGATTGCGGCGTCAATGCAATGGTCAACTACACGCTTGGCGAGGGATTCAAGCATCTCACAGAGTTCGAGGTGCGTTCCGCCTCGGGAGAGATCTGCATTGCCGGCGAACTGGACTATGAGCGTAGAAATAGCTACGAGTTTCCCGTGCTGGCCACAGATCGAGGCGGTCTCAGTACGACAGCGATGATCAAAATGCAGCTGACGGATGTGAATGACAATCGTCCGGTGTTTTATCCCCGGGAATACAATGTCTCTCTGCGGGAATCCGGCAGCCCGGCACAGGCTTCCAGCACACCATTGCCCATTGTGGCCGTAGTGGCCACAGATCCCGATGCGGGCAACTTTGGCCAAGTCTCGTATCGCATTGTGGCCGGCAACGAGGGCGGAATCTTTCGCATCGATCGTGCCAGCGGAGAGATCTTCGTTGTGCGCCCGGACATGCTCTCGGTGCGCACTCAGCCGAGGCATATGCTCAACATCTCGGCCACGGACGGCGGAGGTCTGAGGACGAGCACCGATGCCGTCGTCTTCCTCAGCATCATCGATGCCATGCAACGGCCGCCGATCTTCGAGAAGGCGCGCTACAACTACTACGTCAAGGAGGACGTGCCACGCGGCACAGTGGTGGGATCTGTGATAGCCACCAGCAGCGACACTGGTAAGTCAACCCCCTCAACCCCCTAACTCCGAAGGGAGACTCCCTTCAACTCCAATTTCAGACAGAGAAATAATAACCGTTTAGACTTTGATTTGACTATTATGAGTAGGCTTAAGTCTCAGTTTTAATTTGCACATATTAATATTGTTTCATTCAACTATCGAATCATTTTAAATACAAATACGTTTCCTATTGCATTTTATTGCTATTAAATATAGAATGTTTCATATTAATATCAAGCATTTTTAATTTGAAATAAATACTATCCATAGTCAAACATAGTGTGAAAGTGAGGTGAGACTACGGGAATGATCCTTCGAAGTGGAGAACTCAATTTGCAGACATTGCTGACAAGCTAGAAGCGACTTAGAATTATAAATTAAATATGAAAAATGCAATTAAATTTGAAAATGTTTTTAATTTTGTATTAACATTAAACTAGCTAAGATAAATGTTTTTATAAGACTTCTTTTTCTATGTTTTTACTATGTTCATAATAACTTTAACTTTTTAAAGTGTTTTTGTAGTTCATATAAATATTATATTATACTATTACAGAGTCTCGCAAGATAGTACACAACTCTTTAATTATACAACGCATTATTTTATCACTGAAGTGGAGAGTTTCCTACCAGGCAGGCAAATACTCAATTCTTTGGCCAAATTGTGGCTCGCCGACTTGGCGACGTCTTTGTATTGGAATGGCATTCATTAGTTCAGTGAGCTGGAAAACAAAATATGCGCATATGATGGACAGAGGGACAGACAGCGATGGGGAGGGGGGGGGGACATCGGGAAAGGATGAAGAGACGAACGCTTGAATGGTTGCGCCACAAACACAAAAAAAAAAGGCCAAGAAAATTAAAATAAAATTTGTACAAGCAAAAAAAAAGCTTGCAGCGCTTGCAACAAAATGGGCCACATGCAAGCCACTGGCCATGCCACATCCAGGGGCATAACAGAGAACAGACGAATGGTTGTGGCATGGGCCAGAGGGGTTGACGAGACGGGGGCACAATGGCGAAAGCAAAACACTTCAAACGCAAATTTCGGCAGAAATCTGCACCCATCAACGAGGCAACGACGTCCTCGTCATCGCTCGATGATACAAAAGGCCAAGACACGAGTGCCAGCTCAAGTCGCAGAACGAGAAGGGAAAGGGTAGGGGTAGGGTTGGGGGAAGGACAGAGGAGACGGGCAGTAAAGGGCAGAGGGAAGACACGGAGTCTTTTTGTTGGTTGGCTATGCAAAAATGATTTTGAGCTTTAATTTGCTGCTTTCGCTGTGCACTTCCTTTCATTGCTCATTCCGTTCCCAAACCGATCTCGATTCCCGTGCCCCCGTCCCGCCGTCCCGCCGTCCCCCCTCCAATCATCCCTTCGATCCTCTGCTCATGTGTCAATCTCTTGCTTCTATTGTTCCTGCAACTCATTGCAGATCCTTTGTTCGTTCTGGTCTGGCATTTGAATTGCCTTTAATGAGGCGAACCTTCAGTCTCATTCCCTTTCAAATTCTTACACAGGGAAAAAGTTCGAATGACCTGGAAAGAAGCATTTGCGAGTCTTTTAAATTGCATACTTGACATAACTGAGATTTACGGAAAATGAACAAACAAGTTGCTTAACCAACTACCCATAATCTTGATAAATGAAATAATGATCTTGAATCAAGTCAAAATCTAAAAATTCTTTATCTAAATTTGAAACTTGAAACCCTTTTTCACTGCGAATATTAAGAGATTATTTCGTTATATCTTAAATGAAATGCTTTCATTTTTAAAGCAGAGATTCTTTAAGCTTAGATTAAGATTTTTTAATCTCAAAGCTTGCATATAATATCCAAAAGGTTCTTCCTTGTCTGTCATTATAAACAGTTTGTAGGACAGTAAAATGTTAGGACTATAGTCAAATGAATCATCTCTCTAGTCAGTCTTCACTTACTTTCCGACTACGATTTAAACAATACTCATTAGTAGATTAAAGTATTGCTTGATTGTTATGCTTATTATAAAACATACTTATTTCTAGTTATAAATTAAGCTGACAAGATTTTGACTTAAGTCTGCAGTATGCATATCTAGTATGAAGTATCATGTTTTATTGAAAATGTTTCTGTAATTGAATAAACATTAAAGAAATTGAATTAAGTTGGTGTGGTTTTAAGCCGTATATACTTGATTTTTTCGCGCTGTGTAGTCTGTTTATTCCCTTTCAAATTCTTGTGCTTCTTTAATCAATTTGTGTCTTACCTTTCTCTCTCTCTCCCCTCTCTCTCATCACAGCCCAAAGGAGTCCCGTGCGCTACTCGATCTACTCTGGGGATCCGGATGGTTACTTCACCATCGAGGCTGCCTCGGGCAATATACGGATTGCCCATCCGCTGGATCATGAGGCCAAGTCGCAGGTCCTGCTCAATATACAGGCCACCAGTGGGGAGCCTCCGGTTTATGGCCACACACAGGTGAACATCGAGGTGGAGGATGTGAATGATAATGCGCCAGAGTTTGAGACGAGCATGGTGAGGATTTCGGTGCCGGAGAATGCCGAGTTGGGCACGCCCCTCTTTGCTGCCCACGCCCATGACAAAGACTCGGGCAGCAGTGGTCAGGTGACCTACAGTCTCTCCTCCGCCTCCGCCTCCGCCGCTGCCAATACCACCCAACGTGGTGTTGGCAGAAATCCACAAGCTTCACTCTTCGCTATCGATGCACGCTCTGGACATCTTGTGCTATCACGGCATCTGGACTATGAGACATCGCAGCGGCACTCGTTAACGGTGACTGCCACCGATGGGGGCATGCCCCCGCTCTCCGCGGACCTCACCATCATTGTGGATGTCCAAGACGTCAATGACAATCCGCCCGTCTTTGAGCGCGACGAATATGCTGTGAATGTCTCCGAGTCGCGGGCCATCAATGCCCAGGTAAGTTGCAATCATCCAAAACTGGTTGGAGATGCCCCGCACCGGCCCCGCCCCCGCCAACGCCCCGCTCTTGCTGCCCCCTTGGGGCAACAACTCGTAGCTCAGCTGCCTGCAGTTTTATTGAAAAATAAATTTTTGTAATGCAAACTAAATGCGCAACATAAATTTGATTAACAGCCAGTAAAAGTCACGCTTTTGTCAGGCAGGCGTCATATCTTTTTTAAAATATCTCAACACCCCAGAGAAGAAGATGCTCCTTCAGTTGCACGTTGCACGTTGCACGTTGCATGCTGCCTGGTTGCACGTTGCCTGGTTGCATGCCGCCTTACCTCGTGCCTGGCTGAACTAGTTTTGATCATAAAATCACTTTATATCTTTGGCATCTCAAGAGTCCGAGTCCGAGTCTGAGTCCGACTTCAAGTCGAGAAACGAGTTGTGAATCGCGCGCAGTTCTAGGGATTCCTCTAGAGATTTACGCAGACATGCATCACAGATTCCGCTCGAGATGATTGATGACCGCCAGCCGTGTTTGGCATGTAGATCTATACTCTTTTCACTAGACCCTGTACTTGAACAAAGTATAAAGAGTCTGTTAATTTTATCAGACAATGAAATACTCCTATATATGTATTTCTTTCAGTATGGGGTCACTCACAGTCGAGTTTACTCGATAGCAACGTTTTTCTACTAGTTCTTTTATTACCTGTTTTTCGGCAAATTAACACAATGCAACATCTCCCATTGTCTTGCAGATTATCCAGGTTAATGCCAGCGATCTGGACACGGGCAACAATGCTCGGATTACGTATCGCATTGTGGATGCAGGTGCCGACAATGCCAGTCTAAGTCACAGCCAGTCAAGTCTGGGCCTTAATGGACCCGATTCCGACTTGGCCCAACACTTTGGCATCTTTCCCAACTCGGGCTGGATTTATCTACGAGCTGCTCTGGACCGAGAGAGTCGAGATCGCTACGAACTCACAGTGCTGGCCACAGATAATGGCACACCGGCGGCACATGCAAGAGCAAGAGTATTGGTACGAGTGCTCGATGCCAATGATAATGATCCCAAGTTCCAGAAGGACAGCTATGAATTCCGTATTGAGGAGAATCTACGTCGTGGCGCCGTCGTAGGCGTTGTGGCTGCCACAGATCTGGATATTGGCGAGAATGCGGCCATACGCTACAGTTTGTTGCCGGCCAACTCGAGCTTTCAGGTGCATCCCGTCACAGGTGAGTCGAGGCTTCCTTTGGCCATAAATTAGTGTCCCCATCGCATCGCAGCGCAGCAACCGCGTCTAACAACTCACTCAACACCCGTCCCCGTTGGTGCTTCGAGTCTGAATCTGAATGTCAATGTGCATCTAAGTCGAGCGGGCATACTATGGGCAAAGTGGCTAAATTAGTGATGATATAGCCCCACAACTTGTAACAGCTTGATTAAAATCAGATCATTTATAATACAAAGCTGTTATAGAAACCATCAATTAGACTCACAACATAGACTCAATGTTCTACCGAAATTTTAAACAAAATCGGGCGACAATATTCTTTAGCTACCACAGGAACAATTGGCGGGAAAAGTTGTAAGTCTTGCTGATAAAACAGCAATCCTAACGAAATAAAAATCATACTCGTAGTCGAGATATTCTCCAGCGATAACTCCTGCGATTTTTGCACCATTCAAAAGCTTTTCTTAGCTTATATAGGCTTTTCGCCCATAGTGTGGCAGCGTGGCGGACTGTCAAGCCAGCAGCCATGACCCATGGCCATTCATTACTGCTCTGCACTTGGCTGTCGCTCCTGCACTGTGGCTTCTAGCTCCTGCATTGCATCCACGTCAATGCCCATAGATCAAACGCGCACGAGCGGACAGCAAAGAAACCAGTTCCTCGAGCAGACGATGATGACGATGGGGCTGGCGATAAAATGCGATCTGTTTGGCGATATGGAAGATGTGGATGTGGATGTGGATGTGGAGAGTTGAGAATGGGCAGGAGATGTGCAGTTGGCAGCCAGTTGGAGCGCATGACCATTAGTGTTTGAGCAACAACAGTTTTAACGCTGTCAGCTCATCCGTCAATGGAATATCATTGGCTTGACATTCTATTCCCCTTTTGCCGTCTGCCGTCTGCCGTCTTCCATCTACCATGTGCGTGTCCGCCTTTGGCTCGAAAGGAGTCTTCTTGCTTCATTTAAATTAAATATGGAAATCGCGTGCAGCTAATCCTGGCAACCTGGCAAGAACATCCAGGCATTCTGGCATCCAGCATCCAGCATCCAAGTGTCTGGCAAACTTGTTTCTGCTGACATGATTTTGTTTTGGCCGCAGAATGCTGCAAGGCATACAATTTTGATGGCAGGCGGTGGCACCACCAGCACCACCAGCCAACTACTGGCATTAATCATTAGCGACCCAGTTTCTAGCAAGGCTAACAATGAAACTAGCTGCCTCTTCGCTGCTTTGCCTTATCTATTCCTATACCAGTTACTTACCAGTAGAGTACAAGGGTATATTGTAAGCAGACATCTCCGATCGTATAAAGTATATATATATATATATATATAATGGAACATCTCTCATTTTGTATTAACACAAAGAGCTGTCAAATGAAGTTCACTTGTTGAATCTTCCCACCGCCTCCACAAATCGACAAGAAACGAAACAAGCGCAATTTAAAAGCTTATAGATTACAACTTACTTATCTTTGCAAAGTGTGACACCGAAACGTAATAAACATATTAGTGTAGGGGGAAGGCGGCAGCAATAAAAAGCCATAGCTAACAGAAATTGAAATTGCCATTTGACAGATAACTGAATGTCGGCTCATTGGCTAATCAGATACCGTGCGCGACTCTTGTGCTCGTGGTCTTGAGTTCGAATCCCGCTGTATTTGTAATTTTATGTTGTTGATTGTTTTACTAACAAAATCTTCCTTCTGTCTTCTTTCTCTCTGCTCAGGCGAGATAACCACACGCGAGCCACTCGATCGAGAACTACGCGAACTCTACGATCTGGTGATGGAGGCCCGAGATCAGGGCACGCCATCGCGCAGTGCACGTGCTCCGGTGCGTGTTCGAGTGACAGACGTGAATGACAATGCACCGGAGATTGCCGACCCACAGGAGGATGTGGTCAGTGTGCGGGAGGAGCAGCCACCCGGTACTGAGGTGGTGAGAATACGCGCCATCGATCGGGACAATGGACAGAATGCATCCATCACCTATTCGCTGCTGAAGGGTCGTGACTCCGATGGACACGGTCTGTTCAGCATCGATGCCAACTCGGGCGTGATCAGGACGCGCGTCATGCTGGACCACGAGGAGAGGAGCATCTACCGCCTAGCGGTGGCCGCCACCGACGGTGGCAATCCGCCCAAGCAGACGCTGCGCATGCTTCGCGTCGAGGTGCTCGACCTCAACGACAATCGGCCGACGTTTACCAGCTCCAGCCTAGTCTTCAGGGTGAGTTGCAGATTTATAGCACACAGAGCGAAACAAGTTGTTCTAATATTAAGTGCGAATGTTCTCGAGTATAAATATTCTTAAACGAAGTACACAAATTCTTTATATAAGAGAAAAGACTCTTAACTCGAACTACTTACGAACATTCGTTATATACGTGCGAGACTTTGATTCGAAACTGTTTTACACAGCAAATACTTACAGATCTCAGGATTTTGTAGGCTTAAATCCAGTTTATTAAATCTTAAATAGATTAATCAGTTTTTTGATGTCTTGAATCTTAATACTTGACTTCATATAATATAACTACGCTGCCACAGTCTGTTGCAATTGCTGCTGCTTTTAAAGTACTTCAGTAATACAATTTTCGAAGGAAGTAATCAAGTTTTGAAATATGTTTTGGTACGAAATACTTGATTATTTCGCTCGGTGTAGGGTCAACCACGAAGAAGAAGAAGAAGAAGACGACGACGAACTGCAAGGCAGACTCTTCCTGGAGCGCGTCTTTTCCAGGAAAACTTTTGTCTATTTGACGCTTCTAGTTTTACACGACGATTGCTTCGTTGGTTTCCTGCTTCATCCTCTGCCACTGCCGCAGCCTCAGTCGCTGCCTCTGCCGCTGCCGTGTCGTGAGCTGCGCGTTTGTCGCCTGCCTTTGTGCCTCGGATGATTTGTAGCATCGGCGTCACGTGACAATGGCCAAGAACACGATTCGCTGCCTGCGAGGGAGGTGACTCCAAAAGCGGGTGCGGCAACTTGCAACTCCGATTTGCATTCAAGCAGAAACAACGTTGTTGTTGTTGCTGTTGTTGTTGTTGTTGCTGTGCATGGCGCACGCGTAATTGTCACTCTGAACTGTGACTCCAACGCCAACTGTGACTTTAACTCCGACTCCGACTTCATCTTGTTGTCCATTCCCTTCGTCTGACCCAAGTGTCCATTAAGTGCGATTCGTAACCGTCACCTGGTTGTTACTCCTGTTGTTGTTGTTGTTGTTGTTCCTTCATTGTTGCTATACTCTTGCAGAGGGTATTGCAATTCCATCACGAATTGTGCAACGCCTTAAAGAAGCAAAGAAGGTAGGGTATTCTTTATCAGGTTGCAAGCAGCAACTTCAGACAAGGACAGACCATCGACTTTGCCTGCATGGACGCTATGGTTAGAGTTTCGAACTCTTGCGGTGTGGTTCTGGAGTTCGAAACCTGCCAGAGGCACACATTTTTGGTTATTATTCTTTTAAAAATCAATTTATTATTTACAAATTTATTTAGGTTTATACAATTATTTCGTTTTTGAAGAATAAGTAAAGCGTTTCACATAGTCGAGTTCCACTGTATCCTTTCCGACTGGCTTAAGATATTTTAAATCAAACCTTTCCATATGCTAAACCTTTTCCATAAAATCTACAGTTGTACAGTGCCAGAGTATTAAATCTTCGGCGTGTCGCAGTTAAATCTTCTTTGTTCTTGTTCCTGTTGTTGTTGTTGTTGTTTCGGCCTCTTTTTGGCATGTTGAAGCGTTGAGCCTTTAACATTTTTATCACGTTCGATTCGCACATGTTTTGCATACCCCGCACATCACATCATTGCAGCATACACATGCCTATCCGCAATCCATTCCCATTCCCATTCCCATTGCCATTCCCAGTCCCAGTGCCCGTCTCCTCATCCCTCATCCCTCATCCCGCTCCCACTTGCTGCATTTCCGACACTGTCTCTTTGGTCGCTTGATGGCTGCGACGCTTTGACATGCATTTAATTGCCTCTCTCTCTCGTCGAATGGGCCAACAAGTCTCCTCTGTCAGTCTTGGCCCTTAAATCCGCTTTGGCAACAATTAAAATTGACACATTTCGTTGCGTTTCGTTGGCGGTTCGCCTTTGATTTGACTCTTTTTAGTCTCTCCTAACTGCATCTGCATTCTTCTCGCTCTGTGCCCGGTGCTTTGTTCTTTGCGTTGGCGTTGCAGTGTTCCAGTGTTGCACTGTTGCAGTGTTGCAGTGTTGCACTGTTGCTTGATGCCACACAATAAATCCACAGCATTATGCGTTCTTGTAATTAAGCAATTCCCCCGCAAGCAAATGACGCGAGCGTTTAAGCCATTGTCGCCCCGCGCTCCTTGAACAGATTAAAGTTGATGCAGTTGACAGCTGGCCTGGCCAAGGTTGGGGCATGCAACACAGTCCGTTTGCAATTGCTGCTGCTTTCAAAAGTACACAACAAATCATGCGCCATTTTGGCGGTTGCCATTTTTGTAGCAATTCCATGCATAATTTGGTGGTTTGCCGAAATGAAACCACAGCCAACAACAGCAACCACAACAGTCAGTAGTCATCGTTAGTCCACGCCACAGTCCGCTCTAAAAGTACTCGCACTGCGGACCTTCCTGCGTAATCTTGGCGGGGCATAAATCTCAAGACTGTCATTTTTGTGTCTCCATTTTGGCGACCCAAACAATATTTTCAATGTTTTTATTTTATGAGAAAAAAAAGGCAGAAGATACCCACTCACACACACTCACACACACTAACACACACACACACACACACTCACACACACTCACACACACTCACACACACACACACACTCACACACAGACAGGAGATGGAGACAACAACAACAACAAAAATCTCCTTCTTGTTTTTATGCTCAGAACGGTTTTTGCGGTTTTGCATATTAAATTCTTATGCAGCAAGTTGGCCCAAACCGAGGCCTAAACTTTACCCCTGCCCCTGCCCCTGCCTGCACTCTGCTTTGGCCAACAGCTTGGATGGCTCACATTTTTCTTCAGTGATTTTCGGGGCCGCCAACTTGGTCGGAATGCATAATTTCTTTTTAATGCCATTGCCATTGCCAATGCTTCTTGGTTACTACTACTCCTCCTCTTTCTCTCTGCCTTTGTCTCTGTCTCCGTCTCTGTTTTGCTGCCTTATCCGCAAACGAACGCCTGGGAATAAGACGCAGTCGGGCAAGGAATGAAATTTTTAAATGTTTGCTGCCTTCGTAATCTTGAAGTATGAATTATTGCTTTAAGATTGGATTTTCAACACTGTTGTTGAGATTAAGATACGCGGACACAGGCAGCCCAAGTAGAGCGACCCAAACCAAGTCGACAGTCGGACAGTCGGACAGTGAGACAGTGGAAAAAAACCGAAAAATAAAATACTCTTCTTAATACAAATACACAGAGAGAGAAAAAACAGTGTACATTTCACTATTTACACTTTTATTGAACTTATTTCTATCTATATATAAAGTGTGTACACTTAAATCTCATTTATAATTCCAACATATTAATATTAATGTGAAATCGTGTTTTATTTAACTATCAAACTATATTTTATACAGACATTTTAGTACTTTTAAATTAGGTAAAAATAATATTTATTTTAAATATGTTTTATATTGATAAACATTAGTAAAAGCGAGTGAAGACTGACTACGAAAATGATTCAGTAAAAAAGTAGCACTCATTTTTTAGAACCCATCCAACTGCTATTAATTGCTGACAAGCTAAATCCGATTGAGATTTTGTTTTTAAATATGAAAAATATTTTATTTTAATCAATTTAAAGGGTATTTCAATTATCTACTATAATAGTCCTTGAGTGTAAGTTGAATGAAAGAACTTAAATAACTTTTGCGAATGTTTGAAAAGAAATATAATTACCTTAAACTAAATGTGACATTTATAATTATATATGTTTTTACTTATTTTCTCACTTACTATAAGTATGTATTTAGTTAACTTAAAGTGTTTTACTGTTGATTTAAATATGTATTGAAGAGTTTCGATTATTACTTAAATATAATACACAATTTTTTTTATCAGTGTAATACAAATATAATCTATAATTGCCTTCTGCGTTTATTTTGCAATTCGCAGGTACGCGAGGATGCGATCGTGGGCCATGTGGTGGGTTCGATTAGTCCCAGCGAGCGGGGAGAACTGCCACAGGGGAGCAGCCCCGATGACCAGCTGTGCGTCACATACACGCTGAATCCGCTGACCAAGGATGTGATCGAGGCAGCCTTCGACATTGACAGGAATACGGGCAATCTCGTGGTGGCCCGACAATTGGATCGTGAACTGCAGGCCGAGTTTCGGCTAGAGATTCGTGCCTTGGACACCTCGGCCAGTAATAATCCGCAGAGTAGTGCCATCACCGTAAAGATCGAGGTGGCCGACGTCAATGACAACGCTCCGCGCTGGCCACTCGACCCGATTGAGCTGCAGGTGAGCGAATCTATGGCCGTCGGGGCAGTTATCTACAATTTCACGGCCACGGACGCAGACTCGGGCACAAATGGAGAGCTCCAGTATCGCCTGCTGCGCTACTCTCCGCTGCTGAACGAAAGCCTGGAGCTGGCGACGCCACTCTTTGGCCTGGACTCGTTGACGGGATCGCTGAGTCTGCAGTCACCGCTGGACTACGAGTCGCTGCAGGAGTATCTGCTCATAGTTCAGGCTCTCGATCAGTCCTCAAACGTCACCGAGCGCCTACAGACGTCGGTCACGGTGCGTCTGCGTGTCCTCGATGCCAACGACAATGCGCCGCAGTTTGTGGTGCCAGCTCCAAGTGGTGGCAGTGCAGTCACAGCCACAGCCACAGTTTATCTCAGCGATGCCACGCGCATTGGCGAACTTGTCACCCACATCGTGGCCGTGGATCGGGACGCGGGGGAGAACGGTCGCGTCAGCTACGACATTGTCAGCGGCAACGGCGAGGGACGTTTCCGCATCAAGCCACAGACTGGCGTGATTGAACTGGCCAAGACACTGCCGCCAGCATCAGAGCAATTGGACAAAACCAGTCGATTCACACTTACAATCCGTGCCAGTGATCATGGCTCTCCTGCTCCCAAGCAGACCACGCTCAGTCTCCAGCTGCTGATCCAGGGCAGCCACAGTAATCCTCCCAGATTCCTGCAAGCTGTCTACCAGGCGACAATCCTCGAGAACGTGCCCAGCGGCAGCTTTGTGCTGCAAGTGGCAGCCAAGGCATTTCACAGTGCCGACAATGGTATGAATCAACAATTACTGCACAGATATTGAAAATATCTTTCAATATATCAACTCACTTTCTGTCTAAATCTATTGCATTATTTTAAACAACATTAACGTGACTTTCAATAGCTCTGGCTTTAGTTTATAGCCCGAACTTCTGGTTGTTGGTAATAATATAAAAATAGTAATTTACTTCCAAAATTTATAAGAGCTTGCTGCTGATATTCTTTCAATCTATCTACTTATTTTCATACACAATTCATTATTATATGTATTAATTAAGCAACATTAAAATGGGTATTTCTAAATTTTCATTATTCTTGTCATTAGTTTATAAGCACATAGTTGTTAAGAGCTTCTGGTCATTGGTAATAAGATAAGAAATTAAATAACTTTACACATTTTCATAAGAAATTCATATTCTTTAAAACTATCAACTCACTTTTACCCCTAAAAAATTATACTTTATTTCATTATGAACATTTAAAACGCATAAAATTATAAGCACATATTTTTAAACGCTTCTGGTCATTGGTAATAATTTAAAATAGCAAACGAACTAATTTCTATCCAATAAATACTAACTAATACGACAATTGTCATTATTGCCATTAAACTTAATCATTTATCGCTTAAAAGTATTGGTCTTGGAAAGGATCAGATCTACCGACAAGTCGATTCTGTTTTTTATCCATTGCCACAACTTCGCAAGTTTAGAAAATGTAAATATTGCCTAGATCCGATGCCTGAGTTGCATCCATTCAATCTAAAATTGTAAATTATTACATTATTATCTTAACTTTTAATATAAGGATGATACAAATTAGTTACATAGACTGTACGATATACTCCTGATTATCCAGATTTCAAAAAGGTATATTTCGTCAGGATCGGCAGCCATTTGCTTGAGTTATGACTTTTCAAAGTTCTCAATACAAGCTCAAATTGCAACTGCCCTTTTGCCGAAAAAGGCGTTGGAAGCCGTTGAATTTAAATTCGAATTTTCATGTCATTTCATCTGCCTTTAATTTCTGTTCGCCTGGTACTTGGGACTCTTTACAAGCCCTCATTTAGCTCCATTGGGCATCTGTAGTCAAGCGTATGTGTGTGTATATATGTGTGTGAATGTGTGTGAGTGTGTGAGAGTGTGTGTGTATGTGAGAGAGTATGTGTGAGTGTGTGTGTGTGTGTGTCGGGTGTTGCAAGCACTCAAAAGCGAGCATTTCTTACGATTCTGCCCAGGTGAAATACCAGGCGAACAGAATCAGCAGCAAGTAGAAAGTTTTACTCAGCGGACGTTAAATTTGAATTTTAAAATTTCCACATAAATTCTAACGAATTATTTTGCCCAAGCGTTAAATTTGAATCTTCTAATTACGGCAAATTTGCAATAGACGATAAACCGACCGTTGACCGATAAACCGAAAGTTTCTGTTCGCCTGGTATTTGGGGCTCTTTTCAGGTTCGTTTTCAGCTCAAGTCGGCAACTGTAGTCAGTATGTATGTGTGTGTGGTGTGTGTGTGTGTGTGTGTGTGTGTGTGTGTGTGTGTGTGTGAGGTGTGTGTGTATGGGTGTGTGTGTGTGTGGTGTGTGTGTGTGTGTATGCGGATGTTGCATGCTCGCCAATGCGAGCATTTCCTTCGATTCTGGCAAGTCAACTACCAGGCGAACAGAATCAGCAGCAAGTAGATAAAAAAATTTAGCGGACGTTAAATTTGAATTTTCAAATATCGTAAATAATTCTAACGAATAACGTTAAATTTGAATTTTCTAATAGGCTGAACTTTTCAATAAATAATGGTCGGAGCGTAAAATGTAAATATCTTGAGATATAGTCGTCAGATCTACGACATTTATACCTCGTTGAATTTGTCATGATCAGTACTATCGATTGGAACTATCGATTGTAACTATCGATTACAATCGATTGGCAAAAAGTGTCCATTTTCCCATGGAATTGAAATTAAACAAATTCTTTATTCAAAAATTGGTATATTTTGCAATTTATTTTGTAAAACTAACAATAATAATGATAATTCTAATAATAGTGATACTAAATATAATTAATATAATTTTGAATACATTTAATAACAAATAAAATCATCTGGTGAAAGATTTCGCTGTCGCTGCGATTCTCTGGTCTCTCTTGAATGGTCTGGAAAAGAATTCATTGAACCAAAATCATCCTTCGAGTTGAGAATTAACTGAAAGAAATAGAATTAAAATAAAATATTAGATATATATATATAGTAGTATATGTATATTAAAGTAGATAATAATGCATTGTTCAATCAATCAATAATTAATTTATTTTCTCTCATGTTCTATTCAATTTTATAGCTAATCTAACTTATGAAATACCAAGTGGCGTCGCTGAAGATCACTTCCATGTCGATTGGCAACGTGGCATTGTCACGACACGTGGACAATTCGATCGTGAGTCCCAGGCCCGATATGTACTACCTGTTTATGTGAGAGATGCCAATCGAATGGTTGTCTCGCCGGCGTCTGCCGTGCGGAAACAACGCTCTTCGGAGAGCACAGCTGAGTTGGCAACTGGACAACATTTTGACGTTGCAACGATTCTCATCACCGTTGGCGATATCAACGATAATGCCCCCGAGTTTCGACCCGGAGCATGTTATGGACTTTCAGTGCCGGAGAACAGCGACACCGCCATCATTCACACGGTGGTTGCCAGTGATCTGGATGAAGGTGCAAATGCGGAATTGGTCTACAGTATCATCGGTAAGTCATGCTCTCAATCATCTTACATATTTTATTCTTTTAATAGGAGAACCTTAAGAGAACTTAAGAGAACATCTAGTTCTTTTATCAGTGTAGCTTCATAGGCTAATTCTGTTGCATTTCACCCTTTGTTCTGTTCTCAACAGGCGGCAATCTGGGCAACAAGTTCAGCATCGATGCACGCACCGGGGAGTTGAGTGCTCGTCCTTTGGATCGTGAGCAACATTCTCGCTACTCACTTCAGATACAAGCCTCGGATCGTGGCCAGCCCATCACTCACCAGGGGCACTGCAACATAAGTGTCCTTGTCGAGGATCAGAATGACAATGAGCCGCGCTTTGAGCTGTCGAAATATGTGGCGAGTATCCACGAAGATGCAGCCATTGGCAGCAGCGTGTTGCGTCTCAAGGCCAACGATGCGGATCTGGGTGTCAATGCGAGACTCGTCTACTCCCTGGCCAATGAGACGCAATGGCAATTTGCCATCGACAGCAAGAGTGGACTCATCACCACCGTCGGGTAAGTCGACAATTAGTTTCAACTCTTATTTTTGATCTAAATAAAAAAATAGATAAAATAATTACAACTTTGGCAATTAAAAATCATAATATAACTCTATTCAAAGTGTATAATATTATTTTTATAAAATTGTTATTATATTTTCTTATTAAGATCAAATATAAGTGTTATTTCATATATTTAAATATATTTTAAGTATTGTAATCATTGTTGTCCCTGTTTCGATGAGCGGGCAAATGGGTAAAAGGTGTTTGTCCTTGGGTCAATGCAATACAACATCTTATCTGCGTGCCACATCTCGTTGCAAGGACACCGAAAACATTGAAATAATTTCTTTGCAAATGCTACAAGTATCCTCATCCTACGCAGCGACAATTCCTCTTCCTTCCTCCGCCTTCGCCGCACACTCATAGCTATAAATAGCTGTCTGTGTAACGCATACGCACAAAAAAGGGTTGGCCCTACTTTGTGGCTGCTCCTCGAACTTGGCTTATAAGATCCGTCCCGTCCTGTCCCGTCCCGTCCTGCCCCGTCCCGTCCTGTCCTGTCCTGTCCTAGTCTTGTCTGGGCCCCCTCTGGTGCAAATTTATGCTTATTGACAATCAATGATGACAACAATTGCTTGTTCCGTCTGATATCAGGACACAGGGGGAATGGGGAAGTGCGTTACTAGAACTCCGCTCAGTTCCGGAGCCAGAACTAGTGACAGATCGAGCCCCCTTTGGACTTTGGGGGCACCACTTGAGATGACAGTAGCGTCCAGTGTTTGGCCATTTATACAAACGCGATCCGCTGTCATGTACCAATTTTTATCTTGCGCTGATTGTCGGCAAACAATAAAAACGAAATCCCGCCACCAAATACACAAAAAAATAAAAAGCTAAACAGAAACAGAACAGAGACAGAAACAGAACAGGAACACAAAAAGAGACAAAGACAGAATCAGAATCAGAAACGACGACAAGAGAACAGAGCAACAGAGCAGCTCACCACATGGCGAAGAATTGTAGAGCGAAAGACAGACGGACGGACGGACAGACGGACGGACAGACAGACAGATAGACAGACATACGGGACAAACAATTCGTGACGTTGTTGTTAGTCTTGGTCGTTCAGTTGGCCGCTTGTTTGGGCGCTTTCGCGGTCTTGGTCTTTTTCTTGGTCTCGGTCACAGAGATTCCTCCGCTTGAGCTAAATAAAGTCAGGCTTTAAGCAAAAAACAGAAACACAACAGGAAAGAGCTTGCAATACTCTTGCTGATGACAATTGAATACTCTACCAGATATTTTAAAATCATTACAAGCTTTTGAGAACAACCACGAAACCTGTTATTAATTGTTTTTTATTTGTATTGTATAAATTATTAAATAAAATTCTTTACTTATTTTTTGCATTTTTGTTCTATTTAAAAAGTAATTCAACTCAATTGTC
The DNA here is from genome assembly GCA_958299025.2 of Drosophila histrio. Lineage (NCBI taxonomy): Eukaryota > Metazoa > Arthropoda > Insecta > Diptera > Drosophilidae > Drosophila > Drosophila histrio. The sequence continues at coordinate 3,935,799 of OY282580.2, read as the reverse complement.
TGTCTTTTAATTAAATTTAAAAGTAAATTGTAAGCCTTTCAAAAGGTAAAATTGTTTTTAAATGCAGTTTTTTTGATAGTCCCTACAGATGGATGCTTTATTAACTCAAGGGACTTGAGTTATGTCAGAGAGATAGTCTTCAAGCAACTTCCTTTTCAATAATTATAATAATTATATCTTTAAACGATATTCTCACTTCCTACTTAGTGTTTACGACTATCGAAATGTCTTAAGTAAATGTCACTTCAGTGTTACATTAAAGGCTACTTTTTTTAGACTTACAGTTCAATTTTAAATGAGAGATATTTTTCAAAATATATTTCAGCTAGTTATCAAAGACCAGGCATTATTCTTCTTCTTAGATCAACAATGATAAATAATTAACATGAACTTCCAAATGGTTACATAGTTTAGCACAAAGGCATAATACTCTTTTTCAGACGAGGCATAGAAATGTGTCTGCAGCTTGTCCAGGCTCTTGGGGTTGTTGCTAGTTCCTTTCTTTTGTTGATTTTGTTGCTGTTTTTTTGCTGTCTGACTGACTGACTGACTGACTGGCTGGCTGGCTGACTAACTGACGAACTGACGGGTTGACGAGCTGACTAACTGAGTGGCTGACGATGGACAAGACTAGTCGCAATTTCAGGCTGTATCGTTCGCTTGTTTTTCTGTCTCTGATGATCAGCGAGCACAGCCGACAATGACAACAACAACAACAATGGATACAACATACTAAAAACTGACCCTTGAAAGCATTTTAGCTTTTGTTTTAAATAGACAACAGACTCCGAGTCCAACTGCAATTCCGACTCCGACTCCGTCTCCGACTTTAACTTCAACAGAGGCTCCAGCTCTCGAATCAAAGTCTGTGCTGAATTACACCCTGAATGTTTCCACTTTGACTGATTCAATTCATAAAATGAGCCTCAACATCAACATTAACTCTGTGTCTGGGCTTGTAATTTGCTAAATTCGTTTTATTGGCTGACATGCAAGCGTAAGCAACAACTTTTCGCCCCTTTGACTCTGGACTCGCTAGGATTGTAATCATTTTGGTTTATTATTTGTGGCAACCACAATACCACAATAGTTGTTGGCGGGAATGTTGAGGGAATCTAGCGTGCGCCTGCAGTCAGTTTGCGACCGAGTGGATCACAGGCAAATGACTTAATTACCTGCCCCACAACCTCCACTCTCCACATGCGGATTAATTCCACATCATTTCGTGTGGCTAATTGTTGGTAGGATTACTTTTCCGATTAGGCAGGCATTCTTCTCGCAGCGGGAGACTAATTAGTGTCGCTAAAGATCTCCCCTAGCCCCTCCGATCCACCTTCCCGCCAGTAAACAGTCGTGACGTCCGACTAGAGTCTAGACATTGCATCTCTGTTTAGTATTTAGTCAGAGTCACTAATTGATTTATTTCCCAACGTCTTCGGAACAGGAAATTGGATCGTGAACTGCAGTCGAGCTACAGCTTCATGGTCTTGGCCACCGATTGTGGCAAGTACGAGGTTCGTTCCGGCAGTGTGGCCGTCCAGATCAATGTGCTAGACGTCAACGACAATAAGCCGATCTTCGAGCGTTATCCGTACACTGGTCAAGTGCCGGCTCTCATCCAACCAGGACAGACACTGCTAAAGGTTCAGGCCCACGATGACGATTTGGGTGCGAATGGCGAGTTGCTCTACTTGCTGAAGGCAGACAGTCTGCTCGGATCAGCGGCAACGCGTGCCAAGTTCCGCATCAATCCCAACACTGGCGCCCTGAGTGCCACCCAGAGCCTTGCCAGTGAGACGGGTAACCTGCTCCAGCTGGAGGTGATTGCCCGCGACAAGGGAAACCCGCCCCAAAGCAGTGTGGGACTTATCGAGCTGCTGGTGGGCGAGGCTAGTCAAAGTGCGCCCGTGTTGCACTTCCAGAACGAGACATATCGCACCAAGTTACAGGAGAATTCTCCAAGAGGCACAAGGCTTCTACAGGTGACCGCCGTGCGCAGCGACGGACGTCGGCAGAAGATGAGCTTCTCCTTTGGCGCGGGCAACGACGAAGGCATCTTCTCGATGGACGCAATAACCGGGGAGATTCGCGTAGCCAACCCCTTGCAACTGGACTACGATCGCTTTGCCAAGCCCACGTTGGAGCCCCTCTCCCGTGGACGGGCCATGCACTACGAGGAGGTGACGCAGGCTGAGGATCATGGGGAAAATGGAAACACTTCACGCAGCCAACGCGCCTTACCGAGCTCCTCCTTTGCCTTGACGACAACGCAACCGCATGAACTGCGTTTGGTAATCGTTGCGCGCAGCACCGAAGCCCCCTTCCTCTCCAGCTATGCGGAATTGGTGGTCGAACTGGAGGATGAGAACGATAACAGCCCGCAGTTCTCGCAGCGTCAATTCGTTGCCACCGTCTGGGAGGGCAACAGCAAGGGCACCTTTGTCGCCCAGGTGCAGGCCTTTGATGCCGACGAGGGCGCCAATGCCCGCCTCCGATACCACATTGTGGATGGCAACCACGACAACGCCTTTGTCATTGAGCCCGCCTTTAGCGGCATCGTGAGAACGAACATTGTGCTCGACCGCGAAATACGCGACGTTTACAACTTGAAGATCATTGCCACCGACGAGGGCGTGCCACAGATGACGGGCACCTCAACGATACGTGTCCACATTGTGGACGTCAATGACAATCAGCCCACGTTTCCGCCCAACAACGTTGTCAGCGTCAGCGAGGGTAAGTGTTTAACTCAACTGTAAATCTAACAAAATGTTCCTTTAAATCCTTAAGATCTTTGAACACAGAGTGTCTAAATCGAAAGAGAATTGCACCACTATATAGTATAAAAGAATTGCTAAAAACTGTACAATAAATAACCTGTTAAAGAATATCTAAATAGGAACTAGCCCACAATAGAGTTTATCTTTTTAGGGACTAACTTAAAAGATTTTAACCCAATTGACTCTATCCCGAAAGAGACTAACCCAATAGGGACTAATCCAAAAGAGTCTACTACAACAGAAACAAAGTCCATGAAGAATAACCGAATAGACTATATCCCGATAGAGATTAAACCGAAAGAATCTAGGCTATTAGGCACTAATTCAATAGAGTCAATCCTAATCAAATCTAACCTAAAAGAGACTAACACGATAGAAGATAATTCGGTAGAGATTAACCCAATAGGCTTTAACCTAATAAACTCTAGCCAGAAATAGACTAACCGAATAGAGTTTCGCCCGATAGAGACTAACCCAATAGAGACTCATCCCCCTTCTTCCCATTTCTCTTCTTCTTCACAGCTACTGAGCTGGGAGCTGTGATTGCCTCAGTCTCGGCGAACGATGTTGATACCTATCCGACATTGACCTATCGCTTGGGCAGCGACTCTCCCGTTGAAACGGAGAACCTCTCACTCTTCGGCCTAGATCGATACAGTGGCAAGCTCGTGCTGAAGCGTAACCTGAACTACGAGCTGCAGCAGGAGTACCAGTTGGATGTGATTGCATCTGATGCGGCACACGAGGCACGCACCACACTGACAGTTCGCGTGGCAGATGAGAACGACAATGCACCCATTTTCCTGGCACAGAAACCACCCGCCTACTTTGCCCTTTTACCAGCTGCCTCTGAACTGACGGACAATGCTGCGATGGATGTGGAGCTGCTGACAGTGAATGCCACGGACGCGGATGCCGAAGGACGCAACTCGCAGATAAGCTACAGCATCGATCCTCCGCAGGCTGGTTTCGCGGTGCATGCCACAAGTGGCATTGTCTCGGTTAACATGAGTCAACTGCCGCCTGCAATGTCAGCCAGCGGTGATTACTTTGTGAGTATTGTTGCTCGGGATGCGGGCAAGCCAATGCTGAGTGGCACAACGCTGCTGCGTGTCCAGCCAGGCGATGTGGGATCGGGACGTACGCAGTTCCTGCAGACACAGTACAGAGCACAGATCAGCGAGGCGGCTGCGGTGGGGACGGTGGTGTTGCAATTGGGTCAGGATGTCAAAGATCAAACGTTCACCATTGCATCGGGCAATGAGGAAGGCGCCTTCGAGCTGCTACCCTCCAAAGCGATTGTGCTGATCAAGCAGCTCGATCGCGAGCGCAACGATCTCTACAAACTGCTGCTGATGCTCAGTCAACCCACAAGTGGTTCCAGCTTCACCCCCAGCTCTAACTCGAGTGGTGGCATCACGGTCTTTGTCAATGTACTGGATGCCAATGACAACGCGCCCATTTTCGATGGCAGCGCAAAGTACGAGGCCGAGATTAGCGAGCTGGCGCCGTTACGTTACTCCATTGCGCAGTTGATGGCCGTCGATGCGGATCAGGAGAACACGCCCAACTCCGAGGTGGTCTATGACATAAGTTCGGGCAATGACGAGCACATGTTCACCATTGATCTGGTGAGTGGCGTCCTTTTTGTCAACAATCGTTTGGACTACGACAGCGGGGCAACAAAATATGAGCTCATCATACGCGCCTGCGACAGCCACCAGCCACGTCCCCTGTGCAGCCTCCAGGCGTTCCACCTGTCGCTGCACGACGAGAACGACAACGCACCGCAGTTTCCACTCGCCGAGTATGTGCACTTCCTTGGCGAAAACGAACCGCTCGGCAGCTCCGTCTTCAGGGCCCATGCCAGCGATCTGGATCGCGGCCCCTTCGGCCAGCTCAACTACAGCCTGGTACCGGCGACAGACGACGACAGCTCTTGGCGTTTGTTCCGCGTGGACGCGGAAACGGGCATTGTCAGCTCGGCAGCGGTGTTCGACTACGAGCAGCGACAACGCTACAATTTGCAGCTGCAGGCCAGTGACATGGGCGGAAGAAGTGCTCGGGTGGCGGTGCGAGTCGAAATCGAGTCGCGGGACGAGTTCACCCCACAGTTCACGGAGCGCACGTATCGCTTTGTGCTGCCGGCAGCGGCGGCATTGCCTCTGGGCTTTGTCGTGGGCCAGGTGACGGCCACAGATGCCGATTGCGGGGCCGATGGTCGAGTTGTCTACCAATTAAGCGCACCGCACGGTTACTTCAAGGTGAATCGCAGCAGCGGTGCGGTGCTCATCAAACGGAAGCTCGACGACAGCCTCATCGACGATGGACGCGATATCAGTCTAGTGATCGCGGCCTCGTCGGGTCGCCAGAGTTCGCTGACGAACATGACTGTCGTGGAGATCGCCCTCGATCCCCTGGCGCATCCCAACACCAATCTGGCATCCATTAGCATACCAGGTGGTGCAGCAGGCGGTGCTGCCACAAGCGGTGGCAGCATAAGCGACTGGATCGTGGGTCTGCTAATCTCGTTGCTTCTCGTGCTCTGTGCCGCAGCCGGTATCTTCCTGTTCGTGCACATGCGCAGTCGCCGGCCACGCAACGCGGTCAAGCCGCACCTCAGCACCGAGACGGTGCCCGGTGGCAACTCCAACAGCTATGTGGATCCCAGTGCCTTCGACACAATGCCCATACGCGGAGCCGCTGGTGCTGTGGCCTCGGGCCAGTTTGCTCCGCCCAAATATGACGAGATACCACCGTTCGGACCGCATGCGGGCAGCTCGGGCGCAGCGACCACCTCGGAGCTCTCAGGCTCGGAGCAGTCGGGGTCGAGCGGCCGCGGCTCTGCGGAGGATGATGGCGAGGACGAGGAGATCCGCATGATCAACGAGGGACCGCTGAGTCATCGGGCAGGCGCTGGCGCCGGCAGCGACGATGGACGCATTTCAGACATTTCTGTGCAGAATACCCAAGAGTATCTGGCCCGCCTGGGCATTGTGGATCACGAGCCAAGTGGTGGTGGTGGCGGTGCCTCAAGTATGGCGGGTTCCAGCCATCCCATGCCCATGTCCATGCCCATGCCGACGCTTCACATGTTCGACGAGGACGCGACGGCCAGATCCGACATTACCAATCTCATCTACGCCAAGTTGAACGACGTGGCGGCTGCCGGCTCGGATCGAGGCAGCAGTGCGGACGATGCGGCGACTACGGCGGGCAGCATTGGCACCGTCGGCCACGGCCATGGACACGGCGTGATGAGCAGTTATGGCGAGGTGCCCGTACCGGTGCCCGTTGTCGTCGGTGGCAGTAATGTGGGCGGCTCCCTCAGCTCGATTGTGCACAGCGAAGAGGAGCTGACGGGCAGCTACAACTGGGACTATCTGCTCGACTGGGGACCGCAGTATCAGCCGCTGGCGCATGTCTTCTCCGAGATAGCCCGGCTAAAGGATGACACGATGTCGGAGCACAGCGCCTCGTCCAGTGCCAAGAGCAAGCAGTCTCTGGCCCACTCCTCGCACTCATCCACAGGTGCGGGTAGTGTGGTACTGAAACCTCCGCCGCCCACACACATACCGCCCCCGCTGCTCACGAATGTGGCGCCTCGTGCCATCAATCTTCCCGTGCTCGGTAGCTCGGGCGGTCTGCGACTACCACCCCACCTCAGTCTCGCCCACCTGCCACGTTCGCCCATCGGACACGAGGCCAGCGGCGGCTTCAGCACCTCGTCTGCCATGTCGCCCTCCTTTTCGCCCTCCCTCTCACCGCTGGCCACCCGCTCACCGTCGATTTCGCCGCTGGGTGGACCGCCCACACACATGTCGCATGTCTCCCTGCCGCGCCACGCCCCTCAGCCCAGTCAGCGCGCCAATGTGGGCACTCGCATGTGAGTGATGGCCCGCCAACGTAATCGTAATCGTTATCGTTATCGAAATCCGTGTGATCACCATTAGTTTAGTCGTCGTAGTGATTACCCCTAAGTTAGTGCCAGAGATTTCATTGAAACATTCAAGAATGGAGCGCAGCGGTACATGCATAGTATTACTAGCACCACCCAACCACCCAACCACACACACACTCACACACACAAGCGTATACAGACACTCTTCAGTCAGTCACACCCGAATCAGATTTCATTTTTCACTCAACTTAACTTCTTATAGCCTAATTCCATACAATGTCACATTTATGATGTTCTGACTCACAAGTTCCTTCTCCTTTTTTGTTTGTCACTATCCAACACTAGCCAGATTGACTCGTCAAATTGTTCATTGCATTTCCTCTGTCTTCAGTTTTCCCGTCAGCATTTGTAAGTGATTTTCTTCACTCACAGCTTTACTTTCTTCATAGTTCAACACAAGTTTGATTCATAATATGATCAAGTGTTCCATATTCCCTCAATCTAATTTTCCTTTTCAACACAATGTCACACTTACGTTATCTTGACTCACAAGTGCCTTATCCATCTTTTTGTCACTATTCAACACTAGCCAGTTTGACTCCTGTCTTCCAGTGATTTTTGTCACTCAACAGTTGCTTTTCCTTCTGTCTACAATTCAATTCAACACAAGTTTGATTCATACTATAATCAAGTGTTCCATATTCCCTTCATTTGATTTAACTTTCTGTATTCTTAAGAGCTTTTCGTCATTCACAACACCTACTTTCTTTATTAGTTAACACCTGACCTGATTCACAGAATAATCTAGTGACGAAGTAATTCATTTTGCATCTCTTGTCGATAACTAAAACTGACACAAACATACTCACATACACACATACACACACATACACGCACACACACAGTTGTATATAGGATCGTAGTACATAGTAATTATATAAGTATACTATATCGACCACAAAGCCAACAAAGACTCTCTGAAATTCGCTTGGTTGGCCGCCATGCAGCGCGTCAACGAGGCAAACAGACAACGAACCAAGCCAGCCATAAATTGTAAGCATTTCTTAAAAGCTAAACGCTAGAACTAAGTATTAGTATTAGTACTAGGCATATAACTCAAAACTAGTTTTTAGTAGAAACGAAATGAAATGAATCAAGTGCACTTACTCATTAAACATTATCGAAATCACAATCAGAATCAGAAAAATCGCTCGCATGTCTGCCTCCATTCCCCTCCATTCAATTCGTATTAATAATAATAATAATAATAAAGCATGAATAAACTAAAAATGAAAGAGAGAGAGAGGATGATATATGTAAGATGAAGGGAATTTGTATAAAGTTGTTTTTAGTAATCATTGAAGAGCCCTTGTAAATGTTTATCCATAGCACGCAGCGTATTTAAGTACCATTAACCGCATCATAACGCATATAGGAACTCTTAACTAGATCTTAAGTTAGTTTCTAGCCTAAGTACTTATACCATATGTAGATTTCACTTGAGAGTGTGTGTGATGCTAATTGTGTAATTGTTTACGAGATCTAGCAATGCTGTAAAAATATTTAAATAAGTAATATGATTATATATTCACCCTTCGATAATAACCGATAAGTTTTAGTTAGTGTAATAGCGAAAGAAATCAAAAAAAAATAATAATAAAAAAAAATATGAAATAAAAACTAAAATACATGTGAATATGAGTTGTTTTATTCGTTCGTATCTCACCGCATTCGCATTCAAACAAATTGCTGTTGTATTTGTGATTAATTTCCATTAACGTGGCGGGCCTCGGGGGCAGCAACCAAACCACAAGGACTGCAGTTTTGTGGCATCCACAACGATCGCTTGTGAGACCTGAAAATGGAAATGGATTGCCGGCCGAATGCCTTCATTATTATTATTATTATTAATATTTTTTGCAGTTTCTTTTCTTTATTTAAGACCCTGTATTTAAAGAGTAGACAGGGTCTATTAAGTTTGTCAACAACAAAATGTGCGTAACCGGCAGAAGTAGACGTGGCAGATCCCAACCTATATGTCGATATATGCTAATAGATCTCAGAGACTATAAGACCTAGAGCCACAAAAAATCTACAAAAAGTATAAATAATAATAATAAAATTATTATACATTATTATAGTATATTAAGATGGTTAACAGTATGTACTGTCCTGCTTGGCAGACATTATAAGGATCGTAATCCCCATGTGTCCTGAATATATTATCACAATCGGATAAATAGCTCGTAAGTTAGTCAATAAACAATAAACGCAGCGTTGGACAGAAGAAAGAAAGAATCTGAGCTCTTACAAAATAACTACAGGGTCTTTCACAGTCAGGTTCTGCTTAACTGTAGCCATTTCTACTATTTTTATTTCGTATTTTATTCATGTATTGCGGTGCAAAAGCAAAAGTGGCAGCCACGCCTTCGAGCTGAGTGAAAAGAGGTTGCAACAAGGTCTTAAATAACTAACCGTTGTCTGTTGTAGGTGGCAAAACGTATCTGATCTTTTGAACTAACAAGCCACATACGTAAAGACTCAGCTAAAGTCTTCTTCTCAGTCTCTATCTCTGTCATGGTATATCTATCCCTGTAAAATTCAAAAAAATATTGCCCAACAATTATGAAAACTCCATCAAAAAAGACATGCATAAAATAAAATGTTCCCAAATAAAGAAATTTATAGCCTCTTGCCACAACAAAATGTGTGTTTTTCTCTGTCTATAAACATATATTTTCATACATTCAAAAGTGTGAAGCAAGCAGTGGGCGAAGTCCATTAGTACTATATATTATAATGACTGCGGATGCATTTCAGTTTGTTTTACACACATACTTATTTGTAAGCGATTACGTGTTAGAGTATAGACGGATCTTATGATTAATTTTCAATGTCGAGAGATACTACTACAGCATCAACCAGGAATATAAATATATACATATAAGTATATACTGATTATACTTGAATTCTAGAACTGATATGAGCTTGAAGCACAGAAGCTGATCATTCGGTCAAGGAGAAAATTGAACGAACTGTCGCAGATAAGAGTATGTATATAAATATATAGGTTATTCAATGTATATATATTGTATGTGATTACGATTATCGCATTCGAATTCACGTAATTTCCTCAATTCGATTTTGACTTAGTCAGCTTTCTTTATTTTTAGACCCTTTACTTTAAAAAAGTAAAATGGGGTCTATTAAGTTTGTCAAAATGTGCGTAACAGGTCGAAGGCAGTCCGGCAGTCCCCATAAAGTATATATATTCTTAATAAGCATCAACAGCCGAGTCATGTCCGTCTGTCTGTTTGTCCGTCTGTCTGTCTGTCTGTCTGTCTGTATGAGCGCCTAGATCTCAGAGACTATAAGAGCTAGAGCCTTCGAATTTGGTATGGTGGTTTGTCTATGGGCTAAGCAGATCAAGTTTATGTTAAAATTTTGACACGCCCCCTTCCGCCTCCGTTAAACGAATTTTGGCACACAGGACGAACATCAGGGTCCAAATGTATCCTGAAAATTTCATCGCGATCGGATAATAAACTCGGATGTTATTCTAAACTCAATGGGGTACTATTAATATCACTCTTATCTTCTTTTGGAAGAATAAGTAAAGTGTCTCTCATAGTCGACTTCGACTGTAGCCTTTCTGACTGGTTAAACACATATTTTAATAAATTTAAAAGTGTGTTAACATTTTTAAAACAAGTTATCTGAGCCAATCTTATGTTTCTATTCACTTTGTATTCTCTGCTCTACTATCTTTTGTCTCTGTTTTTTTATAGTATTATGAATTTCTTATATACTCATATGTATAAATATATACTTCATCAATGTATCAGCGTATATTAAGTTTGTCTTTAAATATATACAAATTTTCTGAGTGTAGTCTCTATCTATTTCTACTTCCCGTTCTCAGCTCTGTTGTCTTTGCTTTTCAATCTGAGTCTTTGATAACCTTCTTATTGCCACAGTTGCCAGCTGCAATTGCTAAAGCTTAGCAAACAGATTCTAGACGCTTTACAGACGCAACGAATAAAGAAAGAGAGAGAGAGAGATAGGGCAGCAGCTGTGGGAGACAAGGAGAGCAGTCAAAGTGACGGCCGCTTTGTCTTCATTTCAAAGTTGTTGCCTGAACTCATTTATTTGTTTCTGATTTCTGGCCAACACCACACCTCCTCCTCATCCTCCTCCTCCTCCTTCTCCTCCTCCTCCTCCTCCCCTGCCTTCCTTCTGCACCTCTCCTCTTGTTTGGCCTGTCGTCATTATTATTATTTGCTACACACTCCTTTTAGCCAAGTTGAGTTATTTCCCATTTGCCAGATTCGACTTTTCAACTCCAACTTCAACTCCTGCTGCTGGTGTTGTTCTTTGTTGGTATCAGTTGCAGCTGATCATGGTAAGAACTGTTGAAAGTTATTGCTACTCTTGACAAGAGACAAGAGTAGACGCTTCTTCTTTCAGACGCTGCTGTTTATTATTAGCGGCAGTCAATTCATATTACAGTAAATACAAATAACAACGACAGCCCTTTGGAAAGGGCCAACAACTATGCCACCTGGGCAGGGAGCAAACTCCTCTAGCTGTAGGGGAACAGCAACCACTGCAACAACAACTACTGCAACAACAACCACTGCAACAACAATCACTGCAACAACAATCACTGCAACATTTCCACACTGTGCAAAAAATTCAAGTATTTCGTACTTAAAATCCCATATTAAAACTTGATATTTCACTAAGAATCTCGATCGGTTTTCAAGTACGATTTCTTGAGTTCAAGAATTTAAGTATTTTAGTACTTAAATAGAGTTTAAAACGCACTTGAAGTAAGCAGTTAATTATTCATTTAAGTGTGGCTTAAACTTGAATCTAAACATGCAAAAAAGATTAAAAAATCATGATTTAAGATATTTAAGTCTTGATTTAAGATATTTAAATCTCGATTTAAGATTTTACGAGCTTACTTTGGTAAAAAAACCGAGTTCCAAAGTAATATAAACCATTTTCGTACTTATTTCTAGTAAATTTGAAGTTTTACCTTATGCAAGTTTTTGTATTCTTATATTAAGATTATTGGTACTTGGTTCAAGATTAGAGGATTTAAGTATTTACCAACTTAAACTAAGTTTAAGACGTATATTAAAGTAAGCAGTTCATTATTTATGTGAGTACAACATTAACTTAAATCAAAGCTTAATAAAAAGATTTACAAATCTAGATTTAAGATTTTAAAATCATAATTTAAGACATTAAAATCTTGATTTAAGATTTTAAAAACTTGCTCTGTTAAACGCCGTTTTGAAACCCAGTTCTACTTTATGATTTTTATTTTTATTTAATTTTAAGATTTTTTATGCTCATATTAAGATTTATGGTACTTGGTTTAAGAATTTCTCAAGATCAGGAATTTAAGTATTTTAGTAAAAAGGGTAAAAAAAAGAAAAACTATGCTAAAATAAAGCATATTCGTACTAATTTCTAGGAAATTTAACGTTCTAATTTATGATTTTTATTTTAATTTAATTTTTAGATTATTGTTACTTTGTTAAAGAATTTGTATGCTAATTTTCAGTAATTTGTAGTAATTTTAAGTACTGATTTTATAAATCGCAAACACTTAACTCAAGTACAATTGAACTTAATTTTAGTATGACTTTTTTCGCTCTGTGCAACTCCGACGACTTCGACAATGATGATGATTATGGGTTATGCTTGTCTAGGTATTCATTTGGGCCACGCAGCATTTTTGGGGTGTGTACGCAGACAACGTTGCCAAACAACAACAACAACAACAAGGCGACAGCGGAAAGTGAAAAGCCTTAATTTGTTATAGACCAAAAACAATAACAACACGAGTCTTAACAACAGAGTTGAGTTAACCCGTTGGGTTATTTTTAAAGCCATTTAAGTGGCTCTGGATAGAGTGTGTGGTTGTTGTTGTGGTTGTTGTTGTTGTTGTTGTGCTTGTTGTAGTAAATATGAGCACGTACTCGTATTGCAAGCCTCACATTGTTCTATGCGTTGGACGAATGCACATTTTTCACTTTGCCTGTCAAATGGAGAGACTTCGACAGCTTTTAAAAGAGGGCAGCAGCGCCACCACCACCGCAAGCACCGCAAGCACCACTGACAGCACAACGGGCCATGCCCACTCAGACTCCGCCTCAGTCTCCCTCTCAGCTTGTGGCTTTGTCAGTGCAATGAGAAATGCTTAATATTCTATACCCTGTACCAGGAATATATTAACCTAGTGAAAAAGTACCTAACAAGCAAAGGGAAAAGTGGCTGACTTGAATAAGTATATATTCCTAATCAGCAGCAATTGCCGAGTCTGTTGTAGATCTAGACAAACTAAATTTTGGCATCTAACTTACTGTATATAATACGAAGCTCTAGTTTATTTAAAAATTTTGGATATCCCACATGGGAGAATATGAAAATCTTTGAAAATATTGAAAAAACGCAATTACAAGTACATTCTCGTATAGTAGTCGTAGTCTGATCTAAGTTAGTCAAAGAATGAATAGATTTAAGCTTTGATAACTTTGTTAAAAATGATTTATTGCAAAATATTGTCGAGATTGTGGCAGAACATATAATATATATATATAAAACTCTTTGTCCTGATTCACTGAGACATCATCAACTGGTTAAGATATCGAGCTGAAATTTTCACACAACATAGCTGAGATATAATTATCGTGCATTCAGGCTGCGATTGTTGATATTCTAACTGAAAGGGGTTAAAATGGGGGGTCATATGTCAAAATTGCTTAGTATGAAAAAATTGTTTGTTTTTTTTTTCGGCTACCTCAACCAAACTCACATATTATGTATTTCTTACTATTTGTTACATTCTGACATCGGATGACTATATCATATAGCTGCCATACGGACTGTGGCTCTTGGTATAATAAACAATCAAAAGCAGAGGGGGAAAGGGTGCGATTCTTTGTTGTCGCTCTTGCTGCTATACTCAACAAGCAAAGGCAGCGGGGGAGAGGGTGCAGTGTGGCGGTACAATATCTCTATCTTTTTCTCTATATCTCTCTCTTACTCTCGCTTTTGTTAATCTGCAATATTAAGAATTTAAAAAGAAAACAATATTCTTAGCCTTTAGCACGGAGTCAAATCAATAGCGATTTCAACTGCCTGAGTTCAAGAGAGTGCCGTGATCTTCGATCGTCATGCTCCGGCGGTATCAGCGACCGAAGCGAGCAGTGGGCGAAACCCTCCTAGTACTATATATAATAATGACTGCGGATGCATTTCAATTTGCTTTACATACATATGTATTTGTAAGCGATTACGTGTTAGCGTATATACGGGTCTTATCATTTATTTTCCATGTCGAGAGATACTACTACAGCATTAACCAGGAATATAAATATATACATATAAGTATATACTGATTATACTTGAATTCTAGAAATGATATGAGCTGAAGCATATAAGCTGATCATTTAGTCAAGGAAAAGATTAAATGAGCTGTCCCAGATAAGAGTATGTATATAAGTATATAGTGTATTCAATGTATATATACTATTGTATGTGATTAGAATTCACCTCATTTCTTCAATTCAATTTTGACTCAGTCAGTTTTCTCGGGAAATTTGTTAATTACGGTCGCAAAATGTGGCAGAAAATAATTTGCATAATCTTTTTTATAAATTCATTCAGCTTGTTCTGTAATGCTATTCCACTCGATCAAAATAATGAGACTAATTTACTTATTTCAATACATTCACAATTATCTGAGTTAAGGTAATATTCTACATATCGAAAAACTTCCCAAACTAATAAAAACTTCTTAGAGCGGAACAGGAACGACTGAAGATAGACGGAGCTGAAAAGAAATCGGATATTCAATTTCTAAGGACGGATGCTCAATTTCTTAGAGCGGATTTTCAAACTCTTAGGACGGAACTGGAACGACAGAAGAAAGACGGAGACGATATGAAATCGGATATTGAATCTCTTAAAGCGGAGCTGGAACAACGGAAGAAAGACGGAGATGATAAGGAATCAGTTATTCAATCTCTTAAGGCGGAGCTGGAACTTCAGAGACAGTCAATTGACAGACTTGTTAAGGAATCAGACAAACAGACATCGTTGTTTCACCCTAGAAACTGTGGCGAAGCCAAGTCTAGTGGTATCTACGACTTAACCCTCCCCAGCTTTAGTAGTCAACCTATTAAAGTTGCCTGTGATGCTGAATATCAAGATGGTGGATGGACGATCATTTTGAGGCGGTTAGATGGAAGTGTGAACTTCTATCGCAACTGGACTGAATACCAAAAGGGATTCGGTGATTTGAGCGCCGAATTCTTTTTAGGACTAGACAAAATACATGCTCTGACAAGAGAGAAAAGTCAAGAGCTGATTGTAGTTCTCGAGGATATTGACGGAGTCGAAAAGTTTGAGACGTATACGGAATTTGCAATCGGAGGCGAGAATGAACAATATATATTACACACTTTGGGCGAAGCCAATGGAACTGCTGGCGATTCGCTTGCATGGCATCGTAACATGAAATTTTCCACACTTGATATAGATAATGATGATTTGCCAGGAGTAAACTGTGCCGTAAAAAACACTGGCGCCTGGTGGTACAACAGTTGTCAACACAGGTATGAAGGAATGTTGATTGTTTTTTAAAGCTTCGTTATTAAACTTCAATTCTTTCAGCCAATTGACAGGAACGTACAATGATCACAGATCTGATAAGGGCGTTACTTGGGACTCATTTCGAGGTTCCAGATACTCCCTTAAAAGAGCCACAATGATGATACGACCGAGAAAGTAAATCATCAGACTCAACATTATCAATTGCTCTTTTTGTTTGAATATACCTTAAAACGTAGATAATTTAAATAAATACAATTGTCATTCTCTCAAGATCTTTCTTTTTTTTATAGACTTATACAGGGTGTCATACTGTCGCGTACGCTCGACAGCATTCGAGGTTTATGATCTGAGGGAGAGAATAAGGCCGAATGATGGAGACTTCGACTTGGGCTTGGTCTTCGAATTGCCAGCTGATTGCAAAATAAGTGATTTGCGAACTCGTCTGCGTGATAAGATGCAATCAGTCGCAGATCCAAGATATCAGAAGGATCTCTCTCTCTCTCTCTCTCTCTGAGAGATGGTAAAGTCAGTCACATTATGCCTTTATAATTTGTCAATACATCATGCACACAATAAAGCGATTATGAGTCGCAAGTTGGCAAGCAAATCCCATAAAGGCCAATCTCAATCTGAATCTCCAGTCGAATCGGAATCGGTATCTTCTGGCCCGCCAAATTCTCGAGGATGGCCAGCGGCAAGCGACGACTGCGTATGAAATACAATAATAATTTTATTTCAACTCAAATGGTCGAGCTGATGAGAAAATTAAAGCCGCCAGCGAACTGAACAGCCATCAAGTTGAGTTTAAGCTTCTCCAAAGTCTGACTGAAGACGCGCGCTTCAACTTGGACCGCAGACTGCTGACTTGAGGCTGAGGATTCCGGCTTAGACTGAGACTGAGACAGAGACTGAGACAGAGACAGAGACAGAGACTGAGACAGAGACTGCGACTGAGGCTTAATAACAATTCCATTAGCGGCTAATGTCTTCATTGCAAGTGTCAGTTATGGGGGCGCAGTTGAGAAACCGAGAGAACTGGGAGTAGGGAACTTCCCCTCTTTGCCGGTTGACGCTAAACTGACTGCATGGACTGTGCATTCTCCGCCTCATCCTCCTCCTTCTGCTATTGCTTGCAGCTTGCTTGCCTCAACGTTTCGCATGTCAGTTTAACACTTTGGCGAAACATCATCTTCAACTCTGCGAAAATCCTTTGAAGTCGCGTTGCTTTGCTTACTGCCTGTTTTTTTTTCTTTTTCTTTTTATTATAGCGCACGCTTGATTATTGTCCAAATTTATGGCAAATGTCTGCACTAATAAGCTCGTTCTCCACTCGTTTCTCTGCAGACTGCAATCTTCCTTTAGCTGTGTTCACATTGGAATTAGCATTCAAGTGGCCAACAAATTCGAAAATAATTGCTACCACAAAAAGTACGTTCACTGACCACGAAGGAGGGAGTGGCAAGGGGTGCGGGGAGTGTGGACAGTGGGCAGGGACATTGCTAATTGCCGACATGATTGGCGCACTCGCATCTCAACTCTCACACAATAATAAAGAGATTTGTTTTGTATGAGTACAGCTCAAGTTCGTTGTCTAAGTCTTTTGTTTGGCCAATGTCCATTTCCGGTTCCGTTGGGGCGGCAGTCGCGACAAGGCAGCTTCAGCGCCGCTTTTGATCCACAGTCCACACACACACACACTCGCACACACACACACACACACACACAGAGAAAGAGACAGCCTTGGAGTGCATCAAAGCAAAGATTCCGACGCCGCTGCCAAATGTAATTCGATACGTTTGTTGAATACGCTGGCGCCGCTACCCCCTCAGTTCCCCTAAGATCCCGCAGACCCCACAGACTCCGCCTGCCCCGCTTCCCCAACTCAGCAGATAATTGCAGAGATGAGTTGTGTCCGAGTTGTGAGAGATGCGCTTCACAAAAGCTTGTATTTCAACAAACTCAATCCCAATCCCTATTTTGTTGACGACGACGATGATGATCCCGATGCAGGGCAACAGGAATCCATTAGAGACTGACAACGGCAACAACAACAACAACAGCAACAACAACAACAACGCTGCATAATGAAACACGCGCAATCTGGCCATAATGGCAATGTTGTTGCCAATAGAATCATTGGCCAGCCATCCAGCCATCCATCCATCCATCCATCCATAAAGACGAGATTCTGCCGCTTCCCCAATTTCAGCTTCAATTCGAACTAGAGATGTTAACAAAATTCGACATGTCAGAAAATATCGATATTACTTTCTTGAAATATTGTTGAGGTAGAGAGCAGCTATATATTTTATATATATATATATATATAGAAATCATAATTCTATTATTACAATCAAGAGATTACAAACTGATCGATTTTTAATCAAATTATTTTAATGCTGCCCTTTGGACATTTTTGCTACAACTGCTAATATATTTTTTAAATTCCATAAATACTCCATCGACTTTTCTATTAAAACTATTCTGGAAAATGTGCAAAAGATACAACTATAAAGCTAAATTCTAAACAAAGTCGAATTTTGTAATTAACATAGTTATCGTCGATATCAATATCGAAATATTTTTCTAGCGACTTACATCACTAACTTAAACTCAATTCCAAACACAATCCCGCACAAAGGCAACCATTAAAATATAATAATAGCTGCCATAGCTGCAACTGTTGTGCCTTGTTGTTGCCAGTTGTTGCTCTCCCCCGGCAGCAGCAGCAGCAGCAGCAGCACCAGCGACAACAACAACAATAATAGCAATAGCAGCTACTGTGGCCAAACAATTTGGACATGACACACCAAGGAACCAACATCAGCAGCAGTTGCTTCGATGCGATGATCGAATCTCATAATGCAGCCAGCGAGTGGGAGTGGGAGATAGAGCAAGAGCGAGTGAGACAGAACGAGAGAGAGAGAAAGAAAGAAAAGCCGTGGAACGTCAAAGCTAAACAAGAACAATCTATCCAAATGTCCATCTATTGAGCAGATAAAGCTGCAGCATCGCCGTCTCCATCTCTGTCGCTGAATTACACCCCTGCCCCCCCCCTTCCCCTTCCGATTCAGTTCCCTCCCTCCCTCACTTTCTTGCAACGTTGTGTTGCGCGTGTGTCTAGGGATTTGTGTGAGCTTACACTTTGCGCAATCCCAACTACAAACGGCGGCTGATGAAGATTAGCCACCCCTCCCCCCCCCCGCCATAACCCCACCAGATGAAGCAGCTAACTTTGCTGCTGTTGCTGTTGCTGCTGCTGCTGTTGCTGACGTTGATGTGCCACCAGCAACATGCAGCCATTTTTGCAGCCATTGTTTCGACGCGACGTTGAATGGTTCTCGTTGTTATTGTTGTTGTTGTTGTTGTCCTTTTAGCATCAAAAGAGATTTGCATTTTATCGCATTGCATTCGCCAGCGGAAATAACAAAATCAACAGGCAACAACAGCAACTGGCAACTGTCGTTGTCGCTCTTTGATACCCGCTGACAGTCCGGACAGTTGCTCAGTTTCTCGATTGAAGTTTCGGAGCTTGTACACTAAGAAAAATCTGAAATTCTGGTATAAAATTAACCTCAAACTCTCTCAGCATATAATAACTAGTATTTGAAGCATATAGTCTTTATTTAATAATATTAGTCAGAATAAATTCCAAAAAAAAACACATGCTAAGTTTAGTAAATGTATAGTTGAATTTATTAAGATTTTTATTTGTTGCTGTGTAGCCTGAGTTGAAGCAGAAGCTGGCGGATGTTCAGTCATTTTCGGCGGCCTGTCAGTTAATTGAAATATTCGTGCCGTCGTCGCCAACATCGTCCTCGTCCTCGTCGTCGTCCACGTCATCATCATCAATGTCAGATGCTGTGGTTACTCATTAAATCTTTCGCTTAGGAATCAAACGACGATTTGCATTGAAGCTCCGATCAAGCACAAAACGTGTTAATGTGCCAAATGAAACGATGCAGCAGCAGTTGTCGGTGGAATTCGCATGTGGATATGGATGGGAGGCAACAACAGAGGCTGCCACAAGATGCCCAAGAAGCAAGCTACCCGCTGTGCCACAAAGTTAAACAGAATCAATTTATAAATCAGCGCACTGCGCGGCTTTAAAGGTCAGCGATAACAACAACAACAGCAGCAGCAGCAGCAGCAACAACTGGCAGCGGCAACAGCAACAACTGGCAGCAGCAGCAACAACTGGCAGCGGCAGCAACAACTGGCAGCAAGCAGAGCTGGAGGGGATTGTCCAGGCTCTTGTCCGCGATGAGCAATTTATTGTGTCAAACTCAATTATACTCGTGTGATATTTTTGTTGCCCACAAAACAAAACAGAACAAAACAAAGCAACAACAGCATGCCAAAAACACACACACACACAACACACACACATACCCACACACATAGTCGCCACAAAAAGGAGCAACCTAAATTCTCGAAATGCTGCAACTTTGGCCCGCGAGAGATGCAACAACAGAAACAACAAAACAAAAGCCCCCGGGCCAAAGTCTGAGCCAGAGACAGAGAACTGGGAACTGCGAACTGAGAACTAAAAACTGCAGCCGAAATGAAAGAAACAGAAGAAAAGTTACAGATAAATGAGCTGAATCGCTTGGCGAAAGGCGCAATTCAACTGCCAAAATAACAAAAGCCCAAAAAAAGCAAAACAGAAAAATGAGAAAAACAAAAAACTGCAACAAAAAATAAAAAGGGAAGACAACAACGAAAAGAACAAAAAAAGTGCTGAGAAAAAAAGCAACAACTGGTTGTTTCATTGATGCCCTACAACAGACATAAGAGTTAATTAATAATATTTATATATTTAACGATTAATAGATAAAGATACCCAATGTTTATAGATAGATAGATATATTTATTTATATTTTGTTTTAAATTGAATATAATAATTTTCTTTTATTTAGATCAAATCATAAAATATTTAAGTCTTCGAATTTGCTGCTTTTATTATGTTTACAATTTAATATAAAAGTAATCTTTCACATTTTTATACAATTATTAAATACAATTGTATGCAAATTATTATATGTTGCCAGTTATGTATTTTTGCTCAAAAGTCTCTTACTCATCGAATGATAAAAAATAAGTATTGTAATAATCACTATTTCAGCATGTACTATGAAAGAATGTGTCATCCAAAAAGAGTTTTATCTCTAGCCCAGTTTCCGTCAAGCAAATATTTATATATGCATAAATAAAGCTTTAATCGTTTAAGCTATAATCATAAAAAGTTCCCTATAAACTTATTGTAAATTCTTATAAAGAAAAATAAAATAATAAAATAAAGCAAATAGTTTTTTACATATTTTTTATTTATCTACAAATATATGATTCTTTTACAAATTTATGGCTAAAAGTCATTAAATAATTTGTAGACTTTTGTCAAATCTATAAGCATTAAATGTGCAGAATCTTTTAAAGTCATTTATAATTTTTTTTTTAAAAAAAATGTAAATTAAAAATGTAAGACAAACATCTGGTGAGTCCGAGTTAAATGTTTTTCTATCAAAAATAGTTAATTAATATTTAATATATTATTTTAGTTATATACAAGTCTAGCTTTTAATTAATTGTTAATAATTAATAAATAATTTTTATTGTATTTTAAATGTTATAAACTTCATTTGTAGCTGTAGCTCATTGACAGTCTCCCACTGGCGACTTAACAATTGGCTACCAAAACAGAAGTTCAACTGCAGCCAAAAACCACAAGCTTCTCCAACTCCAACTCCTCCTCTCCCCCCCCTCCCCTTCATCACCATTTGCAACTCATTCTCTTGTTCCCTTTGCGACGGCTCGCGACCAGGCAACACTCACTTTTTGTGCACTGGGCAGCCAAGAATTTCACGTTGACACTTTTAAGTGGACATCAAGCAGTTTGCGCATATTTCCACCTCTTTCTGCAACCCCCGCTCGCCCCCCCCCCCGTTCTGTGCCCCACCCCATCAGTCAGCCAGAGTCGGCGACACAGCTGCAACCACAGAGTTCGAGTTTGACTCTTGGGCTCTTTTGGGAAGTTTACAGTTGAGACTGCTGAGACTGGGGAAACTTTGCCAAGAGGAGGGGAGAAGGAGGGAGGGGTGCGAGTTATGCGATCTTTGGACTTTTAACGATTCGCTTTTGTTGTTTTTGTTATTGGCAACTCTTTTTTTCTTTTCTTTTTTTTTTTGGTGTCGTCCTGCAGCGCAGGGTCAGAAATTCAGTTAATTTAGCGAGAAATGTACAAAAGTTGTCAGCAACTCTGTGAGCTGAGAAGAAGAAGAAGAAGAAGAAGGGGGCAGCCAGGACAAAAGAGACGAGTTCAAAGTCTTTAGTCTTCTATCAACGAGAGTGCATTGCAAATATGCGAAACAGTTGCATCAAAGGACACAATTAGGCTCTCGATCCCAGCGATTTTTTGGGGAGGCTCATCAAAGGCTCTAAAGCCGACTATAAATCTTCAATGCAATATATAAACAAAATCCAAAGCGGAATTTTTATTGCTTATTATTGCAAAAGCTTTGGCTTTGGCTTTGGCTTTGGCTGTTTTGTTAACTGCCTTTCGACTGGCGATTGGCGACTGCATTTCGCATTTCGCATTTCACAGATTTCGCAGAACCAACAGCAACACAGCACAAAAGTATCGAATTTCATTTCCTGTGTGTGCAGAAATCCCTATAGAAAGCCCGCTCACTTGTCATTATGATTCTGAACAATGGCAAATTTGCAGTGACCTACGTCTCAAAGATCACCCTCTTCTCCGCCTACTCCTCTCTCTCTCTCTCTCAATGAAATCAGATCCTTGGCGAAATCATTCGCACAATCAGCGCACACAAATCGTAACGATTTCTCATTTTAATCAATTAAAAAGTCAACGGCCGAGGCGATTCTCATTGCCGATATCGTCTTTAAAAACTAACTGTAAATCGCTGACACTTGCCGAAAATATGCCAAATGTTCGAAATCTGAATCCGAGTCGAAGTCGAACTCGAAGTCGAAGTCGGACTTCTCTGCAGTTTGTTTGATTAATGAGGTGAAATGTTGTGAAATATTGTTGTTTTCGCTGTGGCTGTGAAAAGGGCTTGATAACTGTGTGGGGTAGAGGGAGCGGGTGGGTAGTGTGGAGAAGTGGTGAAGTGGTGAAGGTTGGGGAAGGTGGTGGTGTGCGGGGGGGGAGGAGTTGAGCAGGGAATACGACAAATCAAATGGAAATCAATACCTACAATACCTACATGAAATTTAACGCCTCGCCAGATTCCCGTTGCCAGCTTGTTGGCCAGGTTCGTTATATTCCCCCTCCCCCCCTCCCCCTGGGGGGGCCTCCACTCACCATCAAGCGAATCTCAAGAGTTGTTCCCCCGCTCCAAATATGGGGAGACAACTGCAACGGCAACAGCAACAACAACACTTGTCACAGCAGTCAAAAATTCTACCAAAATGAAATAAAGAATTGCAAAAAAAAATTGATATAACATAACATAAGCAATGACTGAACGACTTTAAGTTACCCTGTATTTAGAAGAGAACTATTCCGGGATGCAAATAACAGTTATTGATAATAAGAAAATGAACTTGAATAAATAATAGAGTTGGAATTTTTAGTTCAATTCACTAAATAAGTTCCTTCGTTCATCATTAAGTCGTGAACTAATTCAGTCATTTTGTTCAATTTATCATGAACGGTG
Source organism: Drosophila histrio (assembly GCA_958299025.2). Classification (NCBI taxonomy): domain Eukaryota; kingdom Metazoa; phylum Arthropoda; class Insecta; order Diptera; family Drosophilidae; genus Drosophila; species Drosophila histrio. The sequence continues at coordinate 3,912,805 of OY282580.2, read as the reverse complement.
AATAAAACTTTTTATTCAGTTGTTCAGTTAATTAGATGCTTAAATGTTCAGTTGTTCAATCGTTCAATTGCTCAGTTGTTCAGTTGTTAAGCTGGTCAGTTGTTCAGTTGTTGAGTTGGTCAGTTGTTCAATTGATCAGTTGTTGAATTGTTCAGTTGTTAAGTTGTTTAATTATTCACTTGTTCAGTTCTTCACATGTTTAGTGGATCAATTGGTGAGTTGTTCAATTGTTGAGTTGTTCAATTGTTGAGTTGGTCAGTTATTCAGTTGATCAATTTCTCAGTTGTTCAGTTGTTCACTTGTTTATTTGTTCAATTGTTCAATTGTTCAGTTGTTTAATTGTTCAGTTGTTCAGCGGATCAATTGGTGAGTTGTTCAATTGTTGAGTTGGTAAGTTATTCAGTTGTTCAATTGTTCAGTTGTTCAATTGTTCAGTTGTTGAGTTGCTTAGTTATTCAACTGTTCAGTTGTTCACTTGTTCATTTGTTCAGTTGTTCAGTTTATTTTATGTTGTGTTTAGATTATGTTTCCTTTAATATTTTAAAAATAAAATAATCATGTAATGACTTTTATTAAAAATTTTCAATATTCTTAAATAAAAACTACATAAAAACTACATAATATTCCATTTTGTCAATTTATTGTAAAGTTCTCTGATAAATAACTTGAATATATTTTGACGAAAAATGTATAGAAATTAATCTAAAATTAAAAAATATATATCTCTGTTAAAATTCAATTTTAATTTATTATATGCATGTTTTTTTATACATTATCTGATAGTTACGAACTGTACAAATGACAGGAGAGTGTGAATTTATTTAAAGACTTATATAATGTATTTTATTTATTTAATTAATTATTTCATTATTTATTTTAATTAGCAAATATAGTGCTAACACCGAAATATAAAGTTTTCTCTTCATTTTAATAACCTATTTAAATTGTTATAAATTTTTAATTTTATTTTATAACAAGATATTTACAATTACAATCGAAACCAACGATGTCACTTTAATTCATACAAATATTAAAGATATGCTGAAAGCTGAACATTTTATCAAAGAGGAAGTAGTCGCTGAGTAATGCAATATATTTATAAATATAAATAAGAATAGTTGTAAACTCTAAAGTGCTCATCGTTATCAACAGACTTTGAGCAAGCACAAGCAAATTTTATATATTAAATACCGCAAGTCAAATTCAGACTTAGTCAGTCTTTATTGTCAGTTCATAAACTTCAGTTGCAATATGTTGTGGAAAATAATTTACATAATTTCAATAATTTATACATATACAAATCCTTCTGATTCGGTTCCACTTAGTTCCCAGCTAAGTGAATTTATGTGAGTTGCCTATATTTTGAATTTACTTGAAACCCAATCAAAACATATTTTCAGAGCCGAGTTAAAACGATTTGCCGAGAGACCAGATCAAAATAATTTTAAATTCTACAAAAGTAATTGTGCCGATGCAATAGCTCAAAAGTCGAACCCAAGTGGCATCTATGAGATTCTCATTCCCAGCTACAGTGAACACCCATTCAAGGTGACCTGCGATGCAACGACTCAGGGTGGTGGTTGGACTGTCATTTTAAGTCGAATGGATGGAAGTGAGAACTTCTATCGCAACTGGAACGCTTACAAAAAAGGATTCGGGAATTTGGATGGTGAATTCTTCCTGGGACTAGACAAACTTCATGCACTGACGAGAGAAAACGGACAGGAGTTGCTTGTGATTCTGGAGGATTTCGAAGGGAAAATAGTTAGTGAAAGTTATGAGAGATTTGGAATCGCAGGTGAGGAGGAACAATATGCCTTGAATACGCTGAGCATAGGCAAGGGAACCGCTGGCGATTCACTTTCATATCATAGTGGCATGAAATTTACAACCTTCGATTGTGATAATGATAACCACTCAAATGGAAACTGCGCCGAACGGAGAAATGGAGCCTGGTGGTACGATGATTGTGCATACAGGTATGAAGAAGTGTTCATTGTTTTATAAAGCTTTCCTTATAAACATTAATCCTTACAGCAACTTGGCAGGAAAATATAATGCGTCCAGTTTAAAGGGCATCACTTGGTATCACTTTTCAGAAACCAACTCCGTTAAGAGAGCAATTATGATGATCCGACCAAGAAAGTGATTACTAACCCAGGACTATATGAAAAGTATATTAGAAATTTGTATTATGGCGTATTCTTTATTCTAATATATTACAGATAATTCGGAATAAAAACACTTGTCAATCTATGGCAGTCTCAATCATTTTAATACTTTCTTTATATATCTTTATCTATCTGTCTTCCACTCTCAATGTCTTTTTACTCTTTGTATATTTGCTCCTTTGATTTCTATCTATCTCTGGCTCTCCTTTTCTTTCTCTTCTACAGTCTAAATGTATTCAAGTGTGAAGTCACTAAAGGATTCTTACTTGCAAGGAGATTAACTCGATTAGAAGTTTATTTTACTATTTAGCATAAAGTAATATAAAGTAAAGTGTCAAAATATTCTTAAAAAAAATAGATTCTAGAAGTAAAAATTCTTTAAAATACTGATAACATTTTAATAATTATTTAAAGCTGTCTTAATTTGAATATATAATATTTAACGCGAATATCTTTTCATTTTAGTAAGCTCTCAGTGGCCAAGTTCAATCCACCCATATGGATACTAATACAGGGTATACAAAAGACAGAGTGTGAACATGTAAACGTCATTTGAATGAATTCATTCCACATGGAGTCGATTCGACAACTTGAGACCAGAGCTCAACTCGATTGCAGGTGTTCCTTGGCAAATGGTTTTGACTGCAAACTATTCAACCTCATTCAAGCGTCCGTCGGTCTGTCCAACTGTCTGTTGTGTGTTTGTCGGTGTAAAGCGTGAAAAGCGCAATTCAGGTGAAACTAAATCAATAAGCACGCGGCGTATACTTAATCAAGACATAACGCGCTACAAAACTTACCTGAAGCATAATTTGCAATGGCGAAGACCGATGATTACCATGATTAGAATGATTAGAAGAAGCAGCCACAAACGATAATCGATTGCTGGCGAAAGTCGATCGATTAGATCTTCAATATACGATTACCGCAGGCAATCGACAATCGTTTCACACCTAAACGCATCTCTCAACAATAGAAGTAGTAAATGGATGCTTTCGACAACAATGTCGTGGCAACGCTGTTGACCCAGTTACTACTACGGTTTTAGGCTTGAATAAATATGGCACTATGGTGGTGCAGTGGTTCAATGCGGCCACAGCAATCGCATTAAATTCTAATAATTCGCTATTATGACATGATAGTCACGTATTAAGCCAAGCAACGGCAGCAACTGTAACCAAAACAGCAACTGAAATTATGAGACGGCCCACAACCGGTTAGTCAGCTAAGCCCCCAAACCCCAAAAGCCGCCAAAAAACATACCCAAAACAGTACCAAAAAACTCCGACAGAAATTCAGACTCAGACTCCGACTCCGACTCCGACTCAGAGTCGAAGAGTGGAAGTCGAAGCGATTGGGAAAAATTAAAATGAATGCGCAAATGCCAAAATATTTGTGGCAAACAAAATTTGCATTCGCATCGTAAAACTGGCCCAAAACCAATGCGAGCAATTCTCGTGCCACACGAGGCATATGGGACAGCAACCAGTGGTGGTAGAGGCAGTAAGGCGGGGGGGGGAGGGGGGACGTGTTGCCACATACGTCTGGGAGTAATGCTGGCATACGGGCATCAAACGGGAACGCAAAGCATTTGCATAACAAAGGCGCAAGACTTGGCGCCTTCAGGCAAGTAAACAACCAACTTACCCCTTTACACCACCCCTCCCCTCCCCAAACCTCCATTTACCCCCCCCCCCACCCCTCTATTTAGACGCTTGCCTGATTTGCCAGCCCCTCAAACCCGCACACAGTTCACATTTAGCTGAGCAGCCATTTTGCCATTTGGCAAGTTGCGTTGACACATTGTGTGGTTGCTGTTGCAGTTGCAGTTGCAGTTGCAGCGTTGAAAGCCCACACACAGTCAAAGATACACACACACACACACACACACACACAGACAGACAGTTCCTTTTGCTGCTGATCGATTTGTGTGCTTTAATTTGATGCCAAAATATGGCGCACACACGAATTGTGTTTCTCATATTTAAGCTGCAACCAAATATGCCTATAATGCAATGACACTAGCTTAAAGCGGTGACAGTTGCTTAGATTAATCAATGGAAAGTTTTTCATTAGCTAATAATAAACAGTGTTGTCATAGTAATCTCTTTTTGTATCACAGTAACTTTGTTTTAGCTTCAAATGAAATGCATTGCAGCTGAGCTGTCAATTTCAATTTTACAATTTTTTAACTCAAATTAATAATTGCAATAAAATCAAAATTATTATGTCAATCATTCGGCGCATCTCTCTACGCTTATTATATAATTTTTTTTACCTTTTCTTCTTATAAAAAATTTCACTCTAGTGCTGGAAATCAAAGTTCCATTAATATACAGTCAGTAAACTAGATCAAACAATTTCAAATGTTGGCTTGACATTCGAATATTCAAAATTTGCAGGCACAAAACTTTTAAAATCAATAATAAATAACTAAATAAAACATATATTTTATTCTGCAGCCCATGTTAATTAACAGTTTTTCATTGCAATATACTTTAATGCATTGAAAGTCATTTAAATAAACATTGACATATTTGAAAAACCAATTAAATAGGGACAAAGCTGTTTGCATTAATATCTTTTTATAATAATATTTAAAAATAAAAGATATTTACAGAATTCTTCATAAACATTTATATTTTTATATTATATTATATTATTATTTATATAATTTTTTTATATATTTATATTATATATATTTTTATATTTATTTATTATATTTTTTTTATTCATTGTTGAAATTCAATTTATATTTTTTAATTTTCTTATTTGAAAATCGTTATTCTTACTGAATTGCAGCTCTTTTCTTTTACTTTTACTTTAAGCCTATGTCATTTGGTTCTTTGCTTGACCAGCATTTTCTGAGTAGTGTTGTTGTTGCTGTTGTTATTATTATTGTTGTTGTTGTTGTTGTTGTTGACGTGTTGCTGCACCCGCGCTTGTGGCGAAACTTGAACTTCGACTTTCAAAAAGCGACAGCAACAACAACAGCCAAAACGACAGCTGACTAATGAGAGAATTATGCAAAAAAAAGATAGAACGGCGAGAGGCTGGAACAACGCTGCGTATGCGCAACACAGCAGGAGGCAGCTGAAAATCGGCTCATTAGCCACGTTGATGGCGGTGGCGATGGCGATGGTGATGACGGTGGCTAATCGGAGCAATGCCTGGTGAATGGCAACGACAACGACAGCAAACAACTATCAAAGTATCAACGAGTGCGCAAGCAAAACGGCAACAACATGAACACATCTTATCAGGCAACCAATTAAGACAAAAAACTAAAAACTAAACTTGAAAATGCCAATGAAAATCAACAGCGACAAGTCACATTTTAATTTGATTTGTCAGCGGGGGGAATTGGGGAGTGTGGCAAGTTGTTGTTGCTTGTAGTTTTCGATTTCATTTACGATTAGCAGAGAGTTCGAATACGAATCTATTGACTATTGACTATTGACTGGCCATGTAATGAGCGACATGTGACATGGCCAATGGCAATTGGCTATTGAATGTTTGGCCATTGGCAGTTGGTGGCTGCCACCTGCTGCTGTTGTTAGTATTACTGCTGTTGTTGCTATTGTCTTGTGACTGCCAGCAACAATTGTGCGAGGTACTCAGCAACATGTCACAACAGTCAGCAGCAATTGGCCATAATTCCAGATCAGATTACAGCAGATGAAGGTCGACGAGTAGACAGATAAATCGAGGGAGAGCTAGGGATGGGCAGATAAATAGAATATCATATAAACTAGATATTGCACTGAATATCGATATAAATTGATTTCAATTAAGTGTAGTTTTCTTCTGTATTTACTTTGGCCTAAGATGTGAGACTATTTACCGATATATTGTTTAAAAAAGGACATGTATCATACTAATATTTTATTGATTGTTATTTACTTTTCTTACTTAACTATCGTTTGCATTTGTTGCACTACAATACATATCGATACCCATCCCTAAGAGTAACAGCGACTAATTGAATTGCATTTATGTGTGTGTGGGACAAAATGCAGTCCACGCATTATTCTCATGTCTACTCAACTCCTCGTCCTTCTACTTCGCGCATTCTATTTGCATTGGCATCTGTCTGCCACCACCTCGACCCCGCCTCCTCCCCCTTGCCACAAATGGTGGCAACGTCTGCTTGTGGCTTCGATTTCACGTTCAAAGGTTATGACGTTGTCGTGTCAACGTTTCATTATTTATTGTTGCGAGCCAAAAAGGGTTTGCCGCCCAAAACAAAAGCCAACTAATGCGCCCACTCCTCGACCTGTCTGTTGTCCGTTGTCGTCCCTGTCCCCTGTCCCCTGTCCCCCGTCTCCCTATCCCTGTGCGCTCCTGTCAGTTATTAATGGAACGCCATTGTCTGCACACAGCAACTCTGCTGGAGCAGCTTTAACGGCGTTTTGATTTCGCCTTTAAAATTAGCATTCAATACAGAAAAGAATTCTAAAGCAATAGACGCCAATCAACGCCCAAACTAAAGTTTCCCCCAAGCGGGGGGGGGGAGATCTCCAGCTCTGAATGAGGAAAAACTGTTGATCAACAAATTATGCACAATTATTGCGCGCTGAATACAATCAGAAATTAAGAAGGCACGAAAAGTGCAGGAACAAGAACTTCCGCCGCGACAACTTCCCTCTCTTTCTTCCCTGAGGAGACTCTTCACATGTAGGTGGCGCTGTCGACATCCACATTGCTGCGGTACACAGATCATGGCATTAGATAGTCGTCGTCTCAGTTCTCGAATCTTGCAGCTCGCATCGCCTCCACCTAATCGCAATCGTGCGCATTCTCGTTCTCTGATTGTTGGATGAACTCAAAGATGGAGTTGGAGACGCAGTTGTGGATGAGATGTTGAGAGGACGCGTCTTGTTGCCGACAACGTTGATTTCAATGTTTCATCTGCCGCAATGGCAACAACAATGAGACAAACAACAGCAACAACATGAGCGTGCCTTTTAATTGCCGTGCCGCCAACAGATATTAGAAGCCAAAGACGAGGATGACAACATGACGATGAGGATGAAGAGGATGATGTAGATGATGATGATGATGATGATGATGATGACGGCGTTGTTGTCTTTACTGTCTTTGACTGTTTCCGTGTCTGTTACTGCTGCTGCTGTTGTTGTTGCTGTTGTGATTGTTGTTGTCATGTGGGTGGAGAATATGACGCTGATGTCTGTTGCTTCGCTCTCCTCTTCACCCCCTGACTTTTCTGCATAAATAGAACAATGCTGGAACTTGGCAGTCGTTCAACTTGAGAACCACAACCCACAAACAAGGCAATGCTGTGCTTTTTGTTGTTGTTGCTGTTGTTTGACATTGCAATTGTTTTTAATTTCAGTGACAACATTTCATTGTGAATACCCAAAATGAAGTTTAGACATTTCCGGAGTGACGAAAAAGCGACAAAATCGGTTAAAGAGGCGTGTGAATTAAAAAGAATTCTCTAAGACTTACATTAACAAAGGAAAGAAACTTCAATTAAAATAAAAAGATTAAAAAAACATTTATGTAACATAGTTTATAAGATGGAGCAGATGGACAGTTAGTATTAACATTTAAGGATTATCGATACCAAGAGCGTTATCGATATTAGCAGTCGCATTCAGTCGGAGTGAACTGTCGGAATCAGTCGGAGTGAACTGTCGGAATCAGTCCAGGTGAGCAGTCGGAATCAGTCGAGGTGAGCAGTTGGAGAAAAGTAGCACCAGTCAGGCGATATCAGCAGTTAAGATCATTAGTCGGAATCTTTAGTGAACAAACCGAGCAGCTAGAGATTTACCAAAGAGAACTATCGAATATTATAAAGAACAAGCCGATCAGTCGAGCGGGCGCGACAGTAGGATACCCTGTGCAGGTCTTAAAACAAAACTATGTTGAGAAAACTAGCTATAAAACTGCTCTTGTTATCAGCCTTTTCCAATTTCGTCGCAGCGCGATGAAATTTTCTGGACACATTAGTCCAAAGCTTCTTATTATGTGTGCCAAATCTCAAGTCTCTAGCTTTAACATTGTGACATTGGGACTTGATATCGAAGATTGAAAATAAACTTTATCTGCGTATGGTATTCACGAACCTACATTCCCATTGTGAAGTCTCTAGCTCTTATAGTTGCTAAGATCCACGCGTTCATAGAGACGGACAGACAGACGGACGGACGGACAGGTGTCAATCGACTCGGCTATCGATACTGATCAAGAATATATATACTTTATAGGGTCGGAGATGCCTCAATCTGCTCATTAAAACTTTACTAGTTTGTCAACATTTCTGTATTCTTAGTATTGTTTGTCGCAATTGTATAGGGAATCAAAATCAAAGAGAGAGCGGAAAATGGGGAAAATTGGGTATGAGAAAGCTTGAACAATTGCTCATGTTTCAACGTAAAGAACCGCTTATCATACGGTATTGCTTGGCGGGCATTGGGGCATGTGTTTTGCCATCGATATGAGAAACTTTGTCGCTCTGAAGCAGCAGCTGCTTAGCAACAGCAACAAGCACAGCATTAGAATTGCTAAAACCACTCAAAATCAGCAACAACAACAACTACAGCAACAGCAACAGCAACAACAGCAGCAGCGGTAGCAACAAGCAAAAATGTTAAAGTGATCACGTTTTCCAGCCACAAAACAGCAGCCGGAAAATCCTTTTAGCAAAAAAAAATCTCAGCTGCGGCTGCCGTTGACATTCCAAGCGATGTTGCTACTGCAACTGCAACTGTTGCTGCTGTAGCGGCTGCTGTTGCTGCTGCTGTTGCTACCTTTGCGCATGCTAATTTTTTGTGCTGCGCGACTGCCCAGCATTGTGTCCTATGTACAGTGGCTCAAGTAATTGTTTTGACTAAACTAAATATACACATATTTTATTTTCCAGTAAAAAATACTTTTTCTTGGTTTTTAATTCAATTTTCTTTTATTTAAAGACAAGTTAAATGTTCATTAATACGTGAATTTCTTTCTCTGTCAAAAGAATTACTTGACTCACTTTAGTTGTAGATATGTAGTATGTGTTTGTTTATGTCTATAACTTGAGACTGTGGGGCCCTCGGTGCTAACTGTAAAATGCGACGCAAGATGCTCAACAAGTGAGCCATGAAGCATGAAAACTAAACAGTTGAAACAGCAAATACTTCCCTTTGACGCATATGTGATTTTGTTGCTGTCCCTCTCCCCCATCTCTCTCTCTCCCTCTCTCTCTCTTTTTTTCTTACAGTGACAGTTTTTATTGTATCGAGTCTCTTCCATTCTACCTCTCGTCTTATACCCTGTAATCAAGTTGTGCAAATGACAGATAATCACAAGTTAATATAATACAATGAGATAGAAAATATTTTCCCAAGGTAGAACATTAGTAGAAAAATGTAGCTTGTACTACTAGAATGCTAAATCAAATAGATAAATAAATAAAATAAATATAAAATAATTACATTAATAAATATCGACATGTTGGCATTTCCCGATATCAAACATTTAACTCCTCTGGCCGGAAAACAGACAATTCAAGTTTAAAAGAGTGTAGTTGTAATATATCTCTGATCGAGTCTGCAAAATCAAAATCTTACATAGAACTGAATGCAAAATCTTAATCGATAATAAAACTGGCAAAATATTTTTCAAAGAATTTACCCTTCAGCTTAAAAATTGCCAATTTAATGAGTAATGCAATAATCTAATGAATTAAATATATATCAGTTCAAAGAGAATGTTTAATTTATATTATATGCATTAAATTGATAGAATCACTTACACATTTTTTATTTATAGGGTATCTACTTAAAAATACTTAGGAATAGAGCATTCTATCGAGCTGTCTCAACATTTTTTGTGAATTAAAGGCATAGTCAACAGGCAGAATCAACAGTAGCACAGCAGCAACAACAACAACAACAACAACAACAGCAGCAGCAGCAGCAGCAACAACAAACATTGAGGGATAGGGAAAAAGCAGAAGGGGGCTTCAAAATGCAAATAAATGCCGATAATTCAAACGATAAGTTTGTCTTTTGTCTTGTTTGCAGCTACCGTTTGTTGTTTTCGTTGCCGTTGTTGCTGCGGTTGCTGTACGTTGTTGTTGCTGTTGCTGTTGCTGTTCGTTGTTGCCGTTGCCTAAAGCAACAGCCATTACGCCTGCATAGACAGCGGACAGTTAGACAGACTTTGTTCGGTCAGGACCATGATCACGATTTTCAAGTTTCGACATTTGATTGAGTTTTCGTACTAACGAATTTTTCCAGCCCCCAACTTTTTTGTGGTATCTACACACAGTGTGTGTGTGTGTGTTTTGTGTGTGTGTGTGTGTGTGTGTATGTGTGGGTGGGAGGGAACGTTTTGTTTTTATCGTTATCTACGCTGCATACGTTAAAAGCGTTAATTTGACACAAGTGACCCGATTAGGCGACAGCAGCAGCAGCAGTCGGCAAAACGAAAGACTTAGAACACGAACTTGCCAGAACTACACACAGAAAAAAAATCTGGAACTTCGGGATAAAATCAATCCCAAACGGTGTCAAAAGTTCGAGCATCTTGAACTTTGTTAAACCGACTAAAAAATACATATTGATCATTGAGCTACTTAAAAGAATTTTCTAATTAAACCAAATATTTTTGGATTATTTGCTCATTTTTGAAAGATTTTCAATTGGCATTTGACAAGTTAACAATTATACATATACTGAAAAAAAATACCTGTTAACATTTGTAGCTTCAATTTTTTTCCCTGTGTACCTGGCAACGAAAACAAAAATGTTAACTTCACATGTTGATAAAAATATGACAAGTTGGCCGTCATTAGTCACACAATTAACATATACAAATATTGCAGGAAGCGAACGAGAGTTGATGTTGCTGTTGTTCGAGTCTCACGTATCACGTATACAACAGACACACACACAGACTGTTGCTGATTCGAAATGTGGGACTAAAGGAGACGCAGGAGACACGCTGACTTCAGCAAATTGTCAATTACTCATGCGATGAGCGAAAGGAGCAACAACATCAACAACAACAACAAGAGAAGCATCATTGCGACTGGCCAGCCATAAGTTGCGCAACTGGAGGCGCAGTTGCTGCTGCTGCTGCTATTGCTGTTGTTGTTGTTGTTGCTGTTGCTGGCAAGCGACCGCCTGTCGTCGACGACTGCCTTTTAAAGCATCATTAGCAGCGATAATTAGCGCCGTGCAACGACAGCCAAGAGATTGCCAGGAAGGCACAAACTCAGTCTCAGTCCCACACTTAAACTGAGACTCAGACTCAGTGATGGCAAATAATCGTCGCCACAAAAACAGGACAATATAAAAGGGATAACAAATAAATGAACAGAACAAATAGTTTTTTTAAAACATAAAATACATAATTAAATTCAGTTTTGGTTTTTATAAAAATATTTCAAAAATAAATCTAACTTTTTAAACAAATATAAACAATTATGAAATAAAAATACAATTTAAATTTAAAAAGCAAAGCTTTAAATTTTAAATGTGTAATATAAATTTGTATTTTCTAACTTTAATAATATTATTTTCTATATTTTTTCTAGTGTATTTTGTATATTTTTAATATTACCTATTGTTTTTGATATTTGACTGAATAATTTTATAATTCTTGTAGTTTAAACTAATAGATTTAACTTAACGTTAATTTCCATAATTTTTTTTTATTTTCCTATATTTTCTATATTTTTAAATATTACTTTAAATTCTTAATATTTAGTAAGGAATATAAAAATTTAATAATTTTATACTTCTTCTTATTTATATTAATAAATAAAACTTACAATTAATTTCCATAATTCTTGTTTCTTTTTTTATATTTTATATATTTTAAATATTACGTTTTATTTTTGGTATTTGGTAAAGAATATTGAAACTTAATAATTTTATAATTCTCATTATGTAAACTAATAAATAAATAAATAAAATTAAATAAATTTCTAAAAAAACAAATTGTAAATAAAAGCTTAAACTATTTGAAATTATATTGTCTAAAATACGATTCTTATAAAAATATAATGCAAAATGAAATGAAAAACAGGACAAATGTTCGGATAGAGCATTTTTGATATATATCTTCTGGCTAAAGTAGCTTTAAAGAGGCTAAAGCGACAACACTGCTGTGATTCGCCACTGATGACTGACTGCAACTCTCATTTTCCTTCCTCTCTGTCGCTTTCTGCTACTCCTCACATTTTTTGGCTAATAAATTCAAAAATTTTAAACGTTTTTCGGCGATTTTTGTGTGTGTCTTGCTGCCTTTTGCCGTGGCAAATTTGAAACTCGTGAGAGATTTGTTTAGTTTCGACAACGAAAAGACGACGACGACGACGACAGGTTGCAAGTTGGCGTGCAGTCAAAAGGAAGCATTGCTAAAGATTTAACTTTTATTTCTATTTCGAGTTGCATGCGTAACTCGTAACTGTAAAGAAAAAAATGCACAGTGCACAGGGAGAAGGGGCGGGTCAAGGTGTGAGGGTGCCACGTTTGTTGCTGCTGCTGCTGTTGCTGAATGACTGACATGTTAATTAGTCGCTTACATGACAGCAGTTTGTTGCCAAGGCTTAGCTGAGTCTGAGTCGGAGTCTCGAATCCATTCAGCTTGTTATTCATTATTCAAATGCTAATTTCCAAGTTAAGCAACAACTTCAGCCAAATGTTGAGTAATTTTAATTGAGCAATTTGCGTGATTTTGATTTATATTTTGCAGCAACTCGAAACGAGCAAATAAAATTTAGTAAATGGCGTAAATGTTGTCCACAAATCGTATGAGTTGTTGGTGTTGCTGCTACTGCTGCTGCTGCTGCTGCTGCTGTTGCTGCTGCTGTTGTTGCTGTTGTTTGTCGAGCAGTGTTTCCATTTGCAGTTAAGGTAACTGCATTTGGTTGCGGGGGAATCGATTGCATTGCAAGTTCTTCGTTCTTTGATCACGCTTTGAGGAAACGGCAATAGCGACAATAACAATAACAACCAACAGCAGCAGCATCACAACACACTCCCCCTCTCTCTCACCCTCTCTCTCTCACACTCCCTCTCTCTATCTCCCTTTACGCTGTCACGGTCTGCAACCGCTGTTGCAACTTAACAAGCTCGCCGCGTGCAAATGATGCTATTAAAGTGGCATTTAAAATTTAAGTTGCACTTAAATCGCACCTCTCGTTCAATGCCTCACAATCTGTGCCGCTGTCTCGCCCCCTCTCGCTCTTACTATCTTTTTCCCCCACACTTAGAAAAATATCTACAGATATTTGCTTTTAAGTTATCTTCTTGCTTCCCTACTAAATATCCCTGCTTTTCATACTTGTTTATTCCTTTTTCTGAAGTTAAGTCAAATTTATCAAATCAATATTAATATTTGATTTTTTTTAGTGCATTCACTCACTTTTGATCTTTGGCCAACCGCAAGTCGCTGCCATTTCTTCTTCTTCCTCAGCTTGAGAGCGCAAAGAAAACCACAACACAAAGAACTACAATGGCAGCAGCAACAGCAATAGCAGCAGCAACAACAACAGCAACACGACTTTCGGCCTGACTTTTTGCATATGTATAAAGGTATCTAATCTGCACGACGAACACCCATGTGTGTGTGTGTGTGTGTGTGTGTGTGTGTACAGTCGTATAAGCATCTAAGATGCCGCTTGCGATTCACGTTGGTCGCTTAGATCGTCACCATTGCTGGCATCGCCCCGATGTTGCTGCCTTGCTATCAGCAACAACAGCAACGACAACAACAACAACAACAGTCGCACAATTGCATTTTGGCCATTTGGCTAAACTGTCGACTGTTTTGCTTTTCTCCAAACTGCGCAAATAATCAACAGCAACAGTCAGAGCTACAGCAACAACAATTGTTGCTGCCAACACACGACACAACGGCAGCGGCAACAGCAACAGCAACAACAGCTTCAATTGGCCAACTCTCAAATGTGTTACGGTCACAAATGCTTAACTTTTACTAATACTTTGTTGGTCTATTCCTCTCCTCCTCCATCTCCTGTTCGTCTCCCCTCTTCTGCTGGCAACTCCTTCACGCCTTTATCGCCACAAGTTGTTGCTGTTGTTGCTGCTGCTGGTGCAGTTGCTGCGAATACGATTTCATAGATAAAACATTCTATTTGGCAATTAATTGGCGTTTTGTTAGTTTTCCAGTTGAATTTGTATAAATGTTTTTGCTTGCTCTGTTGTTGTTGTTGTTGTTGCTGTTGTTGCTGCTGTTGTTGTTGTTGCTCGTCGACCCGCGCACGATATTGAAATGCAGGCAGCAACAAGTTGCAGTTGCCGTCGCTTAAGCTAGTGTTTCGACTTTTCGTGATTGTCAACAATGATTACTATTTGACTGCTTGACTCCCCTACCCCCCACCCCCCCGGCAGCAAATCCAACCCTCTCCGCCCTCTCCCACGACAAGCAATTAGAAAGTAAGCAGAGAACTCTGCAAAAGCTGCTAATTAAATTGAAGGCGGTTCTTCGTTTTGCAGCATGCAGCAAGACAATGCAATCAGCCCCTAGGGCTAAAACTCCTCTCTCTCTCTCTCTCTGTTTCTCCACTCAACTGTATTTATGGCATTGGCAGGCAGTAGCCAATGTGGCCAATTGACATTAACCCTAACAGCGACAGATGCTAAAAATGTGCAGCCGAGAGTTGCAGTTCATTGGGAGTTCGGCAAACTGCAACAGCAACTGTCACAGACAGTGCCACAGAAAGTGCTACTGCCACTTAGTGCTGCCAACAATTTCAAGGGCTAAAATAACTAATTTTTTATCAAGAAAAGTAGCTAGAAATACGCTTACAATGTACATGTATCTCTTTCTGCTTCATTTAGCGTACTTTTTAAGTTGGAAATAAAGTTACAGTTTGATTTATTATTCAATAACTATTTAATCAATCTATTTATTATTTAATAATAAATAAATCGACTTATAAATAAATTATTAAATAAAAAATATTCGTACTTCTAATCAGAATATTATGCACTGCATTAAAATATTCGAATATGCTGCCTTTATTTACCAGTAATATATTTTAGACTGAGAGTATTTTGTTTTTCTCAGGTTTATTGTTGTCTGACAAATCTGAAAAAAATAGTCAAAATATTTAAATTTGATGAATAGAGATTTATAGCTAATGTAGCATTACTCTGTATATAATTAAATTAAATTAAAAGCCTTGCAACAATTGTTAAATCAACTAAATTCTGTTCATCTATTTTATTATATTTTTATATTTAAATAAAAAATGTTATAAAACTCAATTAATTATAATATTACTTGAGAAATCTTATTTTAAATTACCTTTTAACTATTTTATTACATTTTTAGAATTAAATTAAAAATATTATACAACATAATAATATATTTTACTTTAGAAATCTTATTTTAAGTTACTCTTGATATTATTAAATTAAATTAAAAGCCTTTCAACAAATGTTAAATCCACTAAAGTCTTTTTAAATATTTTATTATATTTTTATATTTAAATAAAAAATGTTATACAACTTATTTATTGAAAATCTTACTATATAAATCTTATTTGAAATTCGAAATAGTTTTTTTACTGCTTTCTTTCAACGATAAATAAATAAACTAGCTAAACTGGCAACACTGACAACAGCGAGGGCAACAGCCAGTGCAACATTGGCACAGATGAATTTATGTATGCAAAGCATCAGCTAAACTTCCAGAAGCTGCCAGGGGGAAGTACAGAGGGAAAGGGGGAAGTGGCAGAGGAAGCTGCTGCTCAGGGAAACCGAAAGCGATCGTCGACCGTCGAGCGTCGAGCGTCGAGCGGCGACTCTGACTGACAGGACAAAGGAGTTATTTTTCACAAAAGAACAACAACAACAACAACAACAACAAAAAAGGGAGCAGCAAGTTGTCGAGTCGCTGCCGCCGATGCGGCGGCTACTTCAAGTGATGCAACCACAAAGGGCAGCAACAGTAGCTGCAACTGCAACTGCAGCAGCAGCAACAACGCTCACAAAATGTGCGGAAAAGTAAAAGTAAAAATGCGCTGACTGCGATTACGAGTCCAAGTCCAAGTCAGAGTCCGAGTCCGAGTCCAAGTCCGAGTGTATGCAAAAATGCCAGGACATAAATTATCTTCGGCCAGGCGGCGGACAAAATACCCTGAGATACCCAAACCGATCCCGATCCCGATCCCGACCCCAACCCCAAAAACAGATGACGGTCGACAGCCAAAGAGCCTGTCAATTGGACCACAGAAGCGAGCGAGCAGAGAGACAGCAGCACAAAGAAGCAGAGTATATCGAGTATATCTACTCGCTGTCAATAACCGAATCTCGGCGAATGTCCAAAAAACTTCAGATGGACAAAGCAAAAGCAAAAGTGCGCCTGGCAAATGCGACAAGGATCCCTGACAATTGTCAAATGCACAGCGGACGGACGACAACAAGGAAAACCCAAATCCAATTCGATACACAGAGAAAAAAGAATGCGTGATCAGATCTATTTTATAAGTTCAATAATGACGGATATTCTTTAATCAATTTATATATTTATATTTATATTTAAATACGAAACGTTGCCTTGCCTAAAAGTCACTATTCAGTTAGTGAGAAACTAAGTTAAGACTAACTACAGAAATGTTTATGTAAAGTCTACATAGTCTACTACATTAAATTGCTTAACATTGCTGACAATTTCGAACCGTTTTAGAATTCCAAATAATAAATATTTGCTTTAAACAAATTTAACGAATATTTATATAATCTATAAGCAACTTTGATATGAAACAAATTTAAATTGAATTTAATATTTAAATAATCTATACACAACTTTTATATAATACATATTAAATTTGAATATAATTTAATTATCTCTTGCGAATTTTTAAAATAAATATGATTACGTTTAACTTAAGATGACATTTTTAATTTGACATCTTCTTTCCTTTTGTTATATTTGTATATATAATATATTTATAATTTATTATTTGTATATTAATTATTTATTTTATTTATATTGATATATAATTTGTATATAGATATATTTATATTAACTATGACATTTAAAAGTGTTGTTTGATTTAAGTTTGAATTGTGGAGAAACGAAAGTTAATAATTAAGTATACAACAAATTTATTTGATCAATTTAAGAATAATGTAACTTTTTTCTATGCGTTCTATTGCCATTTGAAAAAATTCTATTTATTTATGTTTTATATTTACATATATAATTTAAAATTTGAATTTTAGTATAATTTTCTTGCAGTGTACTCGGCTCTAGCTCAGCGCCCAGAGTTTGATTAATTTATAGCCCATAGTCTCTGCTCAGACTCAGATTCAGATTCAGGTTCAACTTCAAGTCCAATTTCAATTCCAATTGCAACTTCAACTTCAAGTCCAAGTCCAGGTTTTTTTTTGGCCTTGAATGACAGCAATGTTATGGCATGACTACAGCTACAGCATTGCAGAGGGTAGGGTGGGCAGGGGAGGGTAAGGAAAAGGGAACTACGCGAGGTGTTTTCTCGTTTGTGGTGAAAATTCGCGGACAGCGTGATACTTTCAATTCGCTCATTAGATGCTGTACATATCCCCCCCGTCTTGCCAACTTTTCCAGGTCTAAACAGTGTATGGGAACACACAGAATTACAGTAAAGGAATGTGCCAGCAGAAAAAAAAGTCCAACGAAGGTTGAACAAAGAGTAAAAAATACTCCGGAGAGTACTCCGATTTTTAAATAATTTATTTATAGCATAAAATAAAATTTGAACTATCGGGAAATATGTACAGACAATTAAATAATTTATTTATAGCATAAAATAATATTTGAAAAATATTTTTGACAAATTTGTAACTTTAATTAAATTAAATTTAATATTAAAAATAAAAAGAAATTCAATTTGAAGTCATGTTTGAATGCAGTTAAAAGAAACATGTTTCCGTTTAATAAATAGGTAGATTTTGTTTGGGAAATGTACAGATAATAAATGTACATTATTTATAAATTTTAGTAATAATATTAATTAATAATTGTAATTTTTAAATCATTTATTTATAGCATTAAATATAATTTGAAATATATTTATGGCAAATTTGTGACTAAAAATTAAGTTAAATTTTAAGTTAAATAAATAAAAGCATTCAAGTTAAAAGAAACATGTTTTTGACTAATAAATATGTAAATTTGTTTGGAAATGTACAGGCAATAAATGTAAATTTTTTAATAATGAAAAACAAAAGTCAAAACATTGAGGAAATTGCATAAACTTTGTATTGCAGAGAGCGTATTACCTGCATTAACTTTAGTTAATTATATTGATGATAATATTCATAAATTAATTCATAAGCAACTAATTAATCGTTTTAGATATACATTTAAAGTTGAATATATTACAAATAAATAAATTGTTAATTTAATAATTATTCTATTATATTATTTTCTTACAGCCAACTTCATTTAGTCGTCTTTAATTAATTAAATATACTTATAAAAACAGATAGAGCCGACTTACCTAAAAGGAAATGCTTTAACTAACTTTTGTCATATTCTATATCGATTTATCGATGCTTTGTCCATACGATTTACATGCCGAAATCGTCGGTGAAACACGAAAAGTTCAATGTTAACAAGAAATCACGCCTTGTTGGACCAAATACAAATTCGAGCCAAGTCCACATCAATGGGGCCTAAATTGAGAAATTGAAGCCTAATCAGATAAAAGAGCGTGCGACTCGCGCTCAAACAACAGCAACAACAACAGCAACAACAACAACAACTGCGACAACAACAACAACTGCGACAGCAACCGACAAAAATTGATTAAATATGAAACACGCAAGTTGCACCTTGCCCCTTGCCCCCTTTGTTGCCGCAGACAAATCTGTGGCGGAATCGCATCGAGATCGCAGCTCTGCCCCCTCTCACTCTCTCGCTCTCTCTCTCTCTCTCTCTGTCTCTGAGCTGGTTGCAGCATTTGAAAAATTGAAAAATAAATTGAATTCATAAAAAGATTTATTAAATAAAGCCGGCAATTTTGGCAAACTTTGTCTGTGGCAGCAACCAATTCGAATGCGCAACTCTTATCGCAAGCTCAAAATCACACGATCTCTGTAGGTTATAGTGGCAGCAGAGGGGACAAGAGGAGGCAGCAGGGGAGGGTGGGAGGAGAGAATAGGGGGCAGTCATGGTTGCATGTTGTCTGGTATCGCTTTTCAAATTGTGGGGACGGCCGTTGGCAAGGTTAAACATCAATTAAATACCGTAAAATTGCAGCAACATCAAATCTAACGCCTGTGGAAATATGCCTGAGTTTGTCACCAACAACTGTTGCAAGTTGGCACGTTGCACGTTGACAGTTTGCCAGTTTGCCAGTTGCTAGTTGCAATTGCAATTGCTGCCTGCACTCGGTTCATTTGCATAAAACAAATTTGGTATTAAATGCTAAGCTCGGCGATAAGATCATTAACATGCATCCAGTGCAGACTCCTCCCCCCCGTCACACTCATCCACCAAAAGATTTCCAACTGGGGAGGAGTAGGCCGTGTGAGAAAATTGCTAAAGCAGAGTAGCTGCCCGCCGCCCTCCCCCCCCACTGTCGCCTGTTGCAGCTGTGATAAGGCGAACTGCCAAACACCAATTGGACACCTTACAAACGTTGCCGTTAAACCCGCTGCCCAGTTGCAAGTTGAATGTTGCCAGTTGCAAGTTGCCAGTTGCCAGTTTGCCAGTTGCAGCTAACGGCATTTTGGAATACTTTTTTATGAACAAACGTTGGCCAAAGTGAATTTCATTCAAGGCACAAATCAAATGTTCGTTCCTCTTCACCTCCTGCGTTGCAGTTGCAACAACTGCTGTGTCTCCTCTGCACCATGGACAAAAATGCAATATTTTGGCATACACACATTTATTTTATTGTAATCGGTTTCGATTTAATTAAATCTAAATACTCTAGCTAGTTTTAAAAGTATTTATATTAATTTTTTGCAGATTTAAGTTTTTCACAATTTCTTTTTATTAACTTTAAACAATAAAAATATGTTTGAAAAGTAAGTCAAATTTAATAATAAATCTAAATTCTACTTTGTTAGGCAATGACATCCTATTTATACGTTTAAAAGACTTCTTTATAGAAGTGTGAATCTGTAGATTAACATTTGCCATAATGGCTGTAAACTAGTTTTGTTGTGATGTATCACTGTGGACGGCAATCCACGCTAGTGACGAAAGCAGAACCCAAAACTCTCAGACGTAGTGAAGTTTGCTGGGCTGCAGGCCACTAGCTATATTGAACATAGAGATCAGCCGGACCGATCGCAATGATTACCTTTTAATACCAATTACCTTTCATTCGAAAGATAATTCCTGTGGTTTTAATATGACATACTATTATCTCTGATCAGAGATTTTTCGAGATATAGTCATTTGCATATCTTTGTCAAACTTTGCACGATTGAATGTTATGCTTTAGGTTGAGACATAAAGCGCCAATTTTTTGATGCAATAAGTTAGTAGAATTGAATACGCGTCAAACGAAACTTCATTTATTTATAGTTTATATATTAAAATGAATATTGTTTGTCATAAAATCTGATATCAGTAATTTTGGGGCTTCAATATGCTTTCGTCACAAGACTTTTACCACTTGCAGAGGGTTTTTTTTTTGGTACATTATATCTCAAGTTCTGCTATAATTATTAAAAGCCCTCAAATTATTGTAGCAATTATATAGAGTATCTAATAAGCGTTGTATTGCCAAAAACTCACATGTTTCTTTATGTTTAAACGTTAACATAAGAAAAGTAAAACAAGATCAACAAAAATGTACATAAATATAAATATAAATAAGTAAACATATACAATAAAATTTTAAATAGTAAATTCATATTTGTCAAGTTAGCTAAATACATATTCTATGTTTGAATAACAAGTATTTGCTTTTATTCACATGCAACAATTGTATATTATTTTAATAGTATAAAATGACAGCAAATGCTTGGAAAATTATCATTTAAATTCATATTTTATGCCATAGTGCTCTGGCAAACTGAGCTGAGCTGCCTCATCAGTCGGCAATTGTTGCTGTTTGTTTGCATAAACTGAACCCTAATGAAACCATGGCCGTGAAACCGAAGCAGTCATGGATTTTGTCTCGAAATATGCCACAGATATGCTTGGCCACTGCCAACTTGCAACAGTTGCTGCTGTGTAAGTTGCTGCTATTGCTGTTGTTGCTGCTGTTGTTGCTGTTGTTGTTGTTGTTGTTGTTTGCTGCCTAGCGTCGTGATTCTACAATTTCTTCATTTTATTTATTTTAAGCATTGCAGACATTTTTTCTTGTCTGTTGCGATTCTTGTGTCGTTGTCTTGTGCCTGATAAGCATTCTCTCTCTTTGTCTCTATCACTATCTCGCTCTCTTGCTCTTTCTCTCTCTCTCTCTCTCTCTCTGTCTCTGTTGCTTTCTCAGCAGGCGCATTTCCCATTTTGCCATTTGCATTAGAAATTGCGCAAAGCCATTGGGAAAATTAGCCAGAAATTGTCCATGCGCTGTGGGGAGCAAGTGCAGCTGCCTCTTCTATTGCTGCTGCTGTTGGTCAGTGGGTTGCCACAACAACAACAACAACATGCAACACTTGCCCAGTTGCCGCCTCCATTTCTCTATCGCACACACCACCAGAAAACATTGAACCTGACCCAACGCGCGAAATGCGAAACGCCGCAGATTTCAACTTCAACTTCAACTTCAACTTGATTCTCATCTGCAGCTTCAACTTAAACCTCAGCTTCATCTCATCCCAGTCAATGGCCAATGGCAGCCACCTTTAACCCCGCGGCGACTGTCGGTAGTCGTACCGACGAGGGAAGCCGTTTCGGTGTGGTCTCCCCACCGCCTCTCTGCCTCTTCCCCCCTTCACACCCCTTCGCCACTTGTCGAGGTTAATACACTTGCCTCATGTTGTTTATCGCTTAATGGCATTAAAATATTTTTAATAAAACATTTATTGACTTTGATTTGCCAATACGGTGAAAAAGCTTAAGAAAATTGACTTCAATTGTAAATTACACTATGCTACAAAGTTGAGACTAGTATGCCTAAGCTAAAGTCAAATAAGCCATCACATAGAGATCCATTTTGAAGGTTTAAGATTATGTTTTTAGTATTGACTAACGCTTCAAAGTGTTTTTAAAAGAAGGAAAAATACAGGAAAATTATTATTCTTCATTCCATCAGCTAAAAAATCATTTGCAAAGATCATAGCCTAGTAATTTTCGTAGATTTCTAAAAAAAAGCCCATACTTAAAGAAAATTTAAGTAAATTAATAGAATATTTCAAAAGCAGACGGTTAATTATCATTGATAATAATAAAAGGAAGTCTGTAGCTTAAACATTGCTCATGTTATGGTGTTTTTGTAGACCCTTTATTCTAATTTTAAAACAAATGGGGCTTGTTATTGAAAATTTAAATTAAACTTGATCTGCGTATGATATTTAGGAGCCTACATTCCAAATTTGAAGTGTCTAGCTCCTATAGTTGCTGAGATCCACGCGTTTATACAGACGGACAGACTGGTAGACGGACAGACAGACAGGCAGACAGACAGACAGACAGGCAGACAGACAGACAGAAAGACGGACAGGTGTCAATCGACTCGGCTATTGATACTGATCAAGAATATATATACTACTTTATATGGTCGGAGATGCCTCCTTCTGTCTGTTACATACATTCACACAAATTCATTATACTCTTTTTTCCCATTTTTAATGAGCACAAGGTATAATAAACGCTACATTCACCGAGCAAAGTAAAGAGTTGTTCAGTGTTGGTCAACGCTTAAAAGTTATTCATTAAAGTGATAAATATTTAGAAAACTATATTACTCTTTATTCAAAAAGCTCAATCAGCCCTTTCTTGACTTCCTAAAATTTCCCTTGCCAAATATTAACTAATTATTAACTAATAACTATTGCTAAAACTATCCTTACCCCATCCCTTCTTCCCTTTCCTTATCCCTTTTCATTCTATCAGCTAACAACTCATTTTCTACGAACTTTGCCTAATAAAAGTTCAAAATTTGCGAAAAATAAAATATAAAAAAATAGAAAATAATTAAAAGTAGCTGACATAATATCAATAAAATATTATATAGCAGTTACGTCTAATGATAAAAGTTAAGCAGTGTTAGACAACGCATTAAAATTGTTTCCTAAGAAAAGATAATAATAGAAAACATGTCTAATTCTTTAATCGATTAACTATAATCTCATAATATTGATATAGGAATACAATTATATCGAAAAACCAAGAAAATAGTGATACAGTGTTGCACAACGCTTCATTGTTGTGTTGTTTAGTGTTGGCAAAGAATTCTTTAAATTAGACAAATTGCATAAGGCAAGCGTGGAAAATTTGAAAAAGCGCTTAGCCATGTTGCAGTATTTAGTGAGCATTTGGGGCAGTGAGAAGGGGGCTAGTGGAGTGGAGAAGGGGAATAGGTAGGGGAAGGGGTAGCAGACGCACACACACACACACACACACACACACACACTGTGGCACAGTTAGACGCCCACTTAGTACGGTAATTTTAAAAACGTGCTCCTTTGATGAGATATAATCTCGGCAAGCAAAACGCAGCAGATGTTGTTGTTATTTTTCTAGTTGTTGCAGCTAGTTGTTGTTGTTGTTGTTGTTGTTGTTGTTGTTGTTGCTCTGTGTCTCAGTTGCGATTAAGTGCAGCAGTCAGGCTTAGGCATCATCTGCCCCTCCCCTCTCTGCTGTTGGGATGTTGCCTTGACAAGCGTCGACCTTATGACGTCGGCGTCAGACGCAAATCGTCGCCAGTTGCATGTTGCAAGTCGCCTGTTGCCTGTTGTCTGTTACCAGTTGCCAGTCGCCACTCATCAATCGTCGCAGGCTAATGGCCAATGGGATATCTACATTAGAGCACAGGCGACCAGAGACTTGCAGAGAAACATTAGAGAAAGCCACCGGCGTGGTAATTAATTAGGCCTCCACAGTTACAACTGCAACTGCAACTGCCACAACGAGAGGCAGCGGCTATCGCTCTGGTCTGCTTCGACTCTGACTATGAGTTAACCTCTGTGGCAGGTTCTCATGGTCTCCAGTGCAGGCCACCTACTTGCAGCATCGTTAAACGATACTGCGAGAATCTCATCGCACTCTGGTGCAGATGCCCAAATTATTGGGTTAAAGTACGGATAATTTGATTTAAGTTATATTTATTTAAGCTTAAAAATATATAATAAAATAAAACTTAATAGACTGTTTGTACTTTTATAAAGGAACTTGCTTGCTTTTCAGTAAAATACAGTTGATAAATCGGCGAAAACAACGAAAATAGCTGAATAATATAAATACAAGCAATCAAATCTCTTGAAAAATTATAAAAGTTATTATAAAAGTCTTTATCATAAAATATGTTACTTTGTTCAATTTTACATATTACAAAATATGCGGAAAAAGCAATTATATAATTTGGAAATTAAAACATAACTTAACTTTTTATCTCTGCAATTCTCTGTTTAAAATTATATATAATTTACATTTATTTTAAGTTTTCTAATTGAATTTTAAATGCTAAGTAATTTCCTTACTCTACTTTAAATAAATGAATAAAAATGCAAGCCAAACAGACAGGACCCCGACCGCGATACACCCTGTGGCTCAACAGAGAGCCGCTCAAATATATTCCCGATGTTATTCCCTTGTAAAACGTGAGCGAAGGGGGCGTGGCATCGTTATGAAATTTTCTGGACACATTGTCGCTAAGATATTCATCATGTATGCCAAATTTCAAGTCTCTAGCTACAAAATTGCTTTTGTTATGAGCTTTTTCTTGATTTGTGGGCGAAGGGGCGTGACAGCCAAAAAAAATGGATAAACTTGATCTGCCTGCATATATTGCAGAGCTGAGAGATCAAGTTGAAGCTTCTAGCTCTTACCATCTCTGAGATCCTTTCGATTATACGGACAGACAGGCGGACAGACGGACTGACAGACAGCCGGACATGCCTATATCGACTCGGCAATTGATGCTGATCAAGAATGTATCTAATTTATGGAGTTGGCCACGCTTCCTTCTGCCTGTTACTTACTCTTAACAAACTAAATGAGATCCAGTCACAAGATTTAAATTATTCAAATGTTTGCCGATTGTACATTAAATCAAGATGTTGCTCATTTTAATGCTGAATTCTCCAATAATATATAAATATAATCTGTTGATTCCGGATGAAAGTATAAATTGTAACGTTTTCTTTCAAGAGTTTTTGTTAGAATTCACCTATTTTCCGACAGTTATTAAAGTCGAACTACACATACAATGTATCAGTTTGTAAGGGCTTGATAAATATAGGCATCCGTTTATAACATTTCATCAAACAGTTTTGTAGGCGAATTTACTTTAGTTTATCTATTGAAAATTTTAACAAATTTGCCATGAAATTATATTGTTAAAAAAGAAACAAACATAGTGAAATAACTTTATATTTGTAGTGCTGGGAAATTAAACAAGCAATTAAAATATAAATTAAA
Organism: Drosophila histrio; assembly: GCA_958299025.2. Taxonomy (NCBI): domain Eukaryota; kingdom Metazoa; phylum Arthropoda; class Insecta; order Diptera; family Drosophilidae; genus Drosophila; species Drosophila histrio. The sequence continues at coordinate 3,887,117 of OY282580.2, read as the reverse complement.
TATCAAATAGTATAAATCTAGTTCACAAATTACGCATACGCAATGTGCACTTTTATTGGCCTCGTCGAATGAGATCTACAATTATCAAATTTAAAACAAACTCTGTAACGAAATTCTTCGACCTTAAACCTATAAATTTGGATAATCCAACCAGTGTGCAATGTCCGATGACTTTCCCTCGCTTGGACTCGGAATTGGAAAGCACAAAATTCGGCTCGTGCTTCAGCGCACAGATTCAGCTTGGATTCAGCTAATCATTGTTCCTCATCGTCAGCGATTTCTTACCACAAATGAGGTCAGCTCTGTTGTGGGTGAGTGTGTGGTGCAACTAGTAAGTGTCCTCCATTGCTGGCCACCTGTTTACTGTTTGCTGTGTGTGTGTGCAATTAAAAATCCATAAGCTGAACAAATTACAAGCAAAACGTGAGGGAGGCTGGGGGGGAGAAACCTCTCAAAACTCATCTCGTTTGGGGACAGCACTTGGACAGCGACCTTTGATTTATCGTTATTTTCATTTAAAAGGCAAACGACAAAAATCAACATCAAGCAATGTTTGCAGGCGAATCGCAACTTGCAACAAGAAGCAGCAGCAGCAGCAGCAACAGCAGCAGCAGAGAACAAGAACAAAAAGAGCAACAACAGGAACAACAACAACAAATCGATGTCCCATCGCGCGTTTTAATGACAACGACCAACTCGAAGGCATTTCAACAGCAGCAACAGCCACAAAAAACTTCTATAAATTAACAATATATATATAAATACTTATATACAGATATATATATATATATATATATATATAGATATATATGCTACATAAAAAAGAGTTTATAGACACACACAAAAAAATCAACGGGCCGCCAAAAAGGATGCCCGGCGGCCAGTTGTAAGTGAGCCACTGGGCGATGACTTCAAAACGAGCGACGACGACGACAACAGCAGCAGCAACAACAACAACAACAGCAGCAGCAAGAACAACAGCAACAACGACGACGACAACGACAACAACATTGATCGCGAATCGCATATCGAAGACAGGCACAGCCTCTGCATCTCCCCCCCCCCCTCAATCGACATCCCCCTCAGCCTGTTCAAGTTCAGAATTCGTATTCAATTAAAAAGCGTTTATGCTGCAATTGCAGCCTTGTTGAATGCAAAGGGAACAAGCGGGGTGACACGACGGGGTTCAAGGACCCACGGGGCGTATGAGTGTTGCATAGTTTTCGAAAATTCAATTTGCGATTGCAACGCGAGGCGATGCAAGGCGGCGGCTGCAGTTGTACAGTGCGGAAAAGTCAAGTATTTGACTTGAATAAAAAAAACGAGACATTAAAAAAATAAAAGCAATACAATATTAGTGTGTTAAAAAAAGAATTAATATAATATAATTATAAAAATATAAACATATAAATAATTATATATATAAATAAATATAAATAATATTTAAATAAATATTTAAATTAATTATTATTAATTATGAAAGCTGAAATAAACTTAGTTAGTCACCCAATTTACTAATTTATAATCCCATATTCAAACTTTATTTCTCACTATATTTATTGCCAGTTTCTTAGGTCTGAAAAACTTGAAGAAGACTTCAAACGTACTTGAAATAAGTAAAATTCATTTAATTTAAGTAACACTTAAACTTAAACTTAAACTTAAACATCAAGTTCTTTGAACTCTATAATTGCATTAAAATCCTACATTTAAATATTGATTTATGACAACGATTGAAATAACTTGTATTTAAAGTGTCAATTTTAGTTTTTAAATTGGAATTCTTATATCTTTTTATTTAATATTACAAAAACTTGATAGAAGCTTATTAAAAACTTGATTAAATATTTAAAATCTTGTTTAAAGATCTGACTAAACTTTTCTTTAAGTATTTGCTATAAAAACCATTTCGAAGCCAAGTTTTGAACTTGTTAAAAGACTTTTCGTACTCATTTCTTATAGTTTTACTTTGTGCTAGATTATTTATGCTTAAATCAGTTATTCTTTAAGTATTTCTATGCTTATTTTTAGTCAATCGTGCTGAAATCAACTCTGCATTTAAAGAAACACACATACTTAATTCAAGTTTATTCAAACTTAGTTTCCGTACGTATTTTTTCTCTGTGTGCAGCCAAAGCTGAACTAGTTTTGCAGCAACAACAAGCGGCTGCATCCTCGTTGCACGCTGCACGCTGCACGTTGCACGTTGCACATTCTGGCCCTGGCGTGTCCAGTTTTGGCCTGTGGCAACATTGCCGAGGCTCTCAGCATCGCGTTGCGTTGCGTTGCGCGTTGCGTCTTAAATAAGTTATTATCATTGCTCGCTTTAATTGCTGTAATTGAAAGTGAAAATGTTTGCCTTTTGATTTGTGCCACAGCGAAAAATGTGTCTAGGTGTCAGTCGTACCACTTTGCCACATTGCCACATTGCCACACAGCGCGTGGTGGTGTGTAGCAAAAGGGGAAGGGGCCGCCGGCTTAGTGGGTCGTCTTGTGCTTCTCTGGCTCAAGGACAGCCCAAAAACAGTTTGCCGCATGTGGCGCATGTTGCAAACACAACATGCGACATAAAAACTTGTAAAATTGATTACAACAATATTCTATATGCCTGGAAAAGTTGGATAACAACAAAAAAAAAAAATGTTGCTGCTGTTCATTTCAAATCGCATTTTGTGCAGTTCAAATGTCTCCCTCTCTGTCTTTCTGTCCGCCCGTCCGTCCGTCTGTCCATCTGTCTCTCTGTCTACTTCCATATCAAAGTCGTGCGCTGTCAAGTAATGAAGTTGCCAGATCAACAAAAACCAACAACAGCAGCAGCTCAACACACAAAAAGCTGTCCACACAAAACAGCAGGCAGCAGCAACAACAACCACAGCAGCAACATGGCCAACAGCAGCTTCTTCTGGCCAGAGAGTCAGCGTCTTCTACCTGTTGCTGCTTTGCTAGCAAATCGTGCAGACGATATCAGTGATCAACATGTTGCCATGGCCACCAGACCAGCAACAGCAACAGCAACAGCAACAGTCGCATCCCTTTGTGCAGCTGCAACAGCAACAACAACAACAGCAACAGCGACAGAACATTCGACAACAATTGCAATTGCTACCGATTTTTATTATTTGCTGCCGCTGTGAAGTCTCATTGCTGCTGTTGACAAATGTTGTGCCCCTTTCATTAGACCCTGTACTTGAAAAGTTTTAAAGGGCATATTAAAAGCTTGTAAAAAAAAATGAAGGCATAGCACAAAAGTATTTTGATGCCTAATCAATAATTGATGCTAGCTGCAAATATTTTGATTAGAATTACAAAAAATAATGCAAGAAAACAAAGCATAATTTTTGAAGAAAAAGAAAACAAATTAAGTATGTACTAGTCGGAAAGGCTACAGTCGAAGTCGACTATGAGAGACCCTTTCCTTATTCTATAAAATGAATCTAATAGTAACAAACATAGATATCTAAATATAAACCTTGAGCTTTTAACTAATTCACTAAAATGGGCAAATTCCTTATATGTCGTTGTAACTTCAATGTGCTCTTCTTCTTCCTTTGGCCCGACACTCAGTAATATTGTGTAAACTTACGATATTATTATCCGATTATAATGAATTTTTAGAATACATTGTGAGAGAGAGAGAGGGAAAGATAAAAATGATAAAAGATTGATAGAGTTAAAGGAAGAGAACGTGATAAATAATGGGAGAAACTGAAAGATCTAGAGAGAATGACAATTATATTTATTTCAATTATCTACGTTTTAAGGTATATTCAAAGCATCAAATTAAGTAAATGGAACAGCAATTGATAATGATGAGTCTGATGATTTACTTTCTCGGTCGAATCATCATTTTGGCTCTTTTAAGGGAGTAGCTGGAACCCCGAAATGATGCCCAAGTAATGCCCTTATTATAGCCTTTGTCATTATACGTTCCCGTTAATTGGCTGTAAGAATTAAAGTTTATTAACGAAGCTTTAAAAAACAATTAACATTTCTTCATACCTGCTTTGACAATTGTTGTACCACCAGGCGCCAGTGTTTCTAACGGCGCAGTTTTCTGAATTAGCATCTTTATCTCTATCAAATGTGGAAAATTTCGTGTTACTATAAAACCAAAGTGAATCGCCTGCAGTTCCACTGGCATCGCCCAAAGTGTGTAATATATATTGTTCATTCTCGCCTCCGATTGCAAATTCCGTATACGTCTCAAACCTTTCGTCTCCGTTAAAATCCTCGAGAACTACCATCATCTCTTGAGGTCTCTCTGTTGTCAGAGCATGAATTTTATCCAGTCCTAAAAAGAATTCGCCACTCAAATCACCGAATCCTCTTTGGTATTCAGTCCAGTTGCGATAGAAGTTCACACTTCCATCTAACCGCCTCAAAATGATCGTCCATCCGCCTCCTCGAATTTGAGCATCACAGGCAACTTTAATAGGTTGACTACTAAAGCTGGGGAGAATTATGTCGTAGGTCATACTAAGCTTGGCATCGGTACAGTTTCGAGGATTAAACAACGATTGGTATTGGACTAATTTCTTAACAAGTCCGTCTGTCGTATTTGTCTGAAGTTCCTGCTCCGTCTTAAGAGATTGGATGTTCGATTCCTTATCATCTCCGTCTTTCTTCTGTTGTTTCAGCTCCGCTTTAAGAGATTCAATATCCGATTTCATATCGTCTCCGTTTTTCTTCTGTCTTTCCAGCTCCGCTTTAAGAGATTGAATATTCGATTCCTTATCATCTCCGTCTTTCTTCAGTTGTTCCAGCTCCGCTTTAAGAGATTGAATATCCGAATCCTTATCAACTCCGTTTTTCTTCTGTCTCTCCAGCTCCGCTTTAAGAGATTCAATATCCGATTTCATATCGTCTCCGTCTTTCTTCTGTCGTTCCAGCTCCGTCCTAAGAGTTTGAAAATCCGCTCTAAGAAATTGAGCATCCGTCCTAAGAAATTGAATATCCGATATCTTATCAACTCCGTCTTTCTTCGGTCGTTCCAGCTCCGCTCTATGAAAATTTCTTTAGTTTGGGAAATTTTTCGATATGTAGAATATTACCTTAACTCAGATAATTGCGAATTTATTGAAATAAGTAAATTGGTTTCATTATATTGAGTGAGTGGAATAGCATCACTGAACAAACTGAATGAATTTATAAAATAGATTATGCAAACTATTTTCTGCCACATTTTGCGACCGTTCTTAACAAATGTCCCGAAAAAACTGACTAAATCAAAATCGAATTGAAGAAATGACGTGAATTCTAAAGCGATAATCGTAAACACATACAAGAGTATATATACATTGAATACATTATATACTTATATACATACGCTTATCTGCGACAGCTCATTCAACTTTTTCCTTGACTGAATGAACAGCTTATATGCTTCAAGCTCATATCAGTTCCAAAATTCATGTATAATCAGTATTTACTTATATGTACATATATATTTATATTCGCATATACTACATTGTTTTGGTTGATGCTGTAGTAGTATCTCTCGACATTGAAAATTAATCATAAGATCCGTCTATACCGTAACACGTAATCGCTTACAAATACATATGTATGTAACGCAAATTGAAAAGCATCCGCTGTCATTATTATATACAGTATTACATGTTCTGTTATAATTTCGACAGTTCTTGCAATAAATCATTTTTAACAAAGTTATCAAAGCTTAAATCTGTTCATTCTTTGACTAACTATAGATCAGACTACTTTTACAATTCAAATTGCTTTCATAACAGAAGAGTCGGGACGGGAGCGATACTAGATGCGAGACTACGAGATATGTACATAAGTTGTACTTGTAGTTGTGTTCCCAAAATATTGTCAGAGTTTATGAGTTGATTGTGATGAAACTTTCAGAACAGACAGATATTTATACAATATTTATTCGGAATATCAATAATATATATTCTTTATGGGGTCTGCCGGACTTCCTTCGACCTGTTACGCACATTTTGACAAACTTAAGAGACCCCTTTTTACTTTTTTTAAAGTAAAGGGTCTAAAAACAAAGCATAAGTTAGAAAATTCAATTAAAAACACAATTAAGAACAGCACAAAAATTAAAAACTTCAAGTAAGAAAAATATTTTGAGCATAAAATTTAGGTAAAGTTTATTTCATTACTATTAATCAAAGTGTCTTTAATTTTTCTGCCTATTGTTACATTTTCTTTCAAATATTAATAATATATTTATATATATATATATATACATATATATGTATATATGTATATATGTATATTTTATTGTCAACTCCTTTTTCTATACTAATGGCTGTGAGTTTTATTCGTACTTAAATTGCATAAAGTAAAAGATTTATTTAATTTATTAACAAGGTGGCTAACAATATTTATATATCGTATGTTTAGACTCTTCTTGACTCTAAATAATTCTAAATAAATAGTACAACAAAATGTTACGTTTTTTGCTAGTTGCCTTTAATCAAAATATGAAACATTAGGCAGTAAAAAGTGTAGCAGACAATGTAAAATATATTTGACAGGGTGGGGCAAAAGTAATCACTCTCTTGAAAAACCCTATAACTTTTGCAAATGTTGTTCAACAAAATGGAAAGAATATATTAAAAATCACGCAACTTCTTTACTTCACAACTTGAAAGTATAATTTACAGTGCTGTCTTTAAAATTGATCAGATAACTTATTGCAGACTTATTGACTTTGTGGGTAGCGTACAAGACTTTTACCTGTAATTTGTATTTGTATTTCAGTTAATACTTGACATTTCAGTTTACTTTATTTTTACAGAATAAATACTGGGTCTTTTAGAGACAAGTTCACTCGACTATAGCATATTCTGCTTGTTGTTGTTGTTATTGAAGCTTTTTTTTGGCATTTGCTCTGTTCCTAATTACAAGAAACGAAGCTTTTGATGACCGCTCCACCCGAAAACGCGTTCCCAGCTAATTTAGACACCTCGCATGCCACAGATGCTACACTCACCACCCCCCCCCCTCCCCTCCTTTGCCTTCTCCCTTCTTCGTTCCACCCTCTCTGTAGTCCTACCGCCACCGTCTGTTGCACTCATTAAACTCAGGCCAACCAATTGCTGATCTCTCAAAAGTGTTGTCCATACCACACTGGTGAAGTCGGAAGGGGGAGGGGGAGGGGAGACAGTTAGCAGGGGGGGTAGGGGCATTGGAACAATTATGGCGACAGCCGCGCGGAATTTGCAACGCTTGTAAGCGGCTGGCCAAAGGCACATTGCAGCAGCAGCCAGCAGCCAGCACATCAGCAATTGTTGCTGTTGACCTTCGTGTTGCCGGCGTCGCCAAAAGGAAATAAAGACGAGCGCTAGAAACGAAACAACAAACAGCAAAACGAGCCGCAATTATCTCTGTTTGTTGTTGTTGTTGCAGTTGCAGTTGTTGTTGCAGTTGCAGTTGCAGTTGTTGTTGTCGCCATTGCTGCTGGGCACTTATTTAAATTGCAGCGTTGTAACATTGTTGCCGCTGTTGCAGTTGCCGCTGTTGCTGCTGCTGCTGCTGCTGCTGTTGTTCCCTCAGCCCAATGACAACAGCCCAACATTGACCGCAGCAATGGCAACAAATTTTGGTTGCATGCCACACAACACGTCAATGTTGCAAATGCCAATGGCATTGTTATTGCTGTCGCCGTCAGTCGCCAATTGCCAAGCGACAATCGCTGCTTGCCCGTCAGCAACATCTGCACTCTATGGCATATTGCAAATAAATCTAAATATTTATTATTGATATTCTTATCAATTGACAAATCGACAACCAATAGAATCAACAAACTATTGACAGCATACCAAAAACCTTTGCCATTATCAGACTACATACATAAAAACTTATTAAGCTATAAGCATTAGAATCGTTAAATATAAAAATATAGCATAGAAATGAATTTTTATTCTTTTCAAAATAAAATATATGTGTTCAACTAATATAATCATAAATTTTAAATGTATAAATTCTCAATAAATCGCAAGAAAGTTATGCATAATTTACATACCAACAAAAGTTGATATTTTAATAAAAAAAACATAGTTAAAAGCAAAAAATTAACATTGATATATAATAACATTTAATTTCTGTATTTCAACTGCAACAAAATGCCAAACATTTGAAATATCAACACTCATAAATAGAATACTAGAATATATAGAATCTATCATAATTAAATATTGTAAAATGAACTGAAATTAAGCCTTTATATTTATGTAATAGAAAACAGATCTTTTAGCGATACATTTTATCGATTAATGTAGGTAATCAGTAAAATGAATTCATATTAATCATATAATTAATTAAATATTAATATTGTCCAAGATGAAATGTTGATTTCTCTATAAATAACAGCATTTAAAAGTAGAAAATAATTAATAATAAAAAGGTGTCAAAATAATGAAATAAAATTAGAATTAGAATTGATTACTTTCAGTCAAATCTGAAGGCTTTATAATTAAATTAAAATTAATTATCGATTAATCGATTTAATCTCTACAACTTATACATTAACTGCAAATAGGGTTCAATTTATTTGAATTATCAACAATCAACTATATAGAATGTTGATCCATTTAGAAACGTATAAAAGCAAATAAAAAATCATTGTTAAAAGGATATAATATATTTCTTAAAATATACATTTCTTAAATAAATCAATAAAAACTATATATTTCATTTTATTTAACTGCAAACAGCGTTCAATTTATTTCAGTTATCAACAATCTGCTATATAGAATGTTGATCCATTTAGAAACGTGTAAAAGCAGGAAAAACCATAGTAAAAAGGACATAATATTTATATTTATAATATTTATTTAATGTTACTTAATTCCTAAAATTTCTACGCCAACTGCAAATAGCGTTCAATTTATTTGTATTATCAAGAATCTACTATATAGAATGATGATCAGTTACAAACGTTTAAAAGCAGAAAAATCACATAATATTTTACAGAATATAAACATTTCTTAACTCGATATTTTATATATATTTAATATTATTTAATTTGTTATTTAATCTCTACAACTTCTACACCAACTGCAAATGGGGTTCAATTTACTTCAAGTATCAACACAACTATATAGAATGTTGATCTATTTAATAACGCTTAAAAAGAAACAAATATATAAAAATATAAAAATTTACCAAATCAATATATAATATATATTTAATGTTATTTAATTGGTTGTTTAATCTGTACAATTTATTATAATTATCAACAATCTACTACCTAGAATGTTGATATATTTTATAACTTTTAAAAGCAAAGACAAATATATAAAATAAGCACATAATATTTGAATGTTTTTAAACATTTCTTAAATCAATATATAATCGATATATAATATATATATAATGTTATTTAATTTGTTATTTAATCTCTACAATTTCTACGACACCTGCAAATAGGATTCAATTTATTTCAAGTATCAACACAACTATATAGAATGTTGATCTATTTAATAACGCTTAAAAGCAGAAACCAATAAATAAAATAAGCACATAATATTTGACTAAATTTAAACATTTCTTAAATCAATATATAATCGATATATAATATATATATAATGTTATTTAATTTGTTATTTAATTTCTACAATTTCTACGACACCTGCAAACAGGGTGCGATCTATTTCAAGTAACAACATTCTCACGATATATCTCAGTTTGCGTCTCGCTGTCTCCGTCTCACACAATTCGCTACAAATAATTATTATTAACACCAAAAGCAGGGAAAAAAAGAAGAAAAGTCGCCAACGCAGTTGCCGCCGTTGTGTTGTTGCTGTTGTTGTTGCTGTTGTTGTTGCTATTGCTGTTGTTGTTGCCTCCGTTGCAGCAGAGCAATCAATCAAAACGCGCTCCAGATCCGGAGCCAATGCGTAGATTTATATCAGCGCCTTGACGATGTGTCAGCAACTGTTGCTGCTGCTGCTGCTGCTGCTGTTGTTGCTGCTCCGATTTGGATGCAGTTCGGGATTCGCTGACAAAGAAGATGCCTCATAAATGCAACGAGCAGTGGACATCGTTGCAACTGCCACATTGGCACTGCCACAATGCCACTGCCGATTCCGATTCCGATTATGAGATGATTGCTTAAGATGACAACGAGCAGGCTGTGACTGAGATTGCAACGCGAGAGAGACGGCGACAAGAACGCGGGGAAAATTGCAACTAAGCTGATCTGTGGCCCAGTGAATGACATGAACGAGGCACGAGGAATGCCCCATGCCCCATGCGCGAGTGGCAGCAATAAAAATGACGTTCCAGATTATTGCACACACAGCAATCGCACTCGACGAGCAGCAACAAAGCAACAGCAGCAGCAGCAGCAGCAGCAGCAACTTAAGACGACTGCAGACTGGACAGTAGGGGCAGCAATGACAGACTTTGGGGGCGGGGTGCATGGACAGGGGCAGGAACAGGAACAGGGGCACGTTGCCGACATGAGCGACGACACATGAACGTGTTCCGAAGCTGATGATGCTTACGCGCTTTTCAAGTTCCACACATAGTTGCTGTCATTATTAAAGACATTTTCAACTACATTCTAGTAGGTACTTAATTTAGCAACAAAAACAACAAAAACAACAAAAACAACAACAACGACAACAGCAACAACATGTTGTTGCTGACTGCGGGGGCGGAGAAGGGCAGCCAAGGAATGCCACCGCACACGCACTGAGGGACAAAGAGACAGAGACAGCAAGTGGTCAAGGGAAAGGGACAACAGCAGGGACTGTCAAGTTGAGAATACTTTATGTTTGCAGTAGTCCAGAGAGCGTAAAAATTTCTAGATTAAATAAACAATTTTTATAAAACAAGTTACTTGTTAGTTTGTATAAAAGAAAATATACATTAACTCCTATGTTTTACTTGTTAATTTATAAAAAAAAAAATATAAATTAACTCCTATTTTTTACTTCTAAATAAAAGTATTATTTAAAAAAAATTAGTGTAAAAAATTTAAAAAAAAAGGTATACTAATGGAATATCAGCTTTAAACAGTAAGGAAACTAAAAACTGCAAAATACACAAACTTATTGTATTCTTAAATAATTTTAAACAAATAAATAGAAGTTCACTTTTAAATAAAAATCGCGCTTGAAGTGCGTGCAAATCGAGAGCTTCTTTAAATTGGTATTATTAACTGCTTAATGCACTTGTAAAGTAAAGCAGTTATTAACAGACAATTGCAAAAATCGTGATCTTAATCGCTTGCCACTTACACACAGTATATCCTCTCCGAACTATCAAGAACGGCGAGGACTGCAGCAGAAGAGCACTGGAAAACGAACCAGGGATGCAATATATCCAAAGCACTCTGGCCAGACCGTAAACCAAAACGATCATCAGAGCTCCTACACTTTAGCAAGAACCGGAAAGGGTATTTATAGGAGTCTTGACGTGTCACTGTCCCATTGGCCGAATGGCATCAAGGTATGGTGTACCATCACAAGACTTCTGTCGCAGCTGCAGGAACGAAGAGGCAGAGGAGAGCATCCAACACAGTTTGTGGGACTGCTCTGCACTTCTTAGAAGAAGAAAACGTTTCTCGGGGAACCCTTTTTTGAGGAACTAGACAGTCTCGCAAGACTGCGACAGGAGGATCTGGTACTCTTCCTGGACTCCAGGTTGGTTGGTTCCTAAGGCGAATCCCGCCAAACGAGACCAATTAGGGTTTTCGGGACCAGGACAACTCCAACTCCCTATCCCACGTCCTTCTACCCTCCAACAATCCTTTCTATTCCTACAGGCGACGGACATCACAATGGGCCGAATGGCCTCGGGCTGAACTCAACATTCTGTTGAGCAGTGCGATAAACCTTACCTAATCTAACCTACACACATTGTTCAACTGTTTAATACCGATTTTCCGTGATTTTTTTTTGAGCAACAAAATTAATTAAGAAATTGAAGAAAATTTAAAAAAGCATCAATTATCATTATCATTGCTAAAATAATTTAATTTTATTATTTTTGGGCTTAAAATATATTAATGCAAATACAAATTTATCTACTTCTACGAAATCTCCCACAAATAATATATCTAGTATTTTCCTAATCATCTACAAGAATGTTTCTATCTCATAAAGAACCAAAACAGTTTCCATTACAAAATTAAATAGTACTCTCATATTTAGCGAGCTTTTTACTTTGTGAAATTGGTTGCTAGCCGACTCTAGGTCAGTTTAAAGTCGATATGATAGATATATCAAAATACAATAAAACACAAATACAACACTTGCCAAAAGGCAAGGTTCTAGACTAGATATACAGCTGTTTCAGGAGCTGCCAATCTACCTCTATCATTAACACTTCAACTACTTAACTTACCCAACGATCCAAGCTTGTTCTCTATGTTGTGCTGCTAGAACCAGTTGAGAATTCTAAGGCCTGAAAGTTGAGCTCGCCTTAGTGTGTTTTGTTGTAGTTCCCGTAGGTTTCCAATATATAGATGCAACTTAAGAAATAATCAGCTAGAACTATTTACATGCATTGTGTGTAGGCGCAGTCAAAATGCTTTTAGGCACAAAGGCAATGCAACTGAAACTGCAACAACTTGCAGAAAAAATTGATGAGTTAATTAACGCGCATCGCCAACATTCCGGGCGACTAATAACCAAGTTGTAGATGACCACGACGACGACGATGACGATGACGACCATGTTGAGGACTCTGCATTCAGCATTCGCCATATTTATGAGCACAGCGAACACTGTGAGTTGAGCACAACAACGAGTTGTCGATCTGGCACTTCAATGTCAGTTGTTCATCATCATCATCAGCAGCAGCAGCAGCAGCAGCAACAGCAGCAACAACATCATCATCATCATCATGCTGTTGTTGTTGTTGCTGGAGAGTATCATGGTCTGCTTGAATACGACTGCAATGCGTTCTTTAATTGAGTTTTGCGTTGTTGCATTTTGTGCAAACTGCAACTGCAACTGACTCTGTTTATGGCCATGTTGTTGGCGTGCAGCAGCAACTGCAACAGCAGCAACTACAGCCGCTGCAACGTGGCATATTATCACACAACCATTAAATATGATGAAGACTGCTGCGAGTCAAGACTTCTCTCTTCCCTCTCTCTCTCGCTCTCGCTCTGTCTCTCCCTCTTTCTCTTTCTGTTGCTCATATGTTGCTGTCGTCAACTTTACGCATTTATGACGCGTTTTCTCATCGCTGTTGTGAGTTTCTAGCATCTAGACAAAAGGCAAACAACCGCAGGCACTGAGATCTCCAATGTTGCTCCCTGGGGCCATTACGCATACTTTTAAAGTTTTGGTCTCCCCCTCCCCAGTCTCCTCCCTCCTCTTTGATATGGCATTGGAGGAGCTAGCACTCCAGTTGCAACTCAGATCATTATCAATGATCTTCTGCCATTGCCATTGGCATTCCCAGTTGCGCTTTGAATGTCCAGTTGTTGTCTGTCTTCCAATCTTTGACTGACACAATGCCAGGACAGTGGTACGAAACCCGAAAGCATTGACTATGACTAGGAGTACACTGATAAAAACCATACTAGTTTCTACAATTAACAACATTTGTCTTAAGTATTTTATTATTCAAATATGAATAAACTCAAAAAATATAATAATAATAATATAGCCAAGATTTCTAGTCTCCAAATCAAAACAAAGAGATTTCGTCTAAAAATGCGTTGAGAACATATGTTATTTTTATCAGTGTATGATCAAGCAGAAAGCATACTCTAATTATATATTTTCAAACATGAATTACTGAAAATGAACACACAAATAACATAACAAAACACATATAAACTTAAGATAAGAGCCAGAAACTTGAATCAAGTAAAACTCTAGATTTACTAGAAATGAGAACGAAAATCCTTTATACAAATGCGGGATTCTGAATTAAATCGGGGTTTCTCACAGCGAATACTCATAAGAAGAAGTTTCTAAAATCTTAAAACAAGATTTTGAAATCTTAAAACAAATTTGTAAAATCTTAAAATAAGATTTTGAAATCTTAAATCAAAATTGTCACTTGCTTATAATTCAAATCTGCTATCGAATCGGTTTTTCACACCGAGTACTCATAAAAACAAGTTTGTAAAATCTTAAAATAAGTTTTTGAAATCTTAAAAAAAGTTTGAAAAATCTTAAAATAAGTTTTTAAATATTTAATCAAGATTTTTATATTATACATAAAATCAAGTTACTAAGATCTTAAAACAAATTTCTAAAGTCTTCAAACAAGTTTGTAAAATCTTAAAACAAGTTTGTAAAAACTTAAATCAAGATTTTTAAATTATAAATATTTTTGCCGTCACTTCATTATAATACTGATCTGACGTTTCTGTTGGAACTAAGAAATTAAGACTATTTTAAACAATAACTTGGTTTAAATTTAGAGTTTAAGTTAAATCAAATTAGTTTTAAGTAAGTTTTAATTTAAATAAATACTAATATACTTGTATTTTTGAAAACTGCAGCAATCGTACTTGAAAAGGAGTCTATATCATTGAATTTAGTAATTTTAATCTTGGTAAGAAATCAAGTTTGAAATATGGGGATTTAAGTTCGAATACTTCTTGATATTTTCGCTCTGTGTGTGAGTACTCGTACTCACACTCACACTCACACTCACACTCGTATTGAGCAATGCGCTGATTGATTGCTTTCTTGTAAATATTTCTTCCTCTTTGCTGTTGTTGTTGCTGTTGCTGTTGCTGCTGTTGTTGCTGCTGTTGCTGTTGTTGCTGTTGCTGCCACGCTGGCAATTTATTGGCCATGCTTCCCTCGGCTGCCGTTGGATGATTAAAAACGCTTTTGTGTAAATTATTAGCTGCAAATTCTCAGTTCAAAGTCATTTGCTGCGCCACCATCGTTGTTGTTGTTGTTCTTGTTGTTGTCGCTCATAATTCTCGCCTTGAGGTTTGCCACAGGTTTCCTTTCAACGCCATCGTCATCGTCATCGTCATCGCCATCGCCATCGTCGTCGTCGTCGTGTTCTCATCATCAATTGCGTTTCGGTGTGAAAATGATGTATGTTACACTGCGGTTGGTTTCGCATTGCACTCCACCTTCCAGCTCCCCCTTCAGTTAGCAGCCAGCTCTCTTTTAACTCCAACTCCAAGCTGTAGATAGAGCCGTTGTCCCGTGGACTAGCCCTTTGACTCTTGCGCCTTGCCTTTGCGGAAATTGTCGGCGGTTGCTTTGAGACGCGTAAACAAAAGCCTAACCCCGTTTTCCCCTCTCCACCCCTTGCCACTCTACTCGCCTATTCAATCCCTGCCTCCATTTTTCCTCTTGTTTTCTAGAACAACATCTAAATTTCCTTAATATTTCCATTTGCTTGTTGATAGAATTTATGCCTTCAACTTCAGTTTCATTTCCATTTCCAGTCAGAGTTGAACCTCATTGAGGCATTCCGCAGAGTTGAACATACAACAGCAGCAGTTGCAAGTTGCAAGTTGCACGTTGAGCGTTGCAACAACGTTCATGACAATGACAGTAGTGATGTGTATCGATATGTTTTGATATTGATATTGTATCGATGCAGAGAAACGATATTTAAATATGTATTCAATGCGATTAATTGTGTTAGAAAATATTCAATTAATTCTTAAATTACTTTCCTTTAATGGGGAAACTTTGGTTTCTTAATCAAACTCTCTAAATTTATTTCAATTTATGTATAATATTATTTTAATGATATTATTTTTACATTTATTGCTATTACTTTTAGTCATGTTATAGCTATATTGTTTATATTCAAAGTGATCCTTTTGGCCGATATAAATATCGATAGGTTTTTTCCACCGATACCCATCTCTAAATGACAGCGTCTGGTTGGCAGGAGAATTGGCAATATTTATTGACATTTACCTTTGGCCGGGGCAAAAAGTGCCCTCAGGATGCAGCAGCAACAACGCAATGCAACACAACGAGACGAGACAGTCCAGGGACACAGTCATGTTGCTGTCGTTCTTGCAGCTACGAGAGCGGTG
>OY282580.2:3856144-3866144 GCA_958299025.2 Drosophila histrio | reverse complement strand
TGCTGTTGGTGTTGCTGTTACCCTGTTGGTTATTAGCAACATTCAGCAGCTACACCCATTTAATTAGAGGCTGTCGTGGCAAGTTGGCCGTCACATTGAAGCCAAAACGGCGGCCATTTTAGAGCGCATCCGTAGCGGAAAGATCGAAGGAGAAAAGTGAAGTAATAACTTGTTCGAAGACAACTTTAAATCAAGAATTAACTGCTTTAAATTTAATTCTTAAATCTAAGACTAAGTAGATATAGCATAAGTTTAACATTTCCTTATATAATGCTATTATTCAATCGAAAAGAGAATTCAACACAAGAAATAACGATTACATACTTGGTTAGTCACTCAACAAAAATTAACGTAGCCAAATTCGAAGGTTATATTACCTCCAGCTTATAGACAGGATCCTTTTATATCAGCTTATTAATTGTTCTGAATTTTTGAAAGCTCTTTGAATAGTTAAAAACATTCAATGCTTTTTAGACTGCCGAAAATCACTTAATACAATTTATTTATTAATATGTTTATGGATGATTTCCTCAGAACAAAAGATGCGCAAATATAATTTATAATTATAGATTCTCAGTTGCTAATAATGTTTTAAATTTAAAATAATTTAGTCAATATTAAAACGTAAATAAATAAATAAGTAAATAGTTTTATAAATAAGTAAAAGAATAGATAAAATTATTTTAATAATTAAAAAATTTTATTTTATGCTTAAAAACTGATTTAAAAGTTAATTTCATTATAACATTTTCTAATTTTATCTTATATAAAAAATAATTGATAAAATTTAACAAATATATAAGTAAATAAATAAAAATATTCTAGTTAATAAATAAGTAAGCAAATAAATAAATACTTAAAATAAATAATAATAATAATAAATTTAAATAAATTTAAAAAATAAGTAAGCAAATAAATAAATAAAATAAACAACATAAATTGAGTGTGGAAAATTCGACAAGACTTTCTTGTTAATCCAATATAAATGGCGCCTTGCAGCCAGACGACGCGTAGGCGTTGCGTTTGCCCCAAAATTCTAACTGTAAACGGTGGCAGGAACTGAGAGAGAAGCTGCGTCCCGTTTCCCAGAACTTGGCCAGGCTAATGAAGTTGTGAGCCGACGCACATTAAACCGACCATGACAAATGCGAACTCATTTGTTATAAACACAATTCTCGACTCGACAAAGAAAGCTTCAAATTAGGGCGAGTTTAACTTCAACTTGGACTTGGAATTGGACTGGGAGATGGACGCGTAAATGGACCTGAAAATGAACTGGAAGATGGACTTGAGAGTGGACTGGAAGATGGACTTGAAGTTGGACTTAAAGATGGACTTGAGACTGGACTTGAGAATGGACTCGAAGTTATACCGAAATTCGACGCAACTGAGATGGAATTTCATTGGGCGAAATGTATAACAGTGTAAATTTATAATGCATGCCATTAATCTGACCCTGGAACTTTTTGACTTTTCGAGTGGGTCATCAACATCATCATCATCGGACATACGACGTACATAGCTTGTGGGCGTGGCAAGGCATTAGTCGCCTTTTGTGCTGCATTTCGACAGAAAAACCTAATTAAGTTACATACATATACATGTGCCACAATACGAGACGTGTGGCAGCAACGAAAAGTAACTGGACTCGTTTTTTTTGGGAGCTGCAACCTGAAACTAACACCTTCCACGACATTTGCCGCAGGTGTTGCAAGCAAGCAGCGACCTTTCTACAATTGTGGATGCCACATAAATCATTCACGAGTGGAGCAGGCGCTAGACGGGATTCAGTTTAAATAAATAGAAAGTTACAGTAGAATTTTAAGTAATAAATATATAAATGATAAATGAAATGAAGTATGCATTTTAAAAATATTAACATTTATAGTGAATATTAATGAATATAAATGTAAATAGAATTTTAAAAAATAATACAGATTGTAATGGAACTTCTGGCGTATTAAAAAGTTAGAGTTGGATTTAAAGAAATAAATGTATAAATGAAATAAAGTAAACATTTTGAATAATAATTATATTAATAGTGAATACTTATAAAAATAAATGTAAATAGAATATTAAAAAAATTATACAGATTATGATTTAAATTGTGGCGAAGTAGAAAGTTAGAGTTGGATTTAAAGAAGTAAATATATAAATGATAAATGAAATAAAGTAAACATTTGAAATACTAATTATATTAATAGTGAATATTTTTTTAAAAAATAAATGTAAAAAGATTTTTAAAAAAATAATAAAGATTATTATTTAAATTGTGGCGAATTAGAAAGTTCCAGTCGAGTTTAATAAAGTGTCTAAACAATTCATTTCTCTGCCAATTTAAGTTATTAATTGAAATACGTTTAGTTTAAATGAATATTTTCAAAAGTATAAAAATTAAAAATCTAAAAATGTCATATATATTTTAAAAATTCAAATAAACATCTAAATTTAATAATTTCATCACTTTTTATTCGTATCAAAAGCTGTAGATTTTTATAAAAATGTATTTTAAAAGTTGTCTTAAACCAAAGTACAAAACAACTCGCAACTTTGCTTAGTGCTAAACTTAATCTAAGTAAACGGTGGGCAGGAGTAGCTCGTGTGGGCAAGTGGGCGTGGCATTTAGGCCTCTGCGGCTTCAGCGGCAGCTGCGGCACGCAGCTCTTTTAATTCCTGCTGATGCTTGATGGTCACCTCCAAGAAACTCAAATAATCTGCATCCACTTCGAATGCAGCATCCACGTTCACTTTGATCTCTTCCCCAGGCGGCGTCATCTGCTCCTCCCCCACTTCTTCCTCCTCCTGCACCTCCTCCACCTCCTCATCTTCTTCTGCCGCGCATTCCTCTGACACGCGACAAATGCGTAGCACCTGCTGTTGATGCCATTGCAGCAAAGTCTTATAAGTGTTTTTCCAAATTTCTGCTGGCTTCCTTTGTGTTGCAGCCACCACTGCCACGCCTCTTGCTGCTGCCCGCTGCTTGCGTCGCTGATGTTTACGCTTGCGTTGCTTGCGTCGCTTCTTCTGCCTGCCCAATTCCATACTTTTGCTCTATTTCTTTAATTATTTTACCTCATAAATTTAGCATGTTTGTTTACTATTTGTTGCTTGCTTTTGTTTTTGCCGACTCAACTTATCGATATGTTCGAAATATCGATATTTAATGTAGCCAGCTAGTTGAGCACAACAGCTGTGCAGCGCAGCGTTGCCAGCTGGTTGGAAAAAGTGAACTTAACGAAGATTCATTGAAGACGGCACTGAGGCATAGATGGCGCCACAGTTGATAGCCGAAGTGAAATTTGAAATGTTTAAATTACATGTATGTTAAATAAGCAGTTATTAAATAATACTACGCAATTAAAAATTTAAAATGAACTACAAAATTATTTAAAAAAAAAAATATGTTGGCATAATTTTGTAGTTATAAAATGTTTGCGATTAATTGAATAGCTTGAAATGCGACTCTATGGAACCAAAGATGGCGCCACAGAGCAGTCAAAATAAATAATTTTTAAACAGGTGAATAATTATTTTCTGCTCGTTTATTAACAAAAATTACCATTAAATTGACAATTTTGTGATAAATTTGCAGATATTAAACCAAACTAAAGTTTATGATATCTTTTTTATGATTTACACATATTAAATGTGCTATAAATTAAATAGACTGTTAATTATTTATTTATTTATATATTTGTAGAAACGAAATTAAAACTTAAATACAATTGATTTTAAAGCTAAAACATCCATCTTTAATTAAAATAAACTTGCATAAGAAATTTTATTAATTTTGACCTTTTTTATTAAAATTAAAAACTAATATTAAGATATGAAATATATTAAATAAAATATAATTTTATATATATTTTCCAAGATAAATCGATAGGTTTGTTTTATTAATTTAATAAGTATATTGTTGTTCAAAATTAATGCTTAATTATATACTGCTCGTTCATTTTCGAGTTAACCACGTTAAGAACCCCTTTCTTGGCCTAACTGACTTCAATTTGCCGAGTTCGTGAAGCCGCCGAGGCCTGAGCAGAGATTGTTATTGTTGTTGTGTGTTTTCTTTCGTTTCAAATTCAAATCCCAACGGTCAGCAGCAAATGGATCGAAAGGAGTTTTTGAAGACTATTTCAAGTTGTGCCCGTTGTGAGGGATTAGGTCGGATCAATTTGCTTGTGGTGCGAATGCAAATTGGCCAACGGTATGATTTAAATGAGGCTCAGCACAAGCGGCCAAACAAAGGCGGAAGCGAACGATTGAGAGCATCCTGCTGTGCACTCTGCAGCCGGAACAACAAATGAGACCACTGTCCAAATGTCCACTGTCCCAATGTCCAGTGTCTAGTCTTCTGTGTCCTTTTTGCAGTCCACAGAAGCTTTGCCCGTTCGAATCACATAAAGGAAAATTAGGTTTACACCTACATACATTTCCAATATGGTCATAAAACAATTTAGAGATTTACAAGGGATCAACTTATATATGTCGCTCTTTCGCTCTCTCTGTACCTCTCTCTCTTTCTCTCTCCCTCTCCCTCTCTCTCTCTCATACACACACTTTCCACTACTTTGTTTGTATATTGTGTGGCAAGGCGCGTGGACATGGAAATGGCTGTGGAAATGGCAATCCTCAATCCGCCTTCAGCCTTCCCAGAGTCTCCACACATGTTTACTTTGTGGCAACTTCCTGGGCGAAGGCAGGGCAGTGGAAGAGGAGTGGGTGGGGGGGAGGGCTGAAGAGCTTTTTCATTTTCGATGAAGTAATATGCGCTGATAATATGAAAAATATCCTGCGGACAGGATTTGCACGCACTTATTCCCTTTTAATGGACTCCCAACTCGCCTCACAATTTTTCTTCTTTTTTTTTTTTCATTTTTGGCAATCTTTGCACATATTTTTACAAATATATATACCCTTGCAGAGGGTCTTATAATATTGTCAAGAAGTGTGTAATGCATTCAAAGAGGCGTGGCAGCATATAGCTACCTGATCTGCCGACTCTATATATAGTATTTTAATCATAGCAGTAATCAGTCGAACATCAAGCAAAAGTATGAAAATCTATGTTGTTATTTGAGATATTTCCATTAGGCATAAACTAAAACTATTTCTGAATAATACTTAAAATAAATACAAATTAAATTAAATTTGTTTTCTATAAATATATAAATAAATAAATAATTAACAGTCTATTTAATTTATAGAACATTTAATATGTGTAAATCATAATAAAGATATCATCAACTTTGGTTTGGCTTAATATCTGCAAATTTATCATAAAATAAAATATATTTATAAGTAACATTAAAAAAATATATAATACTTAAGAATTCAACTAATTAAAATCTAGATAAATAAATAAATATAGCATATGAATCAAATGTGAATTAGATTATTAAATTTACACATTGTAACTAGTGCAACAATAATTTATAAGGGAGAGTGCTAGAATGATTTATTATAATAAATAATTAAATATATATCCCAAATAAACTTGAAAATTGGGTATTTAATAGTTTTTCACACATAATGTTCAAATTTAATTGAAATCCGACTACTATATCATACATTTTTGAATGTTATAAGAAACACTTTTGTTGTTTCTTAAGATTTGTCTATCAAAACTCAAATATTAATAACGTTTCTTTAAGAAACTTTGACCGAATTAAGTTCAAATCGTTTATTTTTATAATTTGTATAGAAATCTAATTAAAGATTAATTTTTTAAAAACTCTCATCAAGTCTCTACATTGACCTGTTTTAATGTTATAAGAAAAACTTTGTTGTTTCTTAAGATTTGTCTAACAAAACTCAAATATTAATAACGTTTCTTCAAGCAACTTTAACTGAATTATGTAAAAATTGTATTTATTTTTATATTTTGTAAAGAAATCCAATTAAAGGTTAATTTTTTAAAAATCCCTCTTCAAGTCTCTACGTTGACCTGTTAGTATATCAAGAATTCGGCGTGTGGCAGACAAGTTTTTTTTTCTGCTTGTTTTGCATATGTTTTTCAACCAGATAATGTGCCCTGTTTTTGGGCGCATATGATTATGCTTATACCCGCGAGTGGAAAATGGCAAAATGACAATTTGGCTTCGTTCAGGTTTTGCAAATTGAACTCGGTTCGGGCTGGAGATGAAGATGAAGTGAGCAGGTACTATAGTAGTATACTACTATAGACTATATAGTCTGCTGGACTTATAATTCTTGAGCTGAGGATTAGCCGCAGACTAGGCTAGACCTAGAAGTAGATGGAAAGGGTAGAGTGGCTTGGGTTATGGGACAGTGGAAGGGTCAGGGGTTAGGGCAAGTTAGTAACTCTCATTACTTTAAATGGATTTCAATTAAGTTGCAAATTGATCTCAAAACAATTGAGTCCCGTCGAGGCGTTTTGAGTGCCTCTCTGGTTTTTGGCTTAGGACACGCGTGGTTAAAGCACAAAAAGGGGAAGGGGAAGGAGGAAGGGTGAGGGAATTGGTAGTGAGGCAGCTCATTTCAAACAAAAGGACAAAAGGACTGTGGTTGCCTGTTGCAGTTGTTGTTGGTGGTTGTAGGCGGTAGTGGCTGTCTTTTTGCCCTTTTCATTCATCGCAGCGCGCTGTAAGCGATACGCGGAACCAGCTGCCAATTGCTGCAGAAGCACTTGATGACGCTCCCAGCACAGATTTCCCCCCCCCCAACCCATACCCCTCCTCCTCCTCCTCCTCCACCTCATTGACAGCGCTGCTGACTGTCAGTTTTCCCAGCAGCAAAACGTCAACTTTCTGGCGTTGACAGGATAACGAGATTTTCAAGTGGCCGCCGCCTTTGCATTCCACACACTTCCACACACCCCATTTTGCTGTAGAAGGCTGCAGCTGAAATGATTATTTGGTCAGCAGCAAATTCAGCTACTGCTACTCCTTCATAATCTCTGCCAGGTATTAACGATTTTTCTCGCAATTAGTTGCAGGAAATTGAAAAAATATAAAAACTAAAAAGGCAGCGCTGCCAAAAAAAAAAAGAAGATAAAGAATGAAGCGATTTTCCAAGGACTTAGGCACGCTTTGTCCAGGATCTTCAAAAAAAGAATGAAGAGGCATAAACAACAAGCTAGCAGAAGAGGCTACAGAGGCTACACGACTGCGAGAGACCCAGCAGTTATTCTTAAAAAACAAAACAAACTCGAAATGAAAATAAAAGTAATACGAAAAGTTTATTAAAATGAAACATTGAAGTTAACAAATCGAACTTATCTACAGATGTACTCTACTTATTACACCAATGAGTCTACATAGACGAGGATCTCTTCAGTTTATTAAACGTTACGTGCTCCAATGTATCAATGAGTCTACAGTTAACTGCAAATATTTGTCTAGAGAAGTGCCATACATCCTCTCAAGCTCTGTTTGCTGCGACACTCTGTTACTGCCGCCTTAACTCTTCGGTTTTTATCAACGATCTAACTTATAGTTCTAGTTACAACTTATATTTAAAGTCTGTAACTTTTAAGTTATCCTTGTAATTAGTTTTTATACACTTTTGGGGTATATTAAGTTTGTTACAAGTATGTAACAGGCAGAAGGAAGTGTTGCCAACCACATAAAGTATATCAGCATCAATAGCCGAGTCGATATAGGCATGTCGTCTGTCTGTCTGCCCACTTCTCTGTCTGTCCGCCTGTCCGGCCGTATAAACGAAAGGATCTCAGAGATGGTAAGAGCTAGAAGCTTGAACTTGATCTCCCAGCACTGCTAATATTTGCAGGCAGATCATGTATATCTTTAATTTTGGATGCCACGCCCACTTCACCCGCAAATCAAGAAAAAGCTCATAACATAAGCAATTTTATAGCTAGAGACTTGAAATTTGGCATACATGCTGAATAATTTGTAGTCAATGTGTCCAGAAAATTTCATCATGATGCCACGCCCCCTACGCACACAAATTTAAAAAAGAACTGAATTACAAGAGAATTACATTGGGAGTGAATTTGAGCTGGTTCCTGTAGAGCCACAGGGTATATTACGGTCGGGTTGCCTACTATTCCGTTTGTTTTTACTAATATCCAGCAACCTGCATACCAAGTTTCATATATCTAGCTCTTATACTTGACGAAATCTAAGTATTTATAAAGAGGAATGTACTGATATGTAGTTCGAAAAACCACAACAACCATCTTCTGGTGCCAAACTTAATAGACCCTTTATACTTTTAAGTACAGGGTCTACAAAGGCAAGGCAACAGCAATCAAATGCGCATCAGCGATCAGCTCGAAAAAAGATAGAGTGTGTCAGAGAGAGAGAGAGAGAGAGAGAGAGAGAGAGAGAGAGCGAGAGAGACTACGATTGAGGCGTGTGAAGAAAAGAGCAGAGTTTTTGGTATAGAGGGAAACGAGAGGGAGCCTCGTCCTGGCTCTGTTGCGGTACAACGGAGCTTATCCCGGCTGAGCCTTGTTGCGATTTGTACGGTCAATTGAAAAGCGGCCAGAAAAACGATCATGTTAATAATAGGACAGGGGAGAAAATGGCAGGCACAGGGGTTGTCCATTGTTATGGGCATTGTTTTTTATGGGCAAAATAGAACACGGGATAACAAGAAAACACCACGAATACAACAAAAAAAATATAGAGAAAGAGTAAGAGGGATAAACAATGAGAGAGAGAGAGAGAGAGAAGAGAGAAAGGGAGACCCCTAAAGGACTCGGCTCCGACAATTGTAAAAACAAACACGAACCACACGCAGCGAAATCTTGGAGGAGCTGCCTCCTCCTTCTAGTAGTTTTCCCAATTTTTCTCAATTTTTCTCTCTTTCCCTTTTGACAATCCCTAGCAATCCTTTCGTTTGTCTGTTTTGTCGTTTCGTTGTTTGTTTGTTTGCCAATTTGCGCCCCAAAAAAAAAAAAAAGAAAAGCAGAAACTCTGTTTAAATGCGGCTGCCCTTTGTCAAAAGGTGCAACACTTGCAACAGCCACAAAATGCTGCATTCTCCAATTGTGCGATTTGTCAGCAAAGAGTTAAGGTAAATATATGACGAATTAAATTGAATTCAGGACACAAACACACACAAACCCACACACAATTCCACTAATTAATTGAGTTGAAGTAATTCACAGTTGAATTTTCCTTATAATTTATTCACATCTTTGGCTTGCCAAAAATTTTTACCCGTTTTCCCGAACCATTTTCTGTGCAAATATTTACCGCCCCCAACGGGCACATAATTTAAATTTTTAACTACGCATCAACACAATAAACAAATCAAAAATTATGACAGCGACAGAAGACAAAAGACTTTACGGAAGTCTAAGCAATTACTTTCATAATTGTTAATTATTAAAATGGAAATTCAAAGGACCACGCAGAGATTAGAGTAAAATTAATAAAACTATAGCAAAGTTGTATAAGAAAACAATTTGAAAATATATATGAAAAATAAATAGTTTTAATGCGAAAATATTACAAATAGTATTCATTTAATATTTCTTATCAGAAAATGAAATTTATTGGATTAACATTTAGTTAAAGAAAACGCAAAAAAAATCTATTAAACTTCCTCCAGATAGCTTTAAATTCCTTCTCCACATTTTAGTATATTTATGGCCTTTTGGTGGCAAACAAATTTCTGCCACTTGCTTACATCATTTTACAAAATTACAGAGTATTTATAGAATATTTAGTTAGAAATTCAAATAAAATAGAATTATGAATGTATGAAACATCTTTCTAGAAGCTAAACCAGGGAAAAGTATGTTTATTGACTTTAAAATATAAATTAAATTTTAAAAATAAAGATTTTCGTAATTTTATCAATAAAGTATCAAAGAAGAGTTACATTTTGCTCTAAATAAAAACAAAGTTTATGAAAAAATAGTTTAAAATCAATTTTTATTAAAAAATATATAAGGTAATAAAGGAAAAAATACATTTAAAAGTGTTTTGTCAATTTATACAATAACTAGCTCTTATAGTTGCTAGGGTCGACGTGTTCATACAGACGGACAGACAAACGGAAG
>OY282580.2:3721144-3851144 GCA_958299025.2 Drosophila histrio | reverse complement strand
AATTCAATTTAAATTGTGAGAATTGTTTGATTTCTTCTTTTCGCTCTGTGCATGTCCCAATTCCCGACGGAAGTTCTGGGTCTGGGTCTGGTTCATGTAAGAAGTTCAGAGCTAAAACAAATAACAAATGGTGTCCACATGCTACTCCACTTGCTGACTATTAACGCTCCAATGGAGCAGTTGTTGTTGTTGTCGTTGTCGTTGTTGTTGTTGTTGTAGCCTGACTTGCTTAATTATTCAATAATTTCTAAAAGCATTGGCAACATTCGACAATGGAGGTCCATGTTCATGTCGCACATGTCGTCCAGATCCTTTCATCCTTTTACATCCAGCGCGGAGTCCCCTTCATATAATCAGTTGTATACATATGAGCGAACACATAAGCTCTATGTATGTATGTATGTATGAGACTGTGTGTGTGTGTGTGTGTGTGTGTGTGTAGTTGCCATGGAGCCAAGACCAGGAACTCTTGGTATATATGTCCTGCCATTGCATTTATCATTAGTCGAAGCTTAGTTTCTGCTTTTGCTGCATTTGACTGAAGACCCCGGGGAAATTTTGGGATTTGCACTTGGGCATGTTTGATGTGGAAACTTTAGATTAAAATATTTTCACATGCACACAATGCAGAGTCACAAATGTGTACATAAAATACGAAACACACAAAACTGGGTTATCCAAACCGTATCATCATAAGCCGAACTATTAAAATAAAACTATAAAATTATTCCACAAAAAGAAGATGATAAGAATTAAAAGTATTAATAATTATACAAAATGTTAAATTAATATATATATATTATTAATAGTTAGAATGTGTATTTTATATATTTATACCTATATACATTGATTAGCGTCTCAATCTAAAAGCTTTGTCTTAAAGCCTAAAAATTTGATAAATACCACATACCAAATTTGGTATCTCTAGCTCTTCTAGTCTCTGAGATCTAGGCGCTCATATAGACAGACGGACAGACAGACAGACTGACAGACAGACTGACAGACAGACTGACAGACAGACAGATATATAGAAGAATATATATACGTTATGGTGACGGATAGACAGACGAACAGGCAGAGAGATAGACAGACAGACGGACAGACAGACAGATATATAGACGGACAGACAGATAGACAGACAGACTGATATATAGACAGACGGACAGACAGACATATATATAGACGGACAGACATACGGATAGATATACAGACGGACTGACAAACAGATAGACGGACAGATATATAGACAGACGGACAGATATATAGACAGACGGACAGACATACAGCCGGACGGATGGAAAGACGTACGGACAGACGGACAGGCAGACAGACAGACAAACAGACGGACAGTCAGACAGATAGACAAACAGACGGACAGACAGACAGACAAACGGACACGGCTATATCGAGCCGACTATTAATGCTGATCCAGAGAATATATACTTTATAGGGTCTGCCAGACTTCCTTTTGCCTGTTACACACTTTCCTATTTGATAAACATAATAGTCGCTTGTTAGTTAGTTTAAAGTACAGGGTCCACAAATATAATAATTAGTTATGCTTAAAATTAAGCTAAATTTAGTGCCCAAATTATGCTCTATGCTTCGAATCATCGAACCGAATCTACTCCAAAATGTTGGAGGTTTGCTGCCTTGATAAATTCACACAATTCTCCATTAATTTCCGCTCTCTGCTTTTCTCCATTTCTCCTTTTCCTCCAACAACATTTGCTGCCACCAATTAATCAGAAAATGACGCCGACTTCACAGATTGTCCAACACTTTCACAGTCTCCCTGTCTGTCTGTCCGCCCGTCTGTATATATACGCCACGTTGATCCATCCGGGCAGTATATAAGAAGCAGAGACCTTCCCCATTCACCCCTCCCCACCCCTCCTCACGGAAGAATGTGAGGAGCGTGCGCCGGGCGAGGATTGAGCGCATAATGATGTTTATGTGTTGCCAAAAACATAAAAGCATTAATTTAGTCATTATCTTCTTAAGATACGACGACGACGCGCAGCGCAGTCAGCGACGACAGCGACTTCTCCCCGCACCCCTACTCTCACCCCACTCCACGTAGCGCGAACTCCAACACATAATTTTAACAACGGCAACATTTTTATGCCAGTTTGCCATGTGAGTGCAAGCAGGCCAGTTGCTTGCGCTAGCGCTATCTCTGTTACGCCCGCGGGCGCTGTCAGTGATGACTTTATCTGTATAAATAACTGTCAGTAGGCAAATGAAATAAAAAAAGAAAAAAACGAGAGAGCGAGCGAGAGCGCAGAACGCCCACGTCTCAGCACAGCAGAGAGATAGTTGAGTAAAATGCGCCATCTTTAACGGTAAATGAAGATGTCGCACTCAAAAAGCAAAAGCAAAAGCAGCCGCCAGAGGGCGTCCACCAAGGCAGCAGTAGCAGCAGCAGCAGCCACCACCAACAACAACAACCACAACAGCATGCTTAGTTGAGAGAGCGAGAGAGCAAGTCAAAGTTGCCTGTTGTGAGCGCATTATACGAAGAGCGTGGGCAAGGGCGTGACGTGTTTAAAGCAAGCGACACGCTGATTGGCCAATGTCTGTGCGTGAGAGTGTGCGCCGCTCTTTGCGTGCGTTTGAGTGTGTGTGTATGTATATTTGACTACGACTCGCTTGGCAACTTGTCGTGTGCGTCGCTGTCGCTGCTGCTGCTGCTGTCGCAGCCACTGCCGCTGCCACTGCTGCCGCCTGCTTTTGCTTTTACGCTATAGAAATTCACAACAGTTTCGCACGTCGAGCGAACAAGAAGCGTTCAGTTCAGTTCAGTTGAGCTTGAGATTTTGCCGTATTAACGAATTAACAACAAGTTTCACACTCTCGTCGCGTGTGTGCAGTGAAGTGCCGTTATCACTACTACCACCTTATCACTACTCGTTTATCACAAATCCGCCAAAATTCTGTCCTCACTGTGGACCACGCCGTCGCAGCTTGCGGGCGGCGCCAGCAGCGACAACAACAGCGCCTCCAAGGCCAAGTTCAAGATCACCGTGGTGAGCACGCCTAGTCCCTCGCCCGGCTCCCCGCCGCCCACGCCGCCACCGTCCTCCTCCGGCCATCAAATGGTTGAAACAAACTCCCCGCCCACCAATTACATGCTCAAGCGTTGCGCCAGCGATCTCGGCGATCAGCAGCAGCATCAGCAGCCGCAACGCCGTTCCCCCGCCAACGCCAGCAATGCCGCCTATCATCTGACCACCGCCATGCTGCTCAATTCCCAGCAATGTGGTTACCTCGGGCAACGTCTGCAATCTGTGTTGCAACAACAGCAGCAGCAACAACAACAGCAACAACAACAGCCACAATCGCAGACTCCCTCCTCCGATGATGGCTCCCAATCGGGCGTCACCATACTGGATGAGGATCGACCACGTGTGAGTGGAGCAACTGCAGCATCCGCTGCTGCCGCCTCGCTCTTTACCATTGACAGCATACTCGGCTCGCGCAGCGTGGCAGCTGTTGCTGCCGCCGCCAACAGCAGCAGCAACAACAGTAGCAACAATCACAACAGCACCAGCAATTCACACAACAATGCCAACAATCACAACAGCAATCACAGCATTCACCACAACTTAACATTGGGCAAACGCAGCACAGAATCACCTGCCTCGCCCAACTCCAATTCCAGCTCTAGTGCCGCCGCCAGTCCGATACGGCCGCAGCGCGTTCCGGCCATGTTGCAGCATCCCGGCCTGCATTTGGGCCATCTGGCGGCAGCGGCGGCAAGCGGCTTTGCAGCCTCGCCCTCGGACTTTCTAGGTGAGTTGACCCTCCCCCTGACTTTGCCCCCTGACCACAAGTGATTGCAAGTAAAATTGAAAATAAACTTGATCTGTGTATGGTATTCAGGAATCTACATTTCAAATTTGAAGTCTCTAGCTCTTATAGTTGCTAAGATCCACGCGTTCATACAGACGGACGGACAGATGGACAGGTGTCAATCGACTCGGGTATTGATACCGATTCAGAATATATATACTTTATATGGTCGGAGATGCCTACTTCTGCCTAGTCCACACATTCACACAAATTCATTATACCCTATTTTGGCCATTTTTAATGGGCACAGGTTATAAAAAATCTTCCAAACTAAATTTTTCCTAATATTTTCAAATTGTTTGCTATAAAAATATAATTTTGATTTCGCATATTTCTCTTTTCTGCTTTCAAATTGATAGACTTCCTTATAATTTCCCCCAATTACATTTGCATAATTTTGATACCCTCATTTTGTTTCCTAGTTTTGTGTTCCCAACATTATCTCTCCCCATTTTTTTTTTGTATTAGTATTATTTTTTTAGAATTCTTATAAGGAATCCCTTGCACCTGTTCTGCCCCTTCTCCTCACTCTCCCACCCCCCCTATTTCCACTCACCCACTTCCTACTGTTGTACAACTCATTGAGGCGCAAAAGTCTTGTCCCCAAACACCTTAAGGAGGGATCCCTTAACGGATTCACCCACTCATCTAACCATCAATCCATCTAACCATCTAGTCTGTTTCCTTGAATGGCATTATTCGTAATTAGCCATTGATCCGTAAAAGATGATTTCGCATTCCGTTCCATTCCATTTTGCGGTGAGAGGATTTGCATTGTGAATCGATGCTGAGGTAGAAAGGAAGGAAGAGGGCAAAAACATGAGGGGATGGTGTTTTTGGCCGGGTCTTATGTTGATTCGAGCGTGGATTTCTGGCCACATTTTTATGCAAAATCTGTGCATCCTCAGTCGCATTCAAAATTCAAAAGGCTCCGTCAGCTGCCTTGTCGATGGATGAATATTAAAACATCAAGGTTTTTTTAAGGGGATAAGGGGGCGGGGGGCGTAGCAATCCGGAAACGGAAATGTAAGCCACAACATGGCGCAGATTCCGTTTATGGTTATTCAGCTTTGTTATGCGCATTTTTAAGGATTTCCTATGATTGTTTTTCCAAGTCGAATATGAATTTCATGCCGATTCTTCTACGAATCTCTTCCACAGTGGCCTACCCCAACTTCTATCCCAACTACATGCATGCCGCGGCCGTTGCCCACGTCGCCGCCGCCCAGATGCAGGCGCACGTCAGCGGACACGGTGTTGCGGCAGCCGCCGCCGCCGGACTCTCCGGCCACGGTCATCATCCCCACCATCCGCACGCCCATCCGCATTCCCATCTGGCCCATCATGCCCAGCATCATTTGGGCCTCGGCCATTTGGGGCACGGACCGCCGCCGAAGCGCAAGCGTCGTCATCGCACGATCTTCACCGAGGAGCAGCTGGAGCAACTCGAGGCGACCTTCGACAAGACACACTATCCCGATGTGGTGCTCAGGGAGCAACTGGCACTGAAGGTGGACCTTAAGGAGGAACGCGTCGAGGTAAGTTTCGCACTTCTATCCACTATCAAGGGGGGGATAAATATTTAATTGGCGTGAATTAACCTGAATCAGTCAAAGTTTCCCTGACTTGCACTCCAGGAGAAAAGTGTCGGGTTAGGTTACTCAAGTGGTGGACTTAGTCAGTTTTGTCTTGACTTCCAACCTCGTACTCTCCTGGAGGAAAGTGGTGGGGTAATTTCCTACATCAATCAATTGTCAATTGGTGAAATAGATTGCAGTTATAGATCTTCTGACAATTAAGGAGATTCTACTTTGGAAGTCAGAGAAACGTATCCAGTTATCACTTCTTAAATTTTTCAAGTGGAGTTATTCTTAAAGAGGAAGACGTTGAGATCAGTTTCTATAGTGATCTCCCAGGGCCTGATTTCTCCGGGTTAACAGGGTTAACAATAGTTTTCTTGATTCACTTCCTTCTTTCGTCCAAGAGGAAAGCTTAGCAGTAAGTTTCATTAACATACACTCCAGAAATGGGGTTATAGAGGATAGCTCTCGCAGGGTTAACCACAATTAATCGCACTTTCCTTGATTTTCAACCTCGTTGCCATTCGATTCGATTATTTCACGCTCGCTTTAATGCCGCTAGCGAAGCCAATTGAATGCTCTTCATTCAGCTCATCAGCATCCTTCCATCTGCATTGCAATCTCTACTGGTAACTCTCTATCTCGTATCTGTTCTCCCTTCTGCCGGCTCTGCCTGTGAATTTCTCAATGTTTATTTAGTTGTCAGCGTTTAGCATTTGTCGGTCTTCCTGCCTGCCATCCGAAACAATGCCATGATTCACTTAATTTGAGTAATGGGCCACGGGATGTCCCTCAAGTTTGAGGTTATGCCGTATCATTGCCAATGTAAACACAAGCTGTGCCTGTCTTTCGAGGCCTCCTCCTGCTCCTTCTCCTTCTCCTCCTCCTCGACTTCGACTCTACTGCAGAGCAAAGCCTACCCTGGGGTGTGCTTATAACCAACCCCTGTCGGTCCAAACTGTGTCTCAGTCCTGGATCACATTAGGCAAATCAGCAGCAAATCTGAACGAACTTTTCTACGACTGTGCTGTCAGTGTAGAAAGCATTTCAAGTGCTCTAATATCATCTTTTATTCCACAAAAGTAGCCATAAAAAAGCTAAAAAGTAGAAAACAAGCTACAAGGAAATTACAAATAATTTTGAAATAGAAAAAGAAAAACTAGCATGTTAAAATAGATATAAAAATATACAAAAAAACAAAATTAGTACAAATTCAACAAATTTGCAATTTCAAAGTAGCCAAGTCTAGCTATAAAATAGCTAGAGTGTCAACACTATTTAGTGGTGGTTTGAGGCTGCAATTCAGAATCCATTAGTGTCGCGGAAACCCGAAAGCGGACGACAAACAAACAAACTTGACAAAAAGTTGACAATTTAATTTGTAAGCAATTTATTGATGGCGCTGATAGCGACGCCATTTGTTGCTGTTGTTGTTGATTAACAAGCTAGGCAAGGATGTGGGGGAGGGGGTTGGGGGTGGGAAGTGTAAGTGGAAGTGCGTTGCCAGTCGAGCTTAAAGCGTCTTTGATAAGGATTACCGGCGCTTGTTGTTGTCGCCGTGACAATATGCTACCGGTCAATGTTTAATCTTGCAACAGAGACCTTACCCCTTACCCCTTTTACCTACCCCCTTCCACCCCAACTGGTCGAAGCATGCCAAGTGTTGACATTTCTGTGTGTGTGTGTGTGTGTTGCAGTTCCAAAATGTGGCAAGTTTGAGGGTTCATTTGTTTGCAATCGAGCTTAAGACAACGTCACAGAAATTTAGCATTACACTCCTGTTAATCATGTTGTTGATGTGAGTAACAAGCCGCGGGCCAAGTTAACGCCTTCATTTAGTTAATTACAACTAGGCGACAATTTAACCGCGAGGCGTTCTAAGAGGATTAGAATATTTGCTGGCATGGGAATTGAGTTGATAAATTGCTCAACAGCTTAATTGAAACTTTGGGAAAAACTAAACTAAAAAAAAAAAAAAAAGAAGTTGCTGCATCACAGAAGAAGGGAAGGGGAACTCTCCGGACGCTTAATTAACATACAAGAAAAAGACTTGAAACTTGTCTCTGACAGACAACCAAATCCCAAAACCCAAATCTTGTGCGCAGTCATCGTTGTCATTGACTTAAGCAGCATAATCAACTTGCCTCTCACTCGATACTCACATATTCCATGGGCCACTCTGGGCCCAATAGTTACTGCTACTGCCCGCTACTGTTTAGCATATTTGCAACGCCGAGTGTTGCCACTTGAGCCCACTCCGCCCATGTCCGCGTCCGCGTCCGGCAACTCTGCGATCTGTGCGCTGGTTGGCAATGCCATAAGTGGCAATAATTATTGAAAATCTTGCCTAAGACAACAGCAACAGCAGCAACAACAACAACAACACCAATCACAGCAAGTAAGCAAATTAAGCAATAACCGACTATAAGATACCCGTTGCACTGTTCAAAAAGACTGTTCCATTACATAGTTCAATTATTTTATAAGTTTAATCATTTATTAAACTAAAAATTATTAGTTTTTAGACGAACTTTTTTATATTTGAACTTTTTACATTATTTGTATGCCCATTTCATTTATAAATTGATTAATTTCCTCACATTTTGACCTTAAATTCAACCGTTTATGCAATTTATACTCATAACCCTTTCTAAAGTCAAGAATATTCGACTTTTATATTTTATAAAATATTTATAAAATATTATACTATCCAAAACAATTACCTGACTAATTGTCGCTTAATTTTCCCTTTTACACACCCTGAAAAAACGCCAATATACCCTTCTACTCAACGAGTAACGCGTATAGCAACAACCAACACAACAATCACAAACAGTTTTACGCTGCGTATGCGCAACGAGTTCCCATCAACATTTAAATGATCTGCTTATTTTGACTTCATCATTTACAATTATTATTTTTATTTAGACACTCGAGTGTCTGTCTGTGTCTTCTTCTTCTTCTTCTGCTTTGTCTTCTTCTGCCTCTTCTTCTTCAACAACAACTACTGAGCAGGGGGGTAAAACAGTAGCTGCCAAGAAAGTTGACCACACAGATCAGTCTTGGTTCTCGTCGATGCGTGCAAACTCAAATACGCCTAATCCCGCAGCTCAAGTGATTGAGGTGATTTCGATTTCGGATTCCTGATCTTCGTCATCATCATCATCATCAGCAGCAGCAGCAGCAACAGCAACAGCAGCAACAACATCATCAAGCCCAGTTCGTAGTTTAAAGCCGTAGCCAAGTCAATAAACTCTTCAAGCGCAGCGCAAATATTTATCTTTGCTCGTCGCCAGAGAAATTAGTAATCATCTCAGCTTCTCAACTTCTCAACTCTTCCACTCTATCTCTCTCTCTAACTATTCTCTGGCTGCTTGCTCAAATATTGATGTTGGTTTTTTGTCTTGGGCGCACTCAAAAGGGTCAAAAAGAATGTGCGCACTCATTGCCAACATTGTGATCAGCTCTTGGCAGGATTTGCGCCCGCACAAGAAAGAAAAAGGGATCTTTTTTTTTAAAGGTTTATTTACAAATATTACTGCTGAGTTGAATAAAAAGGGCTCACAGTCAGCGTTTTGGCCACAAAAGGCAACTCTTACTCGCTCTGTTGCCGCTTTGAAGTTGCACAATCAAGTGGCTTGGCGACAATTTGGGAACTGGGCCACCTGCGGTGCAGCAATTAGGCAATCACAATCACTGTTATCATTAACATTATCATTATTATTATTATGGCACAATAAACAACTTCGACTGCCACCCTCGTTGATTTTTCTGTTGCCATCTCCACTGCCTTTTTCCGATGTTTCTTTAGTGTTTGAATTAATTTTATATATTTTATTTAATATAAGAAGATTACAAATAAATATATAATCTATTTGTGGTGTATCTAAAGGCCTTTGGCAATGTTTGTTCCAAATATAATGTTGCTTAGTTATAATTCCTACAATTTCTATCAATTTTACACAGATAGATACTATTTACTAAAAAAAGGAGATTACTTTATACTAGTTACATATATAAAGTCAAGTTATTGTTTTAAAAGAAAAAACCAAAACTCACATAAAGAAAATAAGTTCACATATACAATTTTCATTCATGCATTTCATTTATTTTCTTAGTTCCTTATTTGTTTTTCTTATTTGATTATAGTTGCCCATAGTTCTTAATTAATGAAATCTATTTTTAACAATAATAAATTAACATATTAGTTTGTTTCTTGTGTCAAAACAATTAGCTGACTATTTTATTATTATTTATTTATATATTTATTAATTACTATTGTTATTATTTAACTTATTTACAAAAGATGTGTGAACTCTTACAACTTTATTTTTTCTTTTAATGCATTTTCAAGTATTTTATATCTGCTACAATTAGGCAATCACAATCATTATTATTATTATGCTCAGCAGCAACAATAAACAACTTTGTCTGCCCTCCCTCGCTGAATTTACTCCTGCCATCTGCACGCCCTTTTTCTGTTGTTTGTTTAGTGTTTGAATCAAATGAAATTAAAATGGCAATGAGCTGGAATCAGCAGATTTTCGTTAATTTCGGAAAAGCAGCCGAGACAACAACAATAACAGGAATGAAATGAAAACTAGCCTGCGGACAAACCCACTGAAAAACCCACTGAACCACCCACTGAAACATCCACCACTCAAAGTTGCCACTTTGCCACTTGCAGTGCCCACAATTCTCACACTCCCCTCTCCTTCTGCACTCTACATCTTCATACGCCTCTGTTCTGCGGTGAATCTGTGGCGGATTCCCTGCTGCTGCTGCTGTTGTTGTTATAATTTTTCATAATTTTCCATTATTCAAACACTTGAGAGCAATTTCGTTTTGCAATTTTACGCCTTGTGTGTATGTGTGTGTGTGTGTGTGTTTGTCGACATCGTTTAAGGGTCGCTCGCAATTCTCGCGGGACTTTTGCCGGCGTAAAGTGCGTTTGTGGCCGGAGGCAGCGAGTCAGGAGGCTGGAATTCATGGAGGAATTCATGTTTGCTTTACAGTTTTGACTGTCGAAGCGTATAACCATAGATAAATATTGTGTGTGGAATGAAAATTGGCCTCGAAGCTGCATAAATTTACACAGAAAGCGCTAAGCTTCAGCTGAGTGGGGAGGGGGTGATAATACTCCAAAGGGGAGTGGCAGGGGGGAGGGACAGGTGCACGGCCTTAAGCTGTTAAAAGGTCGCCCTCATAGTATTAAGACATGTCCAACGATTAGTTGCTCTTAAAATGTTTCCTTTTTTTGAAGGAATTTCCATTATTTTACATTACATTATCTGTAAATTGCAGGGGGTGGGGATGAGGGGCGTTTGACAGCGGGCAACAAGTTGAGACATATTTTTACATTTTTGCAGTAGTAGCATTAACACTCAAAAGTAAATAAAAGCTTCACTCACCCACGCAAGTATGTCGTCATCCCTGTCCCACTCATTAGCGACAATCGCTGACGTTAATCTCCATGTTTTTTTGTAGTTCTCTTTGCTCGCAACAAACTCAAACTGCCGAAGAGATAAGAGAAATAATTTAAGCAAATATCATTGGATTTCAATTGGCCTGCTAAACGAGCCAATTAAGCATTTTTCCGGATAGATCTGTACTGTATAAATTCAAATATATTAATAAATATATATATAAATATGTATATAAACAAAAAATAATTTGTAGTATTGAAGAAGCCAAGTAAAAATAGTTTCCAACTAATAATATATATTAATAAAAAAGAAAACTTTAAAGGTATAACTATTTCTCCAATATTCTATTCTTATATATTTTTTCTGGTCAGTTTACACTGTTGTTGTAGCGAATAGTTGGCAACACTGCTGCAAAATGCAAGCCGACCTCATTTCTTTTCGCTCACTCTCTCACTCATCCATTCTAACACAACTCACACACTTACCCACAAGCACACACACACACTTGCAGGCGCAAGCAAGTCTTTGTTGTTGCTAATTCTTCTATTATTCTCCGTTTTCATCTTGAGCACGTCAAATTAGTGAGCAATCATGAACCCCACTCAAATTGACACTTAAGCTTCATTGTATGCGCAAAATTGAGCGAAAAACAGCATGTGTTTTTACACAGTTTGTTTTTATTTCTTTTGTACACATTGCGATTTGTTTTGCGCGTAGTTAATTGCAGTGCAACTACTTAAATAAGTTGTGCTATTGATAAGCAGATTGTAAGGAAGTTATTTTATACAAACACTTTGGTTTTAAACTCGTTTAATTGACTTTAATTGATAAAAAATCGAACGCAATAGAATGTCGCCTTCCTACTTTGACGCTTGAGAGCACACTAATGTGGGCGGCATGCTAGAAATGCAATCCACCCAAACTCAGTCCACACTCTCCCACGCTTATGTACGTACCACACACATGCATGCTTATGCGGCGCCTTGAGATTTTGTTGTTGTTAATGCTGCTCTTATTTGTTTTGTCGCTCACCAATTAAAAATGGAGTGTAAACGTATTTCTGTAATGCATATGCATATAGCAAGAAGTGACTATTTGTGTTGAGTGAAAAGTCAATTGATTGGCTTCATTGATTGAGTCAACTGTTTGTATTAAGTAAGTGGCAGTAACAATTATTATTTTAAAATTATATATTATTAAAAAAAAATATATATAATATGATAGTAAGTTTCTTTTAGTGAAAAGTTTATCCAATTGATTCAGATAACTTTCTTTTGATTTGTTGTTTTTAAACTCAACAAACTTGGCTTTAATTAGTGTGCACCACATGCAGTTAACCAGTTAAAGCATTTTCACCTGTCTACTGCTGTCAACTACAAAAGCGTAACGAGCAATTTTCACGGCTGCGCGATTTTAATCCAACAACACGAAACACGACGATACACGTTACACGTTACACGAAAAAGCGCCAGCAATTTGTGACTCTACTAGTACACTCACTTTCTGTGTCTCTGTGTGTTGGTGACGAACTTTCCAACCGACTTGCGTTGCCAATTTTCACTAATTAGAGCAACGAGCAGAGTTGAGCAGAGTGCAAAGGCAGCCGCCATTTTGTGTTGCCCAAGGCTCCACC
Source organism: Drosophila histrio (assembly GCA_958299025.2). Classification (NCBI taxonomy): domain Eukaryota; kingdom Metazoa; phylum Arthropoda; class Insecta; order Diptera; family Drosophilidae; genus Drosophila; species Drosophila histrio. Next base: position 3,838,650 of record OY282580.2, on the reverse strand, counting down.
TACCATCCACACTGACAGATAGACAGAGCGAGCGAGTGAGAGAGAGAGAGCGAGTGAGTGTGTGAGTTTGACTGAGCGACACACATATTTACACACGTACCAATCAACTGCATAGGGGGACACACAATTTTTAGCTTGATTTTTGGTTTTGTTTGGATTTTGGCAACATTTTGCGAGCTGCAATAACATGAAAATTAGACGCACAGCTGCGGCGATTAACGAAGCGCAAAGTTATCATAGCCAACTACACATCTACACTCCTCTCTCTGTGTGTGAGTGTGTGTGTGTGAGTATGTGTGTGTGTGTGTGTGTGTGTGTGTGTGGAGTGTATTTACATACACATGTATACAGCGAGAAAAAGTCGCACTTAAATTAAGTCAGCAAGAACTTGAATTAAGTATTAGCGTTTAAAAATAAGCATACTTATTAATTCTTAAATCAAGCACTTTTAATTTAATATAAATGAAAAGGAACTCAATATAGAAATAGATAATTGAAATGAGCAGGGAAATTCTTTAGACTACTTTATTCTTAAACCAAGCACTAATAATCTTAATATAATTGAAAATAAACTAAATATAGAAACAGATAATTGAAATTAGTACGAAACTTCTTACTTAAAGTTTACAACTTGAGTCCCAAACGGTTTTTCCCAGCTTTTACTCTCAGTACAAGTTCGTAAAATCTTAAATAAAGATTCTTAAGTCTTAAATCAAAGTAAAACATAGTTTCTCTAAAAATAAGCTAACTTAAATAAAGAATTTTTAGCTTTAAATCAAGATTTTTAACTAAGAAATTATTATGATATTTAATAGGATAATTTCTGTAGTTTTAAAATATGCTAAATCTAGCTATAAAGTCGCTAATATAAAAGTAAGTGAAGACTGCTTTCATTTTAGCTAATTTATGGCTAAATTTAGCATATTTTTTTTGCGGTTTAAAGTTTTCTAATTTAAAGAAAAACTTTACTTTAATTTGTTTGTTTCTAGCTGCATTTAAACTTTTGCCTTATTCTTTATGCATATTTATTTCTGCCTTACTTTTGTATTATTTTAATACTTTTTAAAGTCTCAGTTAATTAAAGAACTAAATTCTGTAAACATAGTTTATAGAATCAAGTTTAAATTGTGATTAAATCAAGAATAAACGGCTTAATTCAAGTTCGTTTTGAACACACTTTCAAGTTTAAATAAAGTAAAATATTGAAATTTTTGGACTTTAAAAATCGTATTTGAAACAGAAGTTAGTTACTTGTCTTTAGTATTCTCAATTTCAACAATAAATAAACCTTTTTTTAAGTATTTTTTATATGCAGAAACTACTTGACTTTTTCGCTATGTGTACTCTTCTAGTGTGCATTGAATTTGGCAACATTTCATGCTGGAACGCATTTGTTAATCCTGCCTGGTCATCGGGTGGGGATGGGGGGCAACACTGGTCAGCATTTCTCAACGCCAAAAATCAAACAATAACACAGAACATGGCCCGTCACTTGCTAACAGCCCACACCCCACCTCCCCCTCCCCTCTGCCCGACAGAGACGCAATCGTTGTCTGGTCGAAAAACGTTGGCCATAAAGCGCTTTTGTAGTTAATTAAAAATCAACTGCCGTCGGTTTGTTTGTTCAATGGATTTCATGCACGTTTCCAATGCGTCACGTTCCCGTTCCGTCCCTGGTTCTTCACCCAGTACTTCCCCCGGTACTTCCCCTCGTACTTCCCGCTCTCAACTGCCTACAACCAACGCTTGGATTTCGACGTATCAGCGATTTATGCGCTTTTGCCTGAAAAATCTGTGGCAATATTTGCTAGGTGCAACCGTTGCAATCCGCTTCACTTCCCTTCCCATCCCTTCCCTTCCCTTTTCCCTCTCTCTCATCAAGTCAGCTCCAACATCCAATGCATGCCAAGTTATCGCTTCCGGTGGCGGCCATTTTGTTGTGTTTGCAAGCCATTTTTTGTGTCCATCTTGCAACAGTTGCGTCAGTTGCAACATCACCTCGCATGCAAATGCGAGGGCAGTTTCATTGATACACATTGGGATGAACACGGCTCACACTTCCTTCTGCCACTTGGTTTTCATTTCTAGACCCTGTGCTTGAAAGCTAACAGAGAGTATATTAAATTTGTTAAGAGTTATACTTAAATCGAGGCGACTAAAAGAGCTAGAGCGAGCAGAATTTGTTCTGGAAGGCCAGATAAGTTACAGACTCATTGCCTTAGTGAATAGCATAAAAGATTCTTCTGCTTTCGAGGGTTTGAGGTTCGAGTCCCGCTTCAGAAATCTTTCCATAACTTTTCCCTATCAATTTGCTATTTTTACACAATAAGTACAGGGTCTAACACAGTGAAGTTTGCTTGCACAAAAGGCTTATACTAGTTCCACATGTGTTTATTTATTTTTCCAAATTTTCACTGCGATTTTTGGTAACTTTTTCTGGCAGAAATCTTTCTATTATTTTCCCCTGTCAATTTGCTATTTTTACACAATAAGTACAGGGTCTAACACAGTGGAGTTTGCAAGCAGAAAAGGCTTATACTAGTTCCACTTGTGTTTATTTAATTTTCCAAATTTTCACTGCGATTTTTGGCAACTTTTTCCGACCGCTGCAAAAAACGCGCTCGCGGCTATTGAAAATGTTGTGCGTTAGTCAGATTTTAAACGGGATGGCAGGGGTGGCAAGTGGCAAGTTGCAAGGGGCATGGTCACGTGACCAGACACACACGAGTCCATATATATATAGAGAGAGAGCTAAAGCCAACCTATGTATGTTGGCTGTAGAAATTACGGGATTAGGTTTTTTGCCATAGTCTCACTGTCTCTCTCTCTCACTCACTCTAACATTTGACCCCCTCAATTGCCCTTGGCGCGGTTTTCCGCCCGGATTAGAGTTCAATGCGTATAACTGGCTGACTAACAGTTAATTAAAATATGAAACTTTAATAAGCCACGTCGATAGCAACGTCGATGGCAATTGAAGCCAATCAACCGAGCAAAGCGACAAAAAAAAACGTTGAATTTTTTATTTTCTCGTGCTGTTTTTTATTAGACTATTTGGATTTAAACTGTTGCATAGGCATTTTATGGCTGGCATGTTTACTTAATTAAGCTGTTGGCTAAATTCATGATCCGACACTATAGCATGTTATTTATACTCTGTAAAAAAATGGGGTATATAGTATTACACTCAAAACACTCAAAACTTAAACAAAATTGGGGTTTTTTTGTGAAATGGAATTAATAAATATGATTTTAAAAGAGACGACAAAAAGTATAGAGAAATTTTTAAGAATATAAACAGATTTCTAAATATCTGCTTAAGTCTTAAAGAAATTTAACTTCTAGATTACTAACTTTCTAAATTGAAAAAATTAATAAAAAGGATTCAAAATCCGATGACAAAAAGTATAAAGAGGGTTCGAAGAAATGAAACCGATTTCTAAATAACTGGTTAAGTTTTTACGAAATTAATAAAACAGATTAAAAAGAAACGACAAAATAATAAACAGGGTTCTAGGAATAATAAGTTTCTATTAGAAACAGATTTCTAAATAACTGTTTAAGTATAAATGAAATTTAACCATTTGTTTTCTAAATTTCTAAGTTGAAAAAACTAATAAAACAGTTTCAAAAGAGACGACAAAATAATAAACAGGGCTCTAGGAATAGAAGTAGATATTTAAGTATCTATTCTAAATTAATAAAACAGTTTATAAAGAGTCGACAAAAAGTATAGAGAAGGTTCTAGGTATAGAAACAGATTTCTAAATAACTGGTTAAGTATTAAAGAAATGTAACCTCTTGTTTTCTAACTTTCTAAATTAAAAAAATTAATAAAAACAGATTAAAAAGAAACGACAAAATAATAAACAGGGTTCTAGGAATAGAAACAGATTTCTAAAGTATAAATGAAATTTAACCATTTGATTTCTAAATTTCTAAGTTGAAAAAATTAATAAAACAGTTTCAGTCTCAAAAGAGACGACAAAATAATAAACAGGGTTCTAAAAATAGAAATAGATTTCTAAATATCTATTCTAAATTAATAAAACAGTTTATAAAGAGACGACAAAAAGTAGAGAGAGGTTTTTAAGAATAGAAATAGATTTCTAAATAACTGGTTAAGTCTTCACGAAATTTTACCTATTGTTTTCTAATTTATAAGCTGAAATTAAAGAAAAACCATTAAAGCTTTTTAAAATATTCAATTTAAACTCGATTTAATATATTTTAAAAGCATTTGCCTAATTCAAAGAACTCAACAGGAACCAGAACTTGAAAGATTAAAGGGTAGATAATTTACAGGCTCAATGGCTTCGTGGATACCCTACAAGATCCTTGTGCTTTCGGTTCGAAGTTCGAACCCCGCTTCAGAATTCTTTCTATTATTTGTCCTTCCAATTTGCCAATTTTATACAACAAGTACAGTTGAGTTTGCTAGCGGAAAATATAAAATAATAATTAATTTGCTCAATTCTTAGTTAATCTGTCCTGAATACTAAATAAATAGGAATTAATTCGCACTCTTAAATTCAGGAAGAAATTCAAAGATTTTCTTATGCCGCGAATTTAAGAATATTAAAATATATTCCATTTCCAAAAATCAAAAAAAAAGTTTAGGAGTTATTTTCTTAAATTAATTGTATTTTCTCTGAATTTAATAATAATTTTATTTCTGCATAAAAGAACAAAGCAAATAACTTCAATACTAAAATATATAAATTAATTTAAAGTTATTTTCACCAATAATTGAATTTAATCCAATTTATTTTGAATATAAGAATAAATAATTTAAGAAAATATAATTTAATTGAATAGCTAAAATTCTAAAAATATTTTTTAATTTACTATATTTTTACTATTAAAATGTTAACTTAATTTAACAATTGTTTTTGGTACATTTACAAATTCGTATATTTTCTCACTGGGTATTTTAGAGTCGTCCAACATAGAATTTAGAGTTTTTCGTATTTTTGACATTTTGAAAAACCCAACAAAATCATAGCTGATTTCTGTGTGTAGTATATGTGTGTGTTATTTTAATAACTTAAGCTCATGAAATTATGAAATTATGAAAATAAATATAGACACACACACACACACACACACACACACACACACACATAACTGTAGGCAATTTCTTAAATTTAATTATTTGATATCAAAAATGTATTAGATTTAAATTGAAAATTTTGCGTAGCGACGACAAATGCATTGCGACAGCTGCAACGAGGCGTGACCATGCCCACACGACTTCAAAGGGCGTTCGCGTTGCCGTTTTGTCGTTGTGTCGTTGTCGTTGCTCTGGCCGCGTTGCCAACTCATTCCACACAGTTGCCAGCATGAATTCAAAGGTTGCCAGGGCGTCGCCATTTTGCAGCTGACATCCTAAGCAAATAAGCCTGGCATCTGCCCCCCCGCCCGCCTTTCCCTCCTCATCCACTCACTCTGTCGCTGTCGCTGTCTCTGTCTCTCCCTATCTCTATCTCTTTATCTCTCTCTCCTCTTATGAAGCTCTGTTCCTTTCAACAGCTGCACAAATTTACACAAATTATACAAACTTAAATGAGCTCAAGGAAATCTTTGGTCAGACGCCCTGCTTATAAGTTTAGCGCATTTCCCCCACCAACGCCAACCCCCAACCCCCTCCACACACACACACCCACACACTTACCCCCATGTGCAGCTAGTTGGCCATGTCATTGGCCCATTCTCCTTCCCCTTTTTCGCTCACTCCATGTCTCCTTGTCAGACAGTGTTGGCAGAATATTAAATGCTAATTTGTCTAAAGAAAACTAACTAAAAACAGCTTAAAAGTTCAATTTAAATTATAATTAAAATATATATAAATTTTAATAATATTTATTAATAATATATTTAATTTTAATAATATTTTTTAATAATATATATAATTTTAATAATATTTAAAAACCACAAGAAACATTTTTTAAATTAAACTGCGTTTAGCTGTCGAATTTATTTGTTTCTATGTTTATTTATACGCCAAATTTTGAATTGTAAAAACAAAGACAGAAAATTAAATATAAAATTTAAGAATGAAGAAAATAAAAATAATTTAGTTTAGTTTTGTTACAGATACATAGAGTAAAATATTAGGAAAAATCTAGTTTATTAATATTAGCAAAATTCGCTTTAATTTACTGTTGAATTTTCTATTTAGATATCTATTTAAATATCTATTTAAATATCTTATATTTATTTTTATTTCATTGTGCGTATTCTGTTTAATTTCTTGCCATTTAATTTGTTGCTTAATTAATTGCAAAAATTGCTAAATAAATAAATCAAAATATGTAATTATTTTATAAATTTTCTAGTTTTGGTTTTCTAATTTTTTTATTATTTATTTAGTTTAATTCTTCAACTGAGAATATTTTGATTTTCTGAAGTCGTAGTGTTATAAATTTTATAATTAAATCCAGATTTCTAGCTACAAATTGGCTAGGTTTTTAAAATTTCAAAAATAGCCAAGTTTAGCTATAAAATAGCTAAAATGGTTAGCACTGTCGTCAGCTGCTGTCTGCCTTATTTCTCTGTGTTATTTCAACAAATTCAGTCGATTTGCTGCATAAACATTTCCCGTTTTGTCCGTTTTGGGAGTGGCACTTACATATAAGGCATGAGAGTGGAGGGCGGGGGGGCGTGGCATGGCTAAAACTTTCACTGGCAATGATAACAAAATACGCAAAATGGAAACGGAAACGTAGAAAGCAAACCAAAACTTTGCAACGCGTCTAATTTATCTAATTAAACTTTTTTGTGGTTTCGAGTTTTGGGTCAACAACAGTTGCATTTCATTTGTTAACCTGTAACAACAACAACAACAGCAGCAGCAACAATTTGGGTATTTATTTAGCAAACAATAACAACGAGCAGGGGTTGAAATACAATTGCAATTGGCAATTGGCAATGGGATTGGGCCAAGTTAGCTCCACCCCGTTGCCAAAGAGACAACAACTGCCCAAATGACAAGAGACAAAGCAGATGCTATACAGCTAGAGAGAAAGAGAGAGAGGGAGAGAGGGAGATAGAATAGGGTAGAAAGAGATAGAGAGAGCGAGTGCGAGAATCAGAGGGTGGCAACTCTGTTTTCCTCTGATCCTCTTCCCAAAACAAATTAACCCTTAAGTCACTTGACTGATGCTTTTGTTTTAATTAACTAAGTAGTAGCAAAAAGGGGCGTTGGCCCTAACAACGCCAGCGGGGGCGTGTCATGGCCCCCTAATTAAAAAGCCCAAAATATACACAAGAAACAAGAGGCAAACAGAAAAAAGTTTTTTTTTCTTGTATATATACACTCATTCATTAATTACAGTTACAATAAGCTAGCTAATTAAGCGGAAAATGGTGGAAAGTGAAAAGCAGCAAAATGAAAGCTAAATGCCAGCAGATAAACCAAACGGCCAAAAGCCATAGAAATTCAACGGACAAAAGCAGCAAAAAAAGAAATAAATATTAAAATATTTCCAGTCAAAGATGAAGCTGTGGAAATGTGGAGAAAATGGCGGGTCGAGGGGCTGTTTTCCTCGGCCATAAATGAAAAATATAATTTGAAAAACGGATGAAAGTGTTTTTGAAGCCCTATCAAAGGTTGCCTTGACTGCCAACTAAACCAGCAAGCAGTGTTCTTAGAATTCAAATGAACTAGCTAAGGAATTTACTTTAGAAAATGCTCAAGAAAATGAAGAACTTATTAAGTATATATTAAAGCAAGCAAGAATTTCTTTATTTCGCCGTCATCTTTGACATTTAAAATGATTGCTTAACATTTTGCTGAATTCGTTGCAGTTTTTGTTATTGACAAAATTGATTTTTCCACAGGGTTAATCATATGTTTTCAATATTTATTGTATTTAAATACAATATTTATTTATTTACAATATTTATTTATTGGATTTAAATACAATATTTATTTATTTACAATATTTATTTATTGGATTTAAATACAATTCCTATACCTCAGACTATTTTGGGCCAGTAATATATTTTTAAGAAATTAAAATAAGCAACGAATAATAAGAACAAATAACTAGCTTATTAATATTAACTAGTTTATTATTATTAGAAATCACTTTTGATATTTCTGTCTACGTTTGAGTTTTCATTACAAATAGTAAATTACATTTTTATTTTATTTACGAATTCTTTGCAATTAATTCTGGATAATTTTAAATAAAGAGAATGACAAAATGTTAGGTTTTATTTGCTGTTACCTGTTTCGAGGTATTTTCAGAACTTAATTAAAATTTTAAACCATAGTAGAATACAATTTTAATAGCAATTTATAAAGTGTTCTATTAAAAACAGCGCAATTTTAAATAATTTAATTTGTTATCTTCTTTCTCTTTGCTTTTTTCCCTCAAAATATTGTTTTTCCTTATCACAATCTTTCCACTTTAATTTACTAAATTTGATTTCATAATTACAAGTTAACTCGTCTTGTGTTTCTAATTTTTGTGCCCCCAATTCTAATGTTGTTATTGGTATAATCTAAATTCCTATAGAAAATCAGTTTCTACGGAGAATTTGTTGATTTTCCGTGGTATATTGAAGCTATCTGTTTATATTAAAAGCAATCAAATCATTTTTAAAATAGATTTTTCAATTACAACCAACTTAATTGAATCTTATCAGTTTTTATACCCTGTGGGGGTATATTAAGTTTCTTAAAAGTATGGAACGGGCAGAAGGAAGCGTGGGTGACTCTATATAGTATATATATTCTTGATCAGCATCATTAGCCGAGTCGATATAGCCATGTCCGTCTGTCTGTCTGTCTGCCCATCTGTCTGTCTGTCCATTTGTCGCTTTGTCTATCTGCCCGTCTCTCTGCCCGTCTGTCTGTCTGTTCGTTTGTCTGTCTGCCCGTCTGTCTGTCTGTCCGTTGGTCTGCCTGCCCGTCTGTCTGTCCGTCGTTCCTTCCGCATAAACGAAAGGATCTTAGGGATGGTAAGAGCTAGAAGCTTGAACTTGATCTCCCAGCACTGCTAATATATGCAGGCAGATCAAGTTTATCTTTTCTTTTGGCAGCCACGCCTCCTACGCCCACAAATCAAGAAAAAGCTCATTACAAAAGCAGTTTTGTAGCTAGAGACTTGAGATTTGGCACACATGATTAATATGTTGGGGTCAATATGTCCAAAAAATTTCATCACGATGCCACGCCCCCTTCGCTCAAAAAATCAGTAAAATGCTCATAACAAGAGCAATTTTACAGCTAGAGACTTGAAATTTGGCATACATGGTGTAAATATTGAGGTCGATGTATCTAGAAAATTTCATTACGATACCACGCCCCCTTCGTCCACAAATTGAATTTGAGCGGGTCCCTGTAGTGCCACAATTTTAAATAAAGTTAATTCAATTCATTCAATTTTATTGAGTAAATGTATTTCATTCAAGTAAAAATAAAATCTATAGCTAAGTCTAGCTATAAAATAACTAAAATGATAACACTAACAATCTCTTCTCCACTCTCTCTCTCTCTCTCTCCCATTCTAGGTGTGGTTCAAGAATCGTCGTGCCAAGTGGCGGAAACAGAAGCGCGAGGAGCAGGAAAGATTACGCAAGCTGCAGGAGGAGCAATGTGGCAGCACCACCAGCAACAGCAACAACAACAACAACAACAGCAGCAGCAACAGCAACAACAACAGCAGCAGTAGCAACAACAACAACAACAATGGATCTCCAGCTGGCATTGGAGTTGTCATTGGTTCGACAAAATGTTCGCCAGAACACTATGCAACACAATTGGTGCACATTAAAAGCGATCCCAATAATTATTCGGATGCGGATGAATCCTCCGATCTGGAGGTGGCCTAAACATAATGCAGCTGTAAATAGTTTCCTCACCTCCTCCACCGGCCTCTTCACTTTTGTTTTGTATATAAATAAGTATTAGAAATACAAATATAATAAAAATAAAAGCTGTTGTAATTTTAAGTTGTTTAAGAAGAGGATTTAGCCAAATGTACAGTCACTAAATGTATGTGTAGTTCTATGTGTGTGTGTGTGTGATTGCGAGTGTGTGTGTGATTGCGAGTGTATGTTTGTATGTGTGTGTGTGTGTGTGTGTGAGTGTGTGAATTTTTATCTAGTTGTTTTGTGTCATTGTCCAAAGTAAAACGCAACGTAAATTAAGTATACGCATAATAAAAACGGCCCCACGATAAACCGATAGCGATAGCGATAACGATAACAAGCAGGCAAAGTTCTACAAATCTCTAGTAATCGAAAATATGTTGAATTAATTTTTGAATAATTTGCAATAATTGTACAATTTATTGAATTAAATTAAATACATTTTTAAATGAAATAAAAAAGAAAAAAACAATGCAAAAATCTGCAAATATTTGAGAAGAGTTATTGACAAAAATTTACAATTTATTAAATTAAATGGTATTATTTTTTGAATCAAATGAAAAAGCAAATAACGAACCAAAAACAAATGTTCATATAATTAAAACAGAGATATGATCAAACTTGCAATTTATTGAATTAAATTAAATAATTTGTTGAATTAAATAAAAAAGCATTTAACAATCCCAAACAAAAGTCCAAATATTTGAGCAGAGATTCTGATAAAACTGACAATTTATTAAATTATATTAGATGGATTTTTAATAATATAAACTGGAAATACACAAGTATATTTAAAGAAATTGCTTAAAATATAATATTAATTACAAATTCTGTGGAAATTTGAATTCGTTTAAATATTTTAAAAAGATGTTCAGCATATTAAATAAAATTCATTTTTGAATAAACTAAAATGGCAAAAATATACAAAATTATTTATTGTATACAATTTAAACAATAATTATAAATTTTGTTTTGAAATTTGCATTAAATTTATGTCAGAAAATGAAATCTCAAATGTTTCAAAAGAATTAAATATAAAAAAAACTTCAAATCTCTAGAGATTTGTAGAACACACACCTAAATAAATATTGAAAGTAATTGTAATGTTAAATTTAACTTATTGAACGAAAGAAAATACAAAATATTTAATAAAACCAAGCCAAAAGAAATCAAGCAAAATATTTAAATGAATTATGTTTTTATATGGGGTTCTGAAAAGAGTGACAGGGCGGGGGGAAGCCTTACCTGGCATTGTTCACACCTGGCCAGGTGAGAGAGAGACACGCCCCAGCAACGTAATACGAGCAACTTTGGCAACAAACTTCTTGGCCAACTTACAAAAAGGATAACAAGCCTGGTCAATGGCCATCGAAAGCATATTTTGAAGCACTTGAATGGTTGCCGACAAAACCAATTTATTGCATCCAACCAACTTTAGATACCATCTCTATCTCTATCTCTATCTCTATCTGTATCTCTATCTACGCTCTCGCTCTATCTCTATCTCTATCTTTACAGTTGTTGTTCAATTTCATTTGCATTTTTGCACAAACAACAAAGCAAATCATTTGTGTGTCTCTATCTCTTTTCGTCTTTTACCTTTTGCATTCATTTTTCTTGTTTCTTGTTTTGTATTTTGCAATTTACGCTTGAATTGGCATTTCAACAAAGACTTTGTTGTCATTCCTTTCGCTTTGGAGAGCAGCTCCATTCGCCAATCTTGACCAGGTCCTCTTGCTGGCTGCCAATTTCTGTCCTTTAGCAATTTTTCACTCTGTTTTCCTTTGTTATACCCGTTAAATCGTACAGCACAAGGGTAGCCGAGACTTGTTCTAAGAACTATAAAATATAAACTAATAGCAAGTATAATCAAATAAAAGACAATAATAAAAGCAGAAAAGAAAATCTATTTTTTTTTTTGCAAATTTAATTGTTTATTTAGTTTAAACAAAACGTAAAACTCTCATATTTAATTTTGCAAATAAAACAAGTTGATCAGTCGATCAATCGCGACAGTAGGATACCCTGTGCAGATCTTCAAAGAAAAGTATTTTCATTATAATGGGATTTAAATATATCGCGCTGCATAAATTTGTTTCTTAAATAACTTCTGAGTTCAATATCCGATCGTACTGAAATTTGTAGCACACATTGAGAGTAGGCTATTTACCATGTGTGACAAATCTCAAGTCTCTAGCTATTAAACGGCTATTGTTATCAGCTTGTTTTCCAATTGTGGGCGAAGGGGGCGTGGCATCACTATGAAATTTTCTAGACACATTAAGCCCAAGCTTCTAATCTTGTGTGCCAAATCTCAAGTCTCTAGCCTTAACATTGCTTATGTTATGGTGATTTTTCTAATTTTAAAACAAACGTGGCGTGATATCGAAAATTGAAAATATACTTGATCTGTGTATGGTATTCAGGAACATACATTCCAAATTTGAAGTCTCTAGCTCTTATAGTTGCTGAGATCCACACGTTTATACAGACGGACGGACGGACAGACAGACGGACGGACAGCTGTCAATCAATACGACTATTGATACTGATCAAGAATATATATACTTTGTAGGGTCACACAAATTCATTATACCCTTTTTAGCCCATTTTTAATGGTTACTGGGTATTAAAATGTTATTCCTTTTTTTTTTTATATTCTTTTACTTTATTACTTGATTAACTGCATTCTCCATATAAATAATCAATATTAATAGTTGCAATTAATAGGTATATTTAAATTTAGAGCAGGTATCTCATAGTCGGGAACTTGACTGCCGCATTGCCGTACTTGTATTTTTTTGTTGCTCTTTGTCGACATCTTTGTCTTGTTATTTTCCTTTTGAGCAGACGAACCGATAGTCAGTCAGTTAGTCAGCCAGGTGACCAAAATTCAAATTTATTCTCCTTCCTGCTCTCCATCCCATTCCCCACGCTCGCAAGCCGCCCCCCTCCCTCCTCTCCCTCCACATCATCATTCACTGCTCATTTTGCTCAACATCATTTCATTGTCGTTGTCGCCATTTTGTTTCTCGCTCTCACTGCCTGGGCCCAAGCAGCAGTGTTGCACACGTTTAGGGCCTCAGAAAGCTGCATACTATATCTCAACCAGTGTTGCCAGATTCGCTTTTTTCCCGTCAAATCTGGCTTTTTTCAAAGGTCGCTTGCTAGAAAATATTGTAAACAGCGGGCAGCGGGAATTCTGGCTTTTTTTTATAAATGCTTTTTTTTCAGATTTTTTTTGTGTATTTGCCCAAAAGTATGGAAAAATAATTGCTTACACTGTTTTGTCGACGGTTGCCAACAACACTTTTAGTAACATATCGATTGTATAGTGTTGTGAACCTTAATGAACATCGATAAACCAATTTATACTACAGCGTTACTATCGTGAGCTTACATTCGTATGTGTAGTGAAATTTAAAAATATTAATAAATAATAATGCCAAAAGAATACAAACAAAAGTGTCGGGACGCCTGGCTGAAAAGCGAGGAATTTAAGACTTGGGCACGAAGGGACGACACGGACGAAATTATGAATTTACAGATATGGCTTGCGCAGACACGCAGAAAAATGTTGCTACACATATAAGATGCCTGATAAGTTCCTAAAAATGATAGGAACGGGGCTATCTTACGATAACAAAAATGAAGAAATTGACAATCTGGACGAAATTATTGAAATTTTATAAATAATATAGCAGATGCTGCTACAATAATTTGTATACCAACAGATTTTGTGGGGAAAAATATAGAAAAAAAAGAATGAAAAACCAGCTTTTTATTGGCTTTATTTTTTAATTTTTTAGCTTTTTTGCAAAGTTCCTCCCGTCAAAAACAGCTTTTTTTTTAAGACAAAAGTTGGCAACACTGATCTCAACATATAAAAAAAAGCTAGAAAAAGCTAGACATTGTTCCAGAAAGCCACATAGAAAGCTATAATAATAATTTGTACTCACAATTCCAATATACACTCAACAATTTATTAATTGTTTACAATAACAACAGTATGGTAGTGGTATTATTAAATTTAGTCAAATTTGTTTAGTAAAGTTTTTCGACTGTCATAATTCTCATTTAAATTTTAGCTATTTTTCCGCCTTTAGCATTCGTAGAACTTCAGAACTAGCGGTAAAATAGCTGTATTAGCAACACTGCCGAGCCGACTATTTGCATAGGTCGTCGTCTGTTGACTGTTATCTCTTGTTGTCTCTTCTCGTTCTTCGCACTTCTCTTTCTTGCTTTATTCTTTTGCTGCCTGCAATGATGACATCTCGAATTTCAGGCTGCTCTACCCAATTTTTGGGTCTACTATTTGTAGGCCTCGTTTAATAGTTCGTGTAAAAATCTACAAATATTTGCAGTCTATTAATTTTGATTTCTTCACTTTATTTATTTTTTTCCTGCTGTTTCTTTTGTTTTTCCAGTGCACGCTTCGTATTTTATTATTTTCTCTAGTTCGCTTCCATTTCTTTTTTTTTTTTTTTTGTTTCTCTATCAACACGAAATTTAATATACACCCACGTCCCATGCTTCCCGCTCACGTCCTTTTCATGCGCTATTTACACTGAGCACACACAACGCAAAGTTTTTGTTTTTAAAATAAAAATTATACCAACATATAAGCGTCATATTTTTTTTTTCCAACACACACACACACACATACACACATACTTATATACCATTATATGGTGCACATGAAATATTTACCCATTAAATTTGCCTTTAATTAAATGAGAGCCTTTTTTTTATATACTATATGCGAATCCTTTCGGGCATTGGGCGCCTCCGTTTCGTTTGTTGAAATAAAAATATTGTTAATTGCAATTTATTCACATGAACACCTCGCTGGTAAGTAAGAGGGGAAAAGGGTTCGAAGGACCGAATGTCGGAGTCGCATTGATTTTAATATTTCATTATTTAATAACGAGTTCAGCTGCTCGCAATCAATTCATGAATAATGATAATGAATAACGCAATAGCAGCCGTCAATTTCCAGTTCAGTCATTAAACAAATCAATACCCTTGAATCTTGACACATTCCGATCATTAAGATCCTTGAGAAAAAGATATCAAATATTTAACTTAATTTTAATCACAAGAGTTCTCAATCTAAAAACTATAAAACATGCTACAACTTCTTGAGATATTCTTGTTTAATTTATTTGTTTAATATATTCCCTGTAATAATTATAATAAATTAAAGACTTACCATTTAGATACTTCAATTTAAATAAATCTATCAATTTGTCGAAAACAATAGTCGAAAGATAAGCAAGTAAATGGATTTTTCTTATAAAGTATTGAACCATTTTCAATATTTAAGGAAAAAACTCAAATAATACGAATAACAAGTCGATCAGTCGAGAAAACTAGCTATAAAACTGGTCTTCTTATCTTTTCTAATTGTGGGCGAAGGGGACGTGGCATCACGATGAAATTTTCTGGGTACATTAAGCCCAAGTTTCTTATCATGTGTGCCAAATCTCAAGTCTCTAGCTTTAACATTGTTTATGTCATGGTGATTTTTTAATTTTAAAACAAACGGGGCTTGATATCGAAAATTGAAAATAAACTTGAACTGCGTATGGTATTCAGCAAACCTACATTCCTAATTTAAAGTCTCTAGCTCTAATAGTTGCTGAGATTCACGCGTTCATACAGACGGACGGACAGACAGACGGACGGACGGACGGACGGACAGACGGACAGACAGCTGTCAATCGACTCGACTATTGATACTGATCAAGAATATATATAATTCATATGGTCGGAGATGCCTCCTTCTGCTTGTTACATACATTCACACAAATTCATTATACCTTTTTTGCCAATTTTTAATGGGCACAGGGTATAAAAACGATCTAAAACTTATAAAACATGCTTTAACTTCGTTAGATTTTCTTGTTTGATTAATTTGTTTAATATATTCCCTATAATAATTAGAATAAATAATAGACTTACCATCTTTCTATATTGGAAATAATTGTTGAAAATCGTTATGTTCCATTCAGGCTGATGAAGAAGTAAAATGATTTTCCTTATAAAGAATTGAACCATTTTTAAAAACTTAAGTAATCCGAATCAATAAATATAATAAATATATATCAACTGATTTAATATATATAATCCTTACAGAATCTTTAAGCACAGATAAAAATGAAGTAAGTTTATATCTTCATCATTATTATGAGATATGTTATAATATAATATTTTGCCATTTGAATATGGATACTTCTCAAATAAAACCATCGCTAAATAAATATCTCTATAGTCGCCGATAATAAGTTAACTTCTTATGAGTTACAAATTGATTACTTATTATTTTATTTTTTGATTAATTTTTTATTTATTAATCATTTATAACACAACTTTCCGCTTGTATAGAGAATTTACTAGTTTTATTACTAATTTTAAACTAAACTAGTCAGTTTTCAGTACTCTCTCTCTCTCACTCTCTCTGAACCAAACTGCAGCACAAACCAGACTTTTTAGCTCGGGGCTAGATTTTGAATAGATTAGCAGGTGAGCAGGTGAGTTTAATCCATAAAATGTGCGATTATTGCGTTTATGCGGCTCGAGGGCAATTCAATATAAAATATAAACAAAACGTTAGAGAAATTACAAGCACACAAAAGGCAGGAAGCAAGAGTGCAAGCTGCAGGATTCAGGACACGCCATCGTCGTCGTCGTCGTCGTCATCGTTGCCATTGTCCTTGTTTTATATGCTCATAAAAGTGGGCCAGACATTGTCCTCCCTTCGGTTCGACGTCCTCGCTTATTTGACTATCGATTAAAGTTTGTGGTTCTTGTGCACACAGCCTCAAGGACTCGAAGGACCAACAGAGTATGCAAGAAATATTTTCGATTAATTTCAAATCATGTGTGTGCATGTCTGACTGGGCAACTGGGCGTGAGAGCAAAAAGAGGGTTGTGCACTCCGCCCTCCAACCCCTCGAAACAGTTGCGTCGGCTCAGTGCGTCGCATTGTTGCAAGGATTATCCAATGGCAACCAGTCAGTGTCCAGGACGTGGTCGGAATGTGGCCAGGACACCCGCTGTGCGTCAACTCATCAGTAATTAGCTCTTTGTGGCGTCTCCAGTAAGCTGCGAAAATGCCTCCCAGCAGCATTCCGTGTCACCCCCCTCGACATCCCGTCCCCTTTCAAGCCAGCGGACTATGGAAACTTTTTCGAAATTTTGTATAGTCTGGTCGAGGGTATATTAAGTTTGTTAGACGTATGTAACAGGCACAAGGAGGTGTGGCCGACTTTATAAATTGTATATGGGCATTTCCACCAAAAGGTCCACCGAGACCAAAACATTCAAATTGTTTAAAAACAACTTGTTTCATTATAAAAATAGGGTGTATAGTCGATATTTTAATAGGAAAGCAATGTAATTTAACTAATGTAACAAAATTTCGTCTTTATTCATAACGCATTTCGAAATATTGGGATACAACGTCAAACAAGTGAAACTTTTCTCATTTGGGCATTTCTAGTGTACATTTTGTTTTGATACAAATTCTCAGAATAAGTTATTATGCATTGTCTTATGGTACTCCAAATCTTTGAAATAGATACAAAGAGTCAAAGAATAATGTATAAGAAAGTATGCGATTGCAAGTTACGATAATTTCGGCTTTGCATTTTTGCATATTTCGGTGTCCCGTGCGACATGTCCCGTGCGAATGCGGCTTTATTTAATTTAAAAAAAAACTAGAAATCATATTTGAGCAAAACTATAACCATTTTAAAGAGACATCAATGCATAACATTTATCAGAAATTTTCGTGAATATATTGCCCAAATTTTCGCTGAAATCTGAGATTAAATTGATCTCCAAAAAAACCACTTCTATTTTTGTCCCGTGCGAATGCCTTGATTTTTTGTAAAAATCTACAATACGAATAGTTCCTAAAAATCGACCTTAGCACCAATTATAGGGCTCATCAAGAACTACTTTTAATTGGAAAAATAATTTTGAAAATCCGTCTTACTTTGACCTTTTTACCACTTACAATGTGTACGATTGTCCCGTGCGACATCATGGAAATGCCCATATTTATATTATTAATCAGCATTAACAGACGTGTCGATATAGCCATGTCCGTCGGTCGGTCTGTCTGTCCGTCTGTTCGTCTGTCCGTCTGTCTGTCTGTCTGGCCGTCGGTCTGTCAGTCCGTCGGTCTGTCAGTCCGTTGGTCCGTCTGTCTGTTCGTCTGTTCGTCTGTCCGTCTGTCTGTCTGTCCGTCGGTCGGTCCGTCTGTCTTTCTGTTCGTCTGTCTGTCTGTCCGACTATCTGTCCGTAGGTCCGTCGGTACGAATGTCCTTCTTTATGTCCGTCTGTCTGTCCGTCTGTCTTTCTGTTCGACTGTCTGTCTGTCCGACTCTCTGTCCGTGGGTCCGTCGGTACGTATGTCCTTCTTTTTGTCTGTCTGTCCGTCTGTCTGTCTGTCCGTCGGTCTGACTATCCGTCGGTCTGTCTGTCCGTTGGCTCGTCTGCCTTTCTATTCGTCTGTCTGTCTGTCCGACTATCTGTCCGTCGGTACGTATGTCCTTCTTTCTGTTCGTATAAACGAAAAAATCTCAGAGGTTGTAAGAGCTACATGCTTAAACTTGATCTCTCAGCACTTCTAATATTTGCATGTAGATCATGTTTAGCTTACATCATCTTATGTTGCATTGTAACCAATGCAATTTTAATGCACACACTGTTAGTATTTTGTTGTCCATGTTCTTAGAAACTTTCATCACGCTGCCACACCGCTCTAGTCCAAATATCTTATTAAAAGAGCATTTATGGGATTTGACATACATGATAAGTATCTTAGTCTCAATTTCAAAACGATGGGATAATAAACTAAGAAGTTATTCAAGTTATTCTAAGCAGCGCCAGCAACGATATAATGAACGAAGGCGGCGTGTTTGCTCATGCATGTATGCGTTCTCAACTGATTTTATATGCATGCATATGTATATGTATGTAGGGCAGTTGGGAGAATGACGCTCGTCTGTTTCCTTTGTTGTTCTTACACTGTTTTTTTTAAAATAAGCTTAAATAATATTATAGAAAGTAAAATATAATATGTAATATAATATTTCTGTCATTATATTTTATCGAAAACAAAACTTTATTCTAATAAAGTTGTCGGATTCAAGCTTAAGTTCGAAGTGTGAAAGATTCGGTTAGAATAAAAAGAAAGTTTCATCTAAGAATTCATCTTTCAATCAATTATTCTTAAATTTGTTTATTATAGTTTGGTGCGTTTAGCTTGGAAAACAGAATATGTTAATTGTGTTTAATTAATTTTAAAGAAATTAATTAATGTTCCATAGTATAAGGTAGAAAGTCCATTCACTTTGGCACAAATCCACAAAGAGCTTACCAACGTGTTAAGCTGAGAGTTCACGTCGAGTCCTTGTCGGAGCTTATTTTAAACCACGCCCAAAGGACATTCCGACCTGCTTTCCCAAGCTTAGGCCTTCAATGCAGCTTATGACAAAGGATTCCGACGTGGCGCTAATGACGCTAAATGGAAATTACAACCAAAAAAAAGAAAGAAGAAGGGAAAGAGAGGGAAAGAAATGGAATAACAGAGAGGGAGGTAGAAAGGTAGACAGAGGGAGCTGGCAGTCAGGCAGTCAGGATTATGCGGTCAATGTTTAGGAACTATACACGTCCTGCCCTCGGGGGCGTCTCAATTGTTAAAAAGCAAATGTTATTTTCAAACAAACAACGATAGAAACCCGAAATCCATTCAAATCATACAATTAGTTGGCTCTAATCCGAGCCACAAATACAACAACTAGAGTGTTTGGCGGGGAGCAAGACGCCAGGAGGGAACGCATTTTGGTGTCGTCCTTTGTTGCCAAGAAGTGTGTGTGTGTGCCAGCAGAGGAATCCATAGAAGGCACATAGAACACATTAGGGTATCAGCTGAGGAATGGGCACAATTTAGATTCCTAGAGAAAGACACGAAGCAGCGATAGAGGGGCAGCATGAGAGGAGGATAGAAAGAGAAAGTGTGAGAGAGAGAGAGAGAGAAAGAGAGATGTAGTTAAGTAACAAGGACACGACACGCTCGATTGTTTCATATTTCAATGTTTTCCACTTTATAACTTCCAAACTCCCAAACCTCCCAAATTAATAACTTAGCTTAGTGAATTGAATGGGAAAACAAGTCGAAGTTTAATAATTTAACATACTAACTCAAAATTTGTTTATGATATCATATCACATCATATTTCATATCATTTTGAAGTGTCTAAATAGGTTAGTGAATTTTTCTAAAATACGAAAATGGTATTTAATTTTAAGTCTTCTAAGTGAATTCACCAAAAAACAATGTGAAACAATTATTGTTTTATCGATCGGAAGAAAATTAAGACCTTGAAACTTACAAGCTTAAAACTTTATAATCTTAAAACACTTTTTGATTCTGGGTGATGATGTTTTAAAGACGCGAAAACGTTGATTAAATCTCTCTAGGTAGAACTAATTAAGTAAACTGGGAAATGGAAGGTTAACTGGATAAGTTAAAGCTAAACGGAACTGTCTCTATTAAGCAGATATAATAATAATAATAATTAAACACCCAGCAAGTAAATTTCAAGAATAAATCTATAGGATACGTCGATATAAATATCTGTCAGATATTCCCATATCTTTACGGAAACTGAAAAGAAAGTTGAAGGCATAAGTTAAAGGGGAATTTACAAATCTCCAGTTTACATAAATATTAGTCAGCTATTTTCTAAGTTTTACGGAAACTGAAAAGGGAGTTGTGTTCGCCAGATAAAGAAAGATTAATAAATCTCCAATAGTTTAATATATATAAAGATATTTCAAATATTTCCTTAACTTTTCCCATTCCCATATTAAAAAGAACTTTAAAGTTAGAAGAAAAATAAACTATAACAAATCATTAATGTTTCTGTTTACATAAAGATCTGTCAGATACGAAAACTTTACGAAAATTCTAAAGAGAATTAAAGTCACAAGATAAAGGAAGATCTACGAATCTCGAAAAGTTTAGTTTATATAAAGATCTATCAGATATTTCCCAAACATTTCATATCCGGAGATAGAGTTTAGAGATAGTTTTAAAGTAGGAAGAAATGTAGGGAATAGTTTAGTTTATATAAATATCAGTCAGATATTCCCATAACTTTACAGAAACTTAAGTAAGAGTTAAAGTCACAAGTTATAGAAAAATTATCAGGTCTCCAGTTTATATAAATTTATGGGAATATCTCCCATAACTTTACGGAAACTGAAAAGAGTGTTGAAGGCAAAAGGCATAAAGGAAGAAGTACGAATCTCGAATAGTTTAGTTTATACAAAGATCTGTAAGGTATTTCCTTAACTTTTCCTATTCCCATATTAAAAAGAGCTTTAAAGTTATAAGAAAACTAAAGTAAATCGAATCTGAAAAGAGAGTTGAAGGCACAAGTTAAAGGAAGTTTAACAAATCTCCAGTAGTTCAGTTTGTAAAATCATCTGTCAGATATTTCCACAACTTTGCCTATTTCGAGATAGAGTTTAGAGATAGAGATAGTTTTAAGTAGGAAGAAAAGTAGTGAATAGTTATGTTTATATAAATATCTGTCAGATATTCCCTTTAAGGAAACTTTAAGGAAACTGAAAAGAGAGTGGAAGGCACAAGTTAAAAGAAGATTATCAAATCTACAGATTATACAAAGATCTGCCAGATATTCCCTTAACTTTAAGGAAACTGAAAAGAGAGTTGAAGGCACAAATTAAAGGAAGTTTAACAAGTCTCCAATAGTTTAGTTTATATAAATATCTCTCAGAAATTGCATTAACTTTAACCCAAAACTAAATAAAAAAATTCATTAAAGTCGCAAGATTATATTATATATACCTATGATAGAATAACATTAATTAAGTCTAGAATTCTGCTACAATTATGTTTAGACGACATCACCGCCAATGCCCACATCGTGGTGATGATGATGATGATGATGATGCAGTTGTTCCACAAGATCACCGATGCCATCTACACCACCGATGTTCAACGAGGGCAGACTGAGACTTTTGTCCAGGACAAGCAGCGATGGCGGTGACTTGGAAGCCGTGTCCGTCTCCGGATCCGCAACGTGGGAGGAGAGCAGCGAGAGACCGCCAAAGTTGGAGGACATACCGATGCTGTCGAGGCACAGCGAATGAAGCACTCCATTGTCGGTGGCCAGAGACGAAGCATGGGATTGACTCACATAGGATTCACTCAACGGAACTTGTTTCTCCTCCATGCTGAGAGCATGCTCCATGCTGAGAATACAGTCCGCCTTGAAGCTATCGATCGTGAATTGATCGACGCTGAGAAACTTCATCTCATCGTAGGCGGAGCTGCCGTCGTTCATGTCCAGATCCAGGCAAGTGCCAAAGGCATTTGCCAGCGCCTGATGCTGCACTGCATCCAGCGTGCAAATCTGTTGTTGTTGTTGCTGCTGCTGCTGTTGATTCTCCAGCTGTTGTTGCTGTTCCTGTTCCTGTTGCTGCTGCTGCGGATGTGGATGTGAATGCTGAGAATGTGTTGCCTGCTCCGGCTGCGTGGCGGGCGTGGTTGGTGGATATGTGGACCATTCCATGGACAGTCCGCTGCCACCGCGTTCCAGGCCCAAATGATCAATGTTGAGATTGAGAAAGATATTCGGCGAGAGACGCGACGGCGATAATCCTCCCGTGCCGTAAGGAGCCTTCAGTTCGTTGTCCAGCGAGTTGGAAGACTGCGGCGGCGTGTCCGGCAGCAACGTGCCTCCGCCAGCTGCAAAAGTGAGGCAGTGAGTCAGTAAATACATAAGAACTAGCGGTAGGTGCGGGTTCAAAACCCACATCAACCAACATTAAATTGTAGTTACTTAGAAATAGGTGCATTATTCAATTTATTTTCGTTTTTATCGTTTTTAAATTGCTCAACTCAATAAACTAAGTTCAAAAACAAATAAAAACTGTGCAATAAGTTCACGGTTCGAACCCCACTGCCGTCAATATACAACTTTATATTGTCGTCAGTGGGGTTCGAACCGTGAACTTATTGCACAGTTTGTCACCGCGGCAGCTGTCTTAATCCTCAAATAATATCTTTAAAATATAATAAAACTCCATGTTTATTAACTGATTATAATGAAATTTTCAGAAAACATTCTCTAACAAGCAAAAATCATGCGTATAGTTTTAAAACTGCTCTTGAAATTCAATTTTTTCGATTTAAAACTAAACTTGATTATCAAGCGAACTTGTGAAAGACTAAACTACTTTTCACTTATTTTCTATTTGAATTTTTTAGTAACTCCTTTTTAGACCCTTTACTTTTTAAAAAAAAAAGTAAAAAAGGGTCTATTAAGTTTGTCAAAATGTGCGTAACAGGTCGAAGGAAGTCCGGCAGACCCCATAAAGTATATATATTCTTGATCAGCATCACCAGCCGAGTCGATATAGCCATGTCCGTCTGTCCGTCTGTCCGTCTGTCTGTATGAACACCTAGATCTCAAAGACTATAAGAGCTAGAGTCACCAAATTTGGTATTGTGGTTCGTCTATGGCATAAGCAGATCAAGTTTATCTTAAAAGTTTGACACGCCCCCTTCCGCCCCCGAAATCGAGAACAAAATTTTTGAAATCCCATAAAACGAAACTTATCAAAGATAGAGTCCTGAATTTTGGCACACAGAACGGGTATCAGCGTCCTAACGTATCCTGATAATAATCTCGCAAGTTATTCAAAAAAAACTTATAGTCCCATATAATGGTCAATTTTAAAACTGGAGCCTTGAATTTTGGCACACAGGACAAGCATCGGGGTCCTAATGTACCCTAAAAATTTCATCACGATCGGACAATAAACTCGGGAGTTATTCAAAACTCAATATTACTCAGGGTCAAAGGAAGAAGAAGAGCATATTGACGTTACAACGCGTTATGGGGATCTATTAGTGTCACTCTTATTTCCGTTTAGAAGAATAAGTAAAGGGTCTCTCATAGTCGACTTCGACTGTAGCCTTTCCGACTGGTTCTATTTAAATTTTCTAGTAACTGCTTTCTTTTTTCCATGTTTATTTGAATTTTTAAGAATTATTCTCCTCTTTTATTCTACCTTTGCTTTTTTTTTTGGAATTCCTACAGAAATATTGAAAACTGTCAGGAATTAAACAGTCAAGAATTATGTATCTCCCTCATCATGGTTATTCCCACTCACCCAAAGCGCTGTCCAGTTGTCCCAGCACGGCGCTATCATCGAACGCTACGTCCAGCTCCAGACCCGTTCCCTCCTTGTAATCCCCACCGAGCTTCTCCTGCTTGCGCCATTTGGCACGCCGGTTCTGGAACCAGACCTGGACACGTGCCTCCGTCAGTTCGATGCGCACGGCGAGCTCCTCCCGGAAGAATACGTCCGGATAATGCGTGCGCTGGAAGGCACGCTCCAACTCCTGCAGCTGCAGTGTGTTAAATGTGGTTCTATGGAAGGGAAATGCATTGAATTAATTATGGAATCGACTGTAAGAATAATGTTGTATAAATGTTGGATTAACTCGAGTTTATATATTTATATATTTACTAAATGTTTTTTATTGATTTACAAATTGCTTCTCTTCAGAACATAGGGGAATTTACATACCAAGTTTGATCTCTCTAGCTCTTATAGTCTCTAAGATCTGGGATCTCATAACAACGGACATATGGATAGACAGACGGACAGGTCTACATCGTTCGACTATTAATGCTAGTCTAGAGTATATATACTCTATATACTTAATTATTGTAAAGACAGACAGGCAGACGAGCGGACAGACAGACGGACAGACAGACAGACACTTGGTACATATTTATTGTTAAGACAGATAGAAGGAAATTGGGCTATCTACATACCGAGTTTGGTGTCTCTAGCTCTGTTAGTCTTTGTGATCTGGGTGATCATAAAGATGGACGGACGGAAAGACGAACCGACAGACAGACGAACATGTCTATATCGATTAGGCTATTAATTCTGATCTGCCAGACTTCCTTCTGCCTGTTATGAAATTATTTTTTAACACACTTATTAGACTCTTGGTACTTGTTTATTCTTAAGACAGACGGACCGACAGACAGACAGACGGATAGACAGACGGACAGACAGACAGACGAATTCGGATTCTAGAATATATAGTATGTATACTCTTTGGAGTCTGTCACACTCCAAAGTTCTGCCTGTTACGAACTTTATTTCTTAATAAATAAATTAGACACTTGGTACTTGTTTATTCTAAAGACAGACGAACAGACAGACGGACGAACAGACGGATGCACAGATAGACAGACAGACATACGAACAAGCGGACGGACAGACAGACAGACAGACAGTAACTTGTTACTTATTTACTGCATGTATGTATATGTATATTTTGTCAAATGACTAGTTAACTACCTGTATATACTATTTACATGCAGTGCCGGGTATTTCAAAGTCGGTGACGCGACGACAACTTTACCACTTTATTTTTGAGCATAAGTAAATTTTAGTGAGGCCGCCAAGTGAATTTGGGTGACCGTTTAGCGAATTCTTACCTGTATCTTCGCTGCTTGCGCTTCATTGTGCCTTTGTCCATGTGTATCCTGAGTGCGACCCCCTTTCCCCCCACCCCCCTTCCCACTGCGTGTGTGTGTGTGTATCTGTGTGTGTGATTATTTAGTTGATTCGTGACATATTCACAGCGTATTTTGTTCTGTTCTTTTAACGATTTTCGTAACAACAACAACAACAACAACGGCGCGCACTTTAGGGGCTTCCCCCCCTTCCCCTTCTCCTCTCGCTTTCCCTTTCCCCTGCGTCGTTGCTTTGCAGGCGAAAAACTGTAAGCGCTCCACAAGCAACAACAACAATTTTAAATTTACAACTGCAACAGCATCCACTTGTACCCGTTATCTCGTTAGATTATTAGAACTGCATCCACATAACTTCCACACACAAACACACTCACACTCTCGCTCTATCTCTGTCTCTCTGCAGTTTGAGAGCAACGCTTGCCCAGTTTGTTAAGCACGTGCGTGTCAAACTGTAAACCATGCAAGGCAACGACGCGTTTTCAACTGACGGCAATTTCTGCCGACTTTTCGACTTTTCCTTTCTGATGGATTGCGCTCTATGCTCGTGTGCACAGTTCTCTTTAACGCCCTAGCGGGGAAGCCCCACAATGCTCTACCCCCTCCCCCCCCCTCTTATGCACCTGAACTAAGGCGTTAGAACTTGGAATATAGAGAATATACATAGATATATTCTTAGTTCCAAAGTGTCAGTCCGCCTGACACGAACATGAGCTCATAGTTGCTCTTAGTGCGTACAGCGGGTGCAGGGAGAGGGGCAGGGGTAGGAGTGGGAGCAGGGGCAGGGGATGACAAATGTCTGGGTCAGTGGGTTTACCACTTGAAGTTTTTAAAAAATCAAAACCTGAATAAAATTAACTGAATGAATAAATAATATCATGAATACTATATTTCAAATAAATGTGTCTGTCGGTCCGTCTGTCCGGCCATCTGTCCGTCCGTCCGTCTGTCTGTCTGTCTTTCCGTCCATCTGTCCGTCCATCCGTCTGTCTCTCCATCTGTCTGTCCGTCTGTCTGTCCGTCTGAAAACAATTTTAAAGTCTGCTGTAGTGTTGTGTAGTGTAGTTTTTAATCGCTTAAATTGAATTGCGAGAAAATGAAATGAAGTGTGGGAAAAATTTGAAACTAACTTGATATGCTTGGGATTCATAGAAGTCAAATTTGACAGATCTTATATTTTTATATGAGCAAGCCGATAGTCTGTTAACATTCCAATATTCTGTTAACCATCACTACCATTACTAGATTGTCTATCCTACCATCACTAGATTGTATATCCTTCCGTCACTAATTATCCAGATAGATTAGCTATCCCGTTTTAACCTATTAAGACAATGAAGATCGACGTAGCTTGATCTCGCTCTAAGGAGAGTTGTGCAATACAGCGAGCAGTGCTGCCAGCCAGTCGTTTGATGCAGACGAAATCAAGCAAACGTTATATAAAACCAGTCGGAAAGGCTACAGTCGAAATCGACTATGAGAGACCCTTTACTTATTCTTCAACAATGAAATAACAGTTACAAACTTACAGACTTATATATAAACCTAAATAAATTTGACGCTGCTCAGATTAGCTTCCGATTAATTAAATATAATCGCTTATGTTACACTTGAATTATTAACATACTAATGTTAATCTTAACATACAAATGTTAATCTTAACATACAAATGTTAATCTTAGCATACAAATGTTAATCTTAACATACGAATGTTAATCTTAACATATCTGCACATTTCCTGCACATTTCCTGCCATTGTACATTCGATAATTTGTTTGCTTCAAATCTCCGGTGTTTATTGTCCGATTTTGATGAAATTTTCAGTACGCATCGAAAGGAAAGTAAATTTTATGTATGCCGATTTTGGAACTTGTATCTTTTAAATTACTCGAGTTATTAGGGTTTTCCGATTTTTGGGGGCGGGAGGGGGCGTGGCAAAATTCTAAAACAAACTTGACCTTTTCGGGGGTCACAGGAGTATTGTCACCAAATTTGGTGACCCTAGCTCTTATAGTCTCTGAGATCTAGGCGTTCATACATCACGACAGACGGACAGCAGGACAGACGGACAGACGGACAGACGGACATGGCTATATCGACTCGGCTGGTGATGCTGATCAAGAATATATATACTTTATGGGGTCTGCCGGACTTCCTTCGACCTGTTACGCACATTTTTTTTTTGACAAACTTAATAGACCCTATTTACTTTTTTAAAGTAAAGGGTCTAAAAAATAACTGCGTTTTTCATTCAAATTAAACGATTAAAATATGTATATAATTTAGAATGTCGGACACGTCTCCCAGCTGCCTCTTAAATACATAACAAACCCAAGAGACTATTTGTTGGAATAGAAACAGACAGACAAACAGACGGAACGACAAACAGACGGAACGACAAACACTTGGATATGGTGATATATGTATATATGTATGTATGTACATATGTAGACTCGACTGTTGATGCTGATAAAGAATGACTTTATTTATGCTTTAATGCTTTGCACATATTTTTGGCTATCTTCAATGCATAAACAATCAATGGAGCTTCTATAAATAGCCGGAAATTGCCACTCCATACACTTGTTGTCACATGAGGCGAGCTGCCCCGTCCCGCACCGCTCCACTTCTTTCCCCGTTCCACTTCTCCCCTTTCTTCACTTCACCCTTGAATCCTTTGTGATTGTGTCAAGAATTGTTCCCTTTTGTTTCCCTGCTTCAATGTCCAGGTGACGGCGCATAATGGACACAACACACACAAAAGGTAATCCGAGAGAGTCTGCCTTCATTGTTGGACCAGGCTATAAAAGCGTGCCAACAACGTGGTCAAAATCGCAAATCGAGGCCAACTCTGCACAGACACAGAACAGAACGGAACGGAGCAATGCCATGGGTGAGTATCGGCCGGGAGTCGCAATGGAGCTATATGTGAAAAACTAAGGATCGCAAATAAGTGTAATGAGTTTGAAATAATCAAAACCGAGTCAAATCGTCTGTCCATCTGTCCATCCATCTATATTAGCGCCTAGATCTCAGAGACTATAACAGCCAGAGATAGCAAATTTGGTATGTCACCACGTCTACGGTCTAAGCAGCAACAGTTTGTGTTAAAATTTTGCCACGTACCCTTCCACCCCCTCTAAACCGAAAACGGAATTTCTAAAATCCCATAAAACAAGAAATATTAAAGCTAGAGTTCTGAATTTTGGCACATTGGACAAACGACGGTTTCCAAATGTATGCTGAAAATTTCATAAGGATCGATTAATAAATTGATAAGTTATTTATGATTTGCTGTTGCTCATCTGTTCATTCTTTTCAGTTGGCCACTTTGCTGGCAGCTCTAATGCTGCATTTTGTTGTCGGAGGGAATCGCTTTGCGAACTACGACGACTTGACATCTCCGGCTTTCACTGCCGGACGAAATTCGCCGAAACGCTGCAGTCGTTATCTCGCAGATTGCACGGATCAGGCGGAGGATACGGATGCGGGCACGTCTAAGATGTTGAATGCGCTCTTCGGACTGGTACAGAGTACACCGGCCACAACTTATCCGACGGAGGCAGCTCTCACTCCCTACCAGCTGCCGCCCATGTACTATAATGACTTCTATGAGGATCTGTTGACCAACAAGCGCAATGAGGTCCATTCCGCAGGCTGCGACTGCAAAGTTATGGTGCGTTCTCACTATAATTGAGGAATTTTAAACTTCTCGAGCTGCCAATTCAATTTGTTTTCCACAGAACGATCTGCTGGACTTGGGCAGCACATACTTCCCGCGGTATTTAATGAGCGCCATCTGTGAATCCCGTCCAGCTTTGGATGCCAAGTGCACACATGGCTCCAACTGCAAGCCGCTGGAGTACAAGATAAAGGTGCTGACGCTTAGCACGGAGCAGACGCCTTCAAAGCCAGCCACTTCATCAGCTTCCTTATCGCGACTCTTGCTGATGGAGGAGTCGCCAGAAGCATGGCAATGGCATTTCGAAACGGTCACCGTCAACGCCGGCTGCTTCTGCACCAACTAAACTACTCCAACTGCACATTGTATTGCAAAATCCAAAGTTCTTATTTATGTAAATTAAATTGCAAAGAAGTGCGTCAATGTTTGCTTTATTGAGCCCAAAAAGGGCTAGAAATAAAAAGGGTTAAAGTAAAATATATGATGTTTCTTTAAAATATTCATTTTTATTTTGTCAAAACAATTACTTGACCTAATGTATATAAAAAGTAGCATAAGGCACTTGGACGGTATTAATTATAAACGTACAAATGGACGGTACAGAGTCTACTAACTAATGGGAGATTCGAAA
This sequence comes from Drosophila histrio, assembly GCA_958299025.2. Taxonomy (NCBI): domain Eukaryota; kingdom Metazoa; phylum Arthropoda; class Insecta; order Diptera; family Drosophilidae; genus Drosophila; species Drosophila histrio. The sequence continues at coordinate 3,808,847 of OY282580.2, read as the reverse complement.
AACAATTGAAATTTAATTTACAATTACAATTACTTAGCTTCATTCGTGTTGGAATTGTGTGCGTTAAAAAAAGACAGCTTTATGAGGTTCATTGTAAGATTTAAGGCGTTAAACCAGATAAGTAGGTTTAGAAAAAGTTGTACAATTTTGTCTTGATTAATCTTAAACAGAACATGAACCTTCTGATATGTATATGTAACAAAAGGCATAAAAATGGACGGAACTGAGTTTAAAAAACTAACTAGAGATTCTAAAACAATTACAATTTCATAATAATTGTAATTTACTTAGCTTCATTCGAATGTGAATTGTGTGCTTTAAAGAAAGGCAGCTTGATGAGTTTCGTTGTTAGTTTTAAGGCGTCAAGCCACGCCTTATGAGCAACCAAATGCCCGACATAGTGGCGAGTAGAATTAGCAAGTTGCCCCGTCGATTTGTGGCACCACTCTGCAATGTTTAAAGTTTTACAAGATATTATTTAAGATCTGAGAAGAGACAACGCCCACTTACGATGACAAAGTAATTACACCTGTCGCCCTGACAGCACTCGTTGCACGCCCAATCCTCGTACCAGATGTGGGTGCAGTACAACTGCATGTAGCGACGTCGTTTTGACTGACACTGTTCCTTGGTCATGCAACGCTTCGATACGTAATATTGCTTGAGAGCACCCTCGGAGAAATATGGCTGGCTGCCCCAACGAATCTCTGTGCCGCACACATTCTCAAACGACTCGCAGGTCTTGATCGTGTTGAGGCACTTCTCCGTGTTTCCCGTCTGGTTGGAGCACACATAGCACTCCAGTCCGGCCGCAAAGTGCACTACAAGTTGCATTCAAACATGTGTCATTATTATTTTAATCAAGGTGTGGCCGCACTTGCACTTACCTTGTCCGCACATATACACGGCAATTAGCGCAGTCAAGGCAATGTGCCAGGATTTCAACATGTCTAATAATAATAGTTGGTGTTTCGTTTATAGTTTAACAATAACAAATTGAGAAATAAACAAATTAATTGTGTAAAACAGCAACAACGCCATCGACAACCACTCCCCACACTAGCATCGACCGATAGCGATAACTTAGCACTTCGATAATTGACCAATCGGCAGCTGGCGTTTTGCAACACTATCGATCTTAAGCTGCCGCCAAATTCAAAACAGCGCTGGCAAAATATCTAAGGAACAGCGACAAATTCACTGTACAATATTTTGTAACTTTATTAAAAATTAAAAAAGATAGAATATTGTATTTGATCATCTCGCATGTACTATTCGCTGAAATAGTACACAGTCACTTATATTTGTCACTGATATTTTATGTCACAACAACAGTGGTCACTGTGAATTCGAAAACCACAACTTATCGCTCAACTCTATCAACAATCAGTGCAATGCCCGCCAGTGCTGTCAATTTAGCCTTTTCCAGATAAATATGTGTTGCCCAAATTGTGAAAGTTATAACAAGCTAGATTTAATTAAATACATAAAACTATAAAGTATAAATATAAAAAAGAAAATAAAATGTAAAACAACACAAAAATTTGTGATACTAGTGTATAAAATTAGTGATAAAATATAATTAGCTACTCTGTTGTTAACACTACTTCAGTCGGTTGAAATAACATTTCTATAGGTAAAAGGATAAATATAAATAGAATAGATACCACTTTTAAGAGAAAATAAAAGTTATATATTCTGTCCTATTTTTTTTCCAACAGTTATTAACATCACTGCTCGCCGATAGCGATAACTTTGCACTTCGATAGTTGTCCAATAGGCAGCTGGCGCTCTGCAGCACTGTTGATCATAAACTGCCGCCAAAAGCAAATATAAGCAAAACAACGCATGTCGCCTTGTGACTAATTAAATTTGTGTAATTAATTATTTGCAACTTGTGCTATTGCGTGTTGCCTTATATAGCAATAAATTAATTGAAAACCTGTATTATTAACAGTCGGTCGCTTTACAACACTGTCTGTATTCTTGCGCTGTTTTCTTGTTGCCCGTTGCTCGTTCCTGTGATTTCGAGTGAGCGCGACAGACGCAACACACTCAACTCAAGGCAACTCGACGCGAACATCGTACATGGCCAAGCAGGAGCAGGAACAAGTGGTGACAGTGATGCCGGCGGTGCCGCTGGGCTACCGCCAGCTGGACACACAGGTGGCCGGCCACAGATTCGAGGCAAGTAACGCGGCCGCCGTCGGTCTGCTGCAAGACGGTGGCGAGGGACGTGTTTTCAAGCCGATGGGGAAACCGGAGTGCGGTATGCGTGAACTTAACTTTTATGAGTCACTGTCAGCGGCGATTGCGACATCAACAGGTGGTGGCAATGAACTCAACAACGGCAAAGGCGACGAAGTCGATTCCTCGTTATTATTATCCGAGCTGGCAGCGCATGTTCCTCGCTATTATGGCCAACTCAAACTGGTTGTGAATCAGCGCGAACACACGTTCCTACAGCTGGAGGATCTGACGCATGGCATGGCCAAGCCGTGTATTATGGACGTGAAGATTGGGCGACGCACCTGGGATCCATTGTCGTCGCCCCATAAGCGCGCCATCGAGCAGCAGAAATATGTAGTGTGTAAGGAGAATCTGGGCCTGTGTCTGCCCGGCTTTCAGGTCTATCAGGCATCACCGGAGCAGCCTGGCAAGACAATACTAATCCGACAGGGCAGAGACTTTGGCAAGAGTCTGAATGTCGAGGGATTCCGACAGGCATTGATGCTCTTCTTCAACGTCAACTGCCAACACATTGATGCGGACATTCTGCTCTGCGAGATTCTTCGCCAGCTGCGGAGCATACGGAGCTGGTTTAAGAGGCAACGTCTGCTTCACTTCTATGCCAGCTCCCTGCTTATCTGCTATGACTTTGAGCAGCTGCAAAAACTGTCCAAGCCACTGCAGCAGCAGCAGCAGAATGGTTACCACCAATCTGAGGCAGTTGCTCCACTGCCGTCAGCAGCCACGACGACAGATCAATGGATTCGTGTACGCTGCATTGACTTTGCCCACATCTTTCCCGCCGCCGATGCTCAACCCGATACCAACTATATGTTTGGACTGCAGAGTCTGATTGATATAGTCGAGTCAATGCTCCAGCGATAGCAGGCGTAGAAACAGCTCCAACATTAAGACACATACACACACACACACACACATATTTGTATTATCGCTAAGCCAAAAGATTAGTCCACAGCAGAGCTGTAATTAAAGAAAATGATTAGCAATTGGTAATCAAAGTTTAGTTACTACAAGAAAAATTGTAATGAAAAATAATAATTATTTGGTAATTAATTTTGATAAGAACAACTATTAACAATTATCAATTAAATAATTTAATAATAAATAATATACAAAATTAAATTACCAAAAGCAGAATTGTATTTTTGAAAATTAGAATTACTTGGTAATTAAAGAAAGTATATAAGAATTACTATTTGAAAACTCCACAATTACTTGGTATTTTACCAAAGGAATAATTGTAATTAAATTGGTAAAGAAATATTGTAATTTAATAAGTATTTAGATTTGCTAAGTAACGAAAGTTATTGACAATTATCAAGAGAAGAAAACTTGGTAATAAAACAGAGAAAAAAAACAATACAATAACAATACTAAGTAATTCAACTTTAATTGTCAAAAGAAATGCTATAATGAGAGAAAGTAACTAACAATTACTTGGCAATTAAAATTCAATTACCAAAAGGAAAATTATTATTAAAAAAAATAATTGACTGCTAATTAAAGAAAGCTATTAAGAATTTCCGGAAGAAAATAAAGTAAAGTAATGAAAAACAAAAGAACCATACATTTGTAATTCAAATTAAATTATTAAAATAACATCTGTAATTAAACAAAGTACTTAACATTTGTTTGCTGAACAAAAATGAAATTACCTAAACCGGAAATTACAAGTAATTGACAATTGATTTAAGGACAAAATTCAGTTACAGTATGTAATAATTACTTGATAATAAATGAACGTCAATAGCAATTCTTTTGTATATAGATTTGATAATAAATGAAAGTAATGAACAATTATTTGGATAATTAGACATTATCAAAATAAAAGCTCTACTTAATTATGGATAATAACAATTACTCGGTAATCGAAGATTAATTACCAAATTCATTGCAATTACTTGTGAATCAAAGTATATCAAAAAAACTTTGTAACTTCAGTTTACTTGCCTAATTTGGAATTGTTTAAGTTAAAGAAAATAACGTAAAAATACTCGATGATTTCACTTGAATTATACAAACAAAAGCTGTAATTAATTACGGCAAATAATTATTTTAGAATATCAGTTTAAGTGTCAAAAGAAAGGCTCTTTAATTTCGATTACGGCATGTATTTGCAAACTAAATATTTCGTCATTTAACAAAATAAAAAAGATTAATTAAGAAAGTAACTTAAATACTTGTTTACATTAAAGCAGAGAAAAGCTGTTTCAATTAATTTTAAATTTTAGTTTGCGACAGGAAAATGTTGTAATAAAGGAAAGTAAATAGCAATTATTTGAAAAATTCAGTTTAATTGCAAATAAAATTGCTCAATAATTATAATAAATATATAAACAAGTATTATGATAATTACAATCAAGTAACAGTTCGTCTATTTGTAATTCAGTAAACAAATTCTTGGTAAAGAAAAAATAAATACCAGAAGAAAACCTAAAACTGACAGCAATGCAATTATGAATTATATGTAAAATTATCTAAAGAAATGTTCAGAAAGTATTTGTGGCTAAATTTCAGCATGATTGGTAATAAATACTATAACTACCAGCTAGGAGAAAGTTCTAGTTAATGTGAAAAAGAATTTCCCCAAACACTGTAAGAAAATTAGAAATTTCTTTGTAATTCCAGTTGAATTGAATTGAATTGAATTGAAGTAATTAAAGTATTTTTCTAATAACATTTACATTAAATGGTAATAGAATAAAATGTGAAAATACCAAAAGAATTGTTCAGCAAGTAATTGTGACCAAAAATAAAGTAATTAAATGCTAAATAATTAATTGCAGAATATAACAATTACATATGGAGTTGGGAGTTCAATTTTAATTACCAAAAGAATTGAATAAATAGTTCAAGTACCAAAATAATTATTCAACAAGTAATTGTGGTCAAATCCAAGTAATGATATTAATTAAATGAAGAATTACATATGTGAATTACATATTAATAGTTTCAAGTTGAATTACCAAAAGAATTCTCCAAAATTAATTGGTAATTGAATAAATAGTTGAAGTACCAGAAAATAATTATTCAGCAAATAATTGTAGACAAATTCAAGTAATTATTGCATTTAAGATTATAGTCACAGTCAAATCTAGTAATTGTTATCTCAGCTATATCTTCATAAACATTTACTTTAATTACCAAAATAGCAAGTAGGTTTAATTACCTAAAGAATTAAGCAGTAATTCAATATAACCAGTAATTCTAATGATTCTATGCGCCCACAAATAATAAGTAGAACTACCAAAAAGGCAATTATACAGCAAGTAATTGTGGTAATTAAATGGTAATTTAGACCAGTTTACAGCCATAGTCCACAGTAGTGTTCCCGAGAGTGAAGCAACTACTCAATAAATATATAGAATAAATACTCGTTTTGTACAATTCGCGTTATATTTCTGTGTGTGTGTGTTATGCTCAACTTATCAAAATTTATGGTAGATTACAAACTATGCTCAAATCTGAGACTGCTTAGAGCGTATAGTCGAGTTCGTAGCGCTCGTACTGATTCTTGGGATCATTTGTAATCCTCGGATAGCCGGCAATAAGTGCATCCTGTCCACCAATGTACAACGAGTTGTAGATCTTCCAGTAGACATCGCGCACCTTTCGCGCCGGATGAAATAAACCTTGCAGTGTGTACTGCAGAATTTTAATGGAGCCCAGCGAGACACGCAGTCCATCCACAGAGTCCATGAAAGCCTGTACAAGATGCGGCGACGTCTCAAAGATATTCGGCCAAACATAGTTGAGCAGATGAGTTAATGCATCCTCGCAGCCAAAGCCATAGACGCCCAGAGACATGTGCTTGATGGCCGAGCACGCAGTCTGGCGATGTACAAGATCACGATCCATTAGAGCATCCTCCAGCAGCGGACATACAGCATATATATAATCCTTGCCCATCTCACCAATGTATTCAAAGAGAAAGGAAAGCGATTTCAAGACACCATTCTGTACATTCAGCTCCGGCACGCGATATTCGTTCATCAGAGCGGGAAGTACAGTAAACGGACGACAAGTTTCCGCCACAATGGCAATGGCAACTGTTGTACACACACGATTCTGACGCTCCTGCACCTTCAGATTGTTCAGAAGTGTGGCAAGCACATCATGTGGTCCAATTGCCTTGGCAATATAGCCAAAAGTGTTGACCGTGGCACGACGTATAGCCTTTTTGTGTGCCTTCAACAGTTCGAGCAGCTCAAAACAAATACGCATCCATTCTCTGGCCGAAACATATTCCGGTCCGCGATCCGCAATGCGACCCACTAAATCAATGCAATTCTCCTGCACCTTCTCGTGACGATTCTTTAATATGGGCGTCAGACGTGGCAACAGATCTTTAATTGGCGGCGTCATCTTTGTCATGCCAATGACATTTACAATTGCCTTGAGGGCGCCCAGAATGCTGCCCAACACTTCGGGATATTCCTCGCCCAGATACTCGTAGAGCACCACACCCAGATGTCCCATTAGTTTCTCCTCCTGAAAATATATATTGATATAAATAAACACGAAATACAATTGATAGAGATGTTTACATACCTGACAGGTCTTCATGACGACGGCAATGCGAGAGATCAAGTCGGCCGCCTGTTGACGCACCTTGGCAGACTTGTTGTTGAGTCGCCACAAGATGGTGCCGCAAATCTGCGGCAGATACGGTTTCACACGCTTGCCCAGCTGATTGACAATGGTGCCGAAGCCATTCAACATGACAACATCCTCGGTGGTCTGCTCCTGAAAGGCATACAAGATGCCATCAATGAGTTGCTCCTCCAAACGTGAATCAATATCCGCTGCACCTAGATTGCCCATAATTTTCTCTACCGTTTCCATGACCATCTTACGATACTGTTCATTTTCATCCTTCAGATCGTCGACGACACGATTGATGATTTCCGAAGTGCCCACTTTATTGGCAATCTCAACGGTAGTGTCCACCAGCTGGCGATAATTGCGTCTGTCCAGTGCCATGCGATGATTCCAAAAGAACTTGAAGAAATGCGGTAGAATCTCTTCTTTGATATATTGCGGTTCCACGCCATCGGTGGCACAACATTGCTTTACAACTTTCAGCACAATTTTCTTCATTTCCTCGTCGGGCGACTGAAATTCACGTATGAGAATCAACATGACTTCACGTGTATAATAATTGGCATATTCAGCATCCATAAGTGGAATTAAATAACCGATGGCCTTAAGAAACGCTGCCAATCCCTTGCCACGATGTGTCCTAATACCTTTCCATAGCGGTTTCAATACCGAATCAAAGGATTCAATGCCATAGGGCGTGGCAGCTTCAGCTAGCGCTGCAATTGCCAATGCCGTAATTGTACGCACTTTCTGCTGTTCATCGACCAAACCATGCTCGATAATCTCCACGAGTGCCTTGAGATGTGGCAGTATAGCACAGCCCATCAATATGGCAATCTGTTGGACAATTTTGATGCCTGTGTGTCGTGCTTGCCATGATTTCTTAGATTTGCAGACAGCTTTGAGGAAGGGCAGCAGCGAGGGAATTCCCAATGCGGATGCAACCACAGCAAATGCACGTGCCGTCGTATTCCTTACATACTCATCGATGTTGTCTATATCCGGTCGCATCGTTGAGATCATCGTGGCCAAGCCGGCCGCCTTGGCCAGATTCGATATAATCTCTCTGCCCTCGATTCTGGCATAATAATCTTCGTCAATTAGCAAAGGTTCAATGACCACAAGTATTTTGTGCACAAATGGACGCACCAAATCATCCAGTTTATATAGCACACGATCAATGACTTTAACCAGTAGATGACGCTCCTGATCCTCCAGCGTTGGCGACATTAGCAATGGTAAGATTTGATTAAAAAGTGGCCCGGCGCCAAATTCACGCGCCTTGTCTGTCATCTGACGTAGTGCGGATTTTCTCATTGGCGGCGAACCATTCTTGATGGTCAACAGTAGCTTCATTATTTTACGTTCCTTTAGCTCCTCCGGAGACAGTGCATCCTCGTTGACATCGACGAGCAATTTATCAAAATACTGCGCATCCTCGGGCTTCATAAACGGCAGATTCTGTCCCTTTGGCTGGTTGTCCATAAACTTGGCGTTCTTATCTTCTACTTGAATGAAGAAACCGGCTGGTGTGCCTGCTATGGGCGTGGGCGTGGCCATTAGCTTGCGACCGGGCGTACGGAGCGGTACATAGCCCGCCGGTGGAGGTAGAATCTTATAGCCTGGGGGGAACATTTGATCTAGTTCCTCATCTGTATAGGGACGATTGCGTTCATCGATTTCCTTTTCCCAGCGATACGCTTGCAGTTGTTCCGGCGTCATGGCGGCCAATGCGCCTGGCGTGGGAGTGGCCATGGCCATTGCCTTGACACCCACCGGCGTACTGCCTCCGGGTGTCATCAGGGGCGTGGCATGGCCGGGCGTGGCATGTGGCGTCATGCTGGGCGTCATGGCGCTCGAATTGCTCGGCGTTATGGCCGGCGTTGAGTTGGATGGTGTCTCGTCCCAGCGTGAACGTCGCTTGGATGCACCGGGCGTTGATTCAATGGAGATACTCTCGCCGGCGCCGCTGCCCGTACGATCGGGCTTCGGCGTCTCCGCCCAGCCGCTATGTCCGGGCGTCTCGCGCTCTGTCTTTGGCGTTTCGTCCCAGCGATTCCGCCGCGCCGACTTCTCGTGTCCGGGCGTCTCATGGCCCGGCGTCATTGCGTGCGCCGGCGTCGCATCCCAGATGCGTGTGCCGAGTCCGGGCGTGGCGCCAGGCGTCTCGCTACCCTTGTGTCCCGGCGTCTCATCCCAACGATGATCTCCAGGAGTTTTCTGCAATGTGAAGTGAATTTTTAGTACTTTATTTATTTATTGTAATAGCAAATCAGTTGATTGGGCTTTAATGCATTTAATTGAGTCCAAGCGTTGTGTAATTTGTATTAATAGTACTCACGTCTTCCCAGGTGGGCGTGGCAGCGCTGCTGGGCGTAGCGGCCACTTTGGCGGGTATGAAACTTTCGCTGACCGTTTGATCCCAGCGTCCACGTTTGCGTCCGCCTTCCTTGGCCGCAGCCTCCCCGTTTGAGGACTTAACCAGCGTACCCTCCTTGGACTTTTCCATAATGCGACGCCGCAGCTCTGACTCCTCGCCCTTGAGCATTTGTTCCCGCATGATGTCGGTGTAGGTGCGGGAACCCACATCTGGTGTTTTGCCGCCATCGGCAAAGGGATCCGCACGATCGGGTGAAATGATAATGCGACGACGTTTCTGTCTATATTCGTCCTCGCGATCCGCAATGGTGGGACGCCGACGATCTGCCATGGGATCAATGTCCTCCTTGCCTTGGGTCACGTCTTTTAGCACGGAAATTGGAGCCGTGTATGTGGTACGCTTTTGGGGCACTGGGAATCCGTCGTCCTCTTCATCCTCGTCGCCATCCTCATCGTTGGCCGCAATGGATGTATTGTAGCCCTCGTATCGACCCTTTGCCCCCTTCCCCACCGCCGCTTCATCGTCGTACAGATCTGTGTCGAAGAAGCCGCCGCTGTCCAACAAACCGACGCCGGCAGCCGCCGCATTGTTCTTGGCCAACTCGGTCTTCTTTGCTTGTATATCCGAGATTTGCGCCTCAATATCTGTCAAATAAATTTAATACATTAAAATTGATTTTCTTCACACGGTAAAGCGACGCAAATCAGCATTAGAACTTTTAATATCACTCATCTACATATAAGCCAAGTATAAGAAGCCTTGCCTTGTCGATAAGCATATTCACTTTTTACTTACCTTCATGAGTACGCGGAATATTTTCCATTTTTATCAATTTATAGAAAACAAACGTATGAAAAACGCGTACATGAAAATTGTGCGACAGTATTGCAAAGTGATTTCATATAAACGCACTTGACAACACTAATGTCGAAGGCTATCGGTTAGAAAATATTGAAAGACGTTTTTTCTATCGATAGCTGTTTATGGTTTCAATCAGTGATGCCAACTATTCGCCAAGATCAAGGGTAGAAGATAAAATAAAATTGAATATAGGAGAACTAGTTTTTTCGCAACATTATTTGTCCTAGAGCTGTAAAAGTATCGATTATCGGCGTCGTTCAGTGTTTTTAATAGTGTACAATCGCCGTCGATAGTAGGAGCAAAAGAAAAGATTCGATATATCGATTGCGCCATAGTCAGTTTTGTAGCTAGACTTTACTCATCGCTATTTCGAGCACGTGTTGTTTGTTGTTTTCTGTGTGTTTCTTTCGCGGTCGTAGAATGTTAGCAAAAAAACAGAAAATGGAAAAAGAACCCGAACAGTTCGTAGTGCCACATACATTGCAGGCACGCCTTATATCGGATACAGGCGAGGAAGCGGGGCCACCCATAGACTTGCCGTCGGGCATCACAACACAACAATTGGGTCTAATTTGCAACGCGTTGCTTAAGAATGAGGAGGCGACACCATATTTGTTCTTCGTGGGCGACGATGAGATCAAAAAGTCGCTGGAGGAGACGCTCGATCTGAGCACCGTGGACACTGAGAACGTCATTGACATCGTCTATCAGCCACAGGCAGTTTTCAAGGTGCGTCCGGTGACGAGATGTACCAGCTCCATGCCGGGACATGCCGAGGCAATTGTCTCGCTGCACTTTAGCCCGGATGGCGCTCACTTGGCCAGTGGCAGCGGTGACACAACGGTACGCCTCTGGGATCTCAACACAGAGACGCCACACTTTACCTGCAGCGGCCACAAACAGTGGGTGCTGTGCGTCGCCTGGGCGCCGGACGGAAAACGCTTGGCGAGCGCCTGCAAGGCGGGCAACATTATCATCTGGGATCCAGAGACGGGAAAACAAGTCGGCCGCACGCTGACCGGACACAAGAAGCACATCAATGGTCTCAGTTGGGAGCCGTATCATCAGAATCCCGAATGCCGCAAACTGGCGTCGGCTGGCAGCGATGGTGCCTGTCGCATCTGGGATGTTAAGCTGGGTCAGTGTCTGTTCAGCATTGGTGGACACACAAATGCGGTAACTGCAGTGCGTTGGGGTGGTGCTGGCATTTTGTACACCTCGTCTAAGGATCGCACTGTCAAAATGTGGCGAGCTGCCGACGGCGTACTCTGTCGCACCTTCTCCGGCCATGCCCACTGGGTGAACAATATTGCTCTGAGCACGGACTATGTGCTACGCACAGGACCCTTTCAACCAGTCAAGGATCGTCTGAAAACGCAACTCAGCCAGAGCAGTAAGTGTTGAGTATATCGCTTTATATTAATTTTTGAATAATTCTATTTCTGTTTTATTTAGCCGAGGAACTCTGTGCGTTTGCTCTGAAGCGCTACCAGGCTGTCTGTCCGGATGAAGTTGAGTCTTTGGTCTCCTGTTCCGATGACAACACTTTATATTTGTGGCGCAACAATCAAAATAAATGCGTGCAACGCCTGACTGGCCACCAGAATGTGGTGAACGATGTCAAGTATTCGCCAGACGTCAAGCTCATCGCATCCGCATCGTTTGACAAATCCGTTAGATTGTGGCGTGCGCACGATGGCCAATTTATAGCCACATTCCGCGGTCATGTGCAGGCCGTTTATACAGTCGCCTGGTCAGCGGATTCACGTCTCATTGTCTCCGGCAGCAAGGATTCCACATTAAAGGGTAAGTCCATTCGAATATTGTATATATTTTATACTATTTCATTATTATATATATCATTCTATTTAATTGCATTAAGATCTGTTAAGTATAATTCTAGTTTTAAGTTTTTGTGCAATAAGTGGAGCTTAAATATGTAGAGATCAGAGCACGCAAAAAACAACTGACCGTTCTTCGTTGCTCGTTCGTTCTATCGATAGTACTATCGTCAACTATCGATTGTTGTGAAATTACTATTGTTGACTATCGATGGCGCCGACTATCGATAGTTCTCCACTTCTAGTAGCAATCAGCTTTTTGTCAACGACATAGTTTGTAGTTTGCCATAGCGCAAAAGCTAGATATTATATTGAATTTGTTATCGTCAGTAGCATTCCGCTTTTTACACAATGTGTAGTTATGAGTGTTGCCTTCAGTTTTTTTTGCAAGTTTATGTTTATACTAGTTGCCTATACTGGAATGCCTAATGCATTTTATCAAAGAGGAAGAGAGAAAACTGTGGCTGCTTGATGCGAAGATTATGTGGATCTATATATATATATATTGTATATGTATATTATGTACTAAAAGAATAAGTATATTTGTCTTATAATATATTATAATTTAGTAACGAAATGTGTAAAGCATTAAAGCATAAGTAAAGTCATTCTTTATCAGCATCAACATGTTTGTCGGTCCGTCTGGCTGTCTATTTCTATGCCAACTAATCTATTGGGTTTGCAATGTATACAAGAGGTATAAAGAGACGTCTTCGACATTCTATATACTTTAGAATATTCAACAGCATATGTATATGATCCGTCTGCCTAAACACCTGGATCTGTGAGACTATAAGAGCTAGATCAATCAAATTTGATGTATTATTTTTCCCACACTCCTTTTCGTTCCCGCAATTCAAATTAAGCGTTTAGCAACTACTCTAAAGAAGCTGAAGACTTAAAATTTCTGGTGAAGATGCAAACTATCTCCACAGACTACATTGTTCCTACTTGCTTTCGCTTTCTTTACTATTTTTTGACCCGATATGCCCATACATATATGTTTATACTAGATTTTTGGGACTGCTTTGAAATATTTATACAAGCTAAACATGTGGCTGCCTAAAGCAAAGATTATGTGGATCTATATAGTACATATAAGTTGTATATGTATGTATGTTTTTTTTTTGTGGCTGCGATAATCGCGTTTTAGATTTGCCTTCTTCGCCCCAAGTCAAATGTCGACTTAGTTAGTCTACTCAGGCATTCAGAAAGCTTCAGTCGCAAAATGTTGTTGAAAATATTTTGTATAAACTTTGTAATAAGTACATTCAAATTGTGCTCTGATGCAATTTCGTTACCCGAATATAATGAGACAGATTTACGCATTTCAATAAATTCCCAATCAAACGAATTGAGGTAAGATCCAATATATATCGAAGTTTTTGCAAACTATCAAACCAATTAATTTAATAGGTCGGAGCAGGAACGACTGCTGAAAGAAGGAGTTGACAAGGAAACGGCTTTTTCACTTCTTAAAGCGGACATCCAACTCTTTAGAGGGGATTTGCAACTTATTAGAGCCGATTTTCAATCACTTAGAGCGGATTTTCAATCTCTCAAACCGAATCTTGAACGTCGGGAGAACTATGGTCTTGATAAGAAATCGGATATTTCATTGCTTAGAGCAGAGCTCGAGCAAGAAAAGCAACATTGGGTTAATAGAGATTCGGATCTTCAAGCTATTATCGCGGAGCTGAAACGTCAGAAGAAAGATGCAAATAAGAAGGATGCGTATATTGAAGCTTTTAGCATAGAACTGGAACAACAGAAAAGGTTGATAGACGGGCTCGCTAAAGAGTCGGATATTCAATCTCTTCGAGCGGAGCTGGAACGACAGAAGCAAGACGGAGATGATAAGGAATCGAATATTAAATCTCTTAAAGCGGAGCTGGATCGACAGAAGAAAGACGGAGATGATAAGGACATCCAATCTCTTAAGACGGAGCTGGAACGACAAAAGAAAGACGGAGTTAATAAGGAATCAGTTATTCAATCTCTTCGGGCGGAACTGGAACGACAGAAGAAAGACGGAGATGATAAGGAATTGAATATTAAATCTCTTAAAGCGGAGCTGGAACTTCAGAGAAAGTCGTTACATGAACTGGTTAAGAAGTCGGAAATTCAATGTGCTAAAGCGGAGGGGGATCGACAGGAAAAGCTTAACGATGAAATTGGCACGGAATCGAATAAACACAATTCGTTGTCTAACCTTCGGAACTGTAACGAGGCCAAGTCTAGTGGGATCTATGACATAATTCTCTCCAGCTTTAGTAGTCAACCTTTTAAAGTTGTCTGCGATGCTGAAACTTCCGGAGGTGGATGGACAATCATTTTGAGGCGAATGGATGGAAGTGTAAACTTCTATCGCAACTGGGTTCAATACAAAGAGGGATAGACAAAATACATGATCTGACAACAGAGAGACCTCAGGAGCTGATGGTAGTTCTTGAGGATTCGGAGGGTGTTGAAGAGTATGAGACATATGAGGAATTTGCTATTGGAGGCGAGGATGAACAATATAAATTACACACTTTGGGCAAAGCCAAAGGAACGGCTGGCGATTCACTTTCATATCATCGTGGCACAAAATTTTCCACATATGATCGAGACAATGATTATTTGCCATACGAGAACTGCGCCAAAAGAGGCTTTGGCGCCTGGTGGTACAAAGGTTGTCATCTCAGGTATGAAGGAATGTTAATTGTTTGTAAAGCTTTGTTTATAAACTTGAATTCTTACAGCCAATTGACGGGAAGGTATAATGACAGCAGCAATGTTAAGGGCATTACTTGGAACTTTGAGAAGCAATCCCTCAAAAGAGCCGTCATGATGATTCGCCCGAGAAAGTAAATCATCAGACTCAACAATATCAATTGCTCTGCCATCTAACTAATTTGATGTTTTGAATATACCTTAACATGAAGAGAACTTAAATAAATCTCAATGTCTATCAGTTTCTCCCTTTATTTATGTCTTTCCTTACCTTTCAGTCGTCTGTTTTTCGCTCTATCAATCTTCTCTTAATCTTTATGCTCCGCTCTTTCTTTAGATTTTTAACTCAACGAGAACATTTAATTTTTGGTTGGTTTATTGGTTTTTTTTTAGGTCTGTATTATTATTCTATTTTCCAACTGGCCAATGGAAGAATAAAATGTCTGTTTGTGTGTGTATGTTGTAATTACAAACTCGCTTATCATTCATGTCTGATTTCACTCATGCAGGAAAACAGATATGAGTATTCGGCATAATCAAAATTAAATATATAAGTTATAAAATTATTTCTAAATACAGATTAATATGCATATATTATTATTTATATTTTTAAAAATTTATTCTTGCTTTAGATTAAAACAAAAAATAATTTATTAATACAAATAAACAAATAATTGATATTTTTAAAATTATTTATCAATTTTCTATTTCAGTTTGGAGCGTGCAGAGCAAGAAACTGGCGCAGGAACTGCCTGGACATGCCGACGAAGTCTTTGGTGTGGACTGGGCGCCCGATGGCTCCCGAGTAGCCTCCGGCGGAAAGGACAAAGTGATAAAGCTGTAAGTATTTAGACTACAAACTACAAAAAAAAACCTTTACAAACATCACATTTATTGGCACTTTCAGCTGGGCCCATTGATGAGCATCCTACGTACATATATGAGACGAATCGTTATACTACTAACAATAAAGTGAAAACCAAAAAAAAAAAAAAAAAAAGAAAAACGGAGTTGAACTCGTGTCTCTATATTCTCTGTCGTCGCATCTCTGATAAGGTTTTCTCGAAGAAACTCTCAAATGTCTGGCCAGTCTTTAAATATATCGCTGGCACTGCCGATTCGGAAATCAGCGCACGCTCGGCGGACGCAAATCCTGCTGCAACACATTCATCGAGTTTGTAACCCTTGAGCAAAGCCGTAATGAAGCCGGCACAGAAACTGTCCCCAGCACCCGAGACATTAACAATCTTCTCCAACTTGGGCGGGGAATAGAAGAGAGTGGTGTGCTCGCAGGCGGGGGAAAGGGAGAGCAACTTGCCAGGCTCCGTTTCCGCATCTGAACGTATGCTTAGGAGCACACCGTGATTTCCTAACGTGGCAATGATGCAGTTGAAATGCGATTCAATTTGTTTTAGTAATTTCTTGGTCTGCTTCAAGAGCTCTGATCTCTCCATCTTGGCGTCCAGTTGCAGCTCCACAGGCTTGCCAGTAATGCACGCCACAATGGTTTTAAGCTCGTGCAGATTGGGTTTCAACAGACGTATGTGTTGAGTGAGCTCGCCATTTAGCTTAAAAGGCTTTCCGGCTATAAACATGTCCGTGGGCTCAAAGAAGACGGGCACCTGTAAGTGGGAAAATAAATTTGCGTGAAAATATCGATATCATTTTTAAAAGATCATCGATTATCAATGTTTATTGTTACCCTTCCGTACCTGAAATCGTTTCGCCAACTGCAGCGTACACTTCATCGCCTGCTCCGATAGATTGCTGTCCATGACGATGAGCGGCGCAGTACGAAACAACTCGGTATTGTTCAACAGTGCGTCGGGTGTGATGCTGTCGTGCACGTCCATGTCACCCAGTATCAGCTTGCAGTCGCCAAATCTATCAAAAATGACGGAGCACAGCGACGTCGCGTGTTCCTGGTCTTCAATAAGATTGCGTTGCAGTGCAGCCGGCATTAGTTGTCGCAACATGTGTGCAAAGTGATCCCTGCCCACGGCAGAAATGAGATTCACATCTCCGTACAGTTTATAAATGCCCTCGGCAATATTGCGTCCAACGCCGCCTGCTGCTTGTCTCGTTACCGACTTGTACGTGGCTCCATCCAGGTGCAAATCATGTTTGTCCTTCACCCTGCAGGACAGATCGAGTATGGAAGCGCCCACAACTAACGGTTTATTTGTCACCTTTTTGCTGTGTCGGCTTTGCTGTAGAGATTGCGAAAATCATCGATGAATCGATATTTGCTTAAGTTATTTTTGACGATAAGTCGGTGAAATCCATGATTCAATTGTTGAATCGAATTTTAACGATTTTAACTCGATATGTTGCCATTGAAAAATGCATGTGCTTAGCAAACGTTTGAAACGAAAAAGGCGTGCTGTCTAATTATATTTAAATTGATCAACTTTTTCAATGCAAAATATATATATTTAAAAAAGTAAATGTGCCAAGTACAAGTTTAAGTAATTAAGTGAAAAGTATCGTTTCTTGTTTAAATATTTTAACTCGATCTCAAAAGATGCATTAAATCGATGCATGCAATTTAAAAAGAAACTATTTTTAAATCGACTATCGGTTTGGACTTACATCACTAGAACAACAATTTACTCGATGACAAAGTTATCGATGCAGCGATTTAAGAATCGGATGGACTTACGTCACAAGTTTGTTGACCATTTGCTTGGAGTGCGCAGGCGATTTGTGCTGCAACCTTTGCGTTATTCTTGATCAGCGCAATGTTCGCCTGCAAGCTGCGTCCTTCGGTAATTTTGGAGATGTGGGCAAGCAGAAAGGGCGTCACCTCCTTGCCGCTAACATTTTGTGCCTGAGCCTCTGCATTGGCCTCCACAATGGCAGCATCTATTGCCGTCTTTTCCGCAGCATATTCCGCCGGAATGGGCACACCAATAAGTACGCCCGATTGCAGTTCCAGCTGGCGCCAGGAGAGCAGTAATTTCGCTGCTTCACTGGCTGAGTTAAGATTATAGGGCACCTTGCAGCCGCTGTCACGAGTGTAGAAGTCCGGAAAGACGCCTCCAGGACTTTCAAAGCTGGCCACGCACACACCCTGCGTTTCCAGATATTCCAATGTTCGCGGTATATCCAAAATCGACTTGACGCCGCTGCAGACAACCGCAACAGGTGTGCGTCCCAATTCTACTAGATCGGCGGACACATCCAGGGTAATGTGTCCGTCGCGATGGACGCCGCCAATGCCGCCGGTGGCAAAGATTTGAATGCCCACGTGATGGGCCACAATCATGGTAGCTGCTACTGTTGTGCCTCCGCTTTGGCGCGTCGCCACCACATAGGGCAGATCACGGCGGGAGCATTTTATTACCTGTTCCCGAGGTTTTTTGGCCAGCGTCATCAGTTCCTGTTCCGTGAGACCAACTTTAATGCACCCATCAATTATTCCAATCGTCGCAGGCACAGCACCGTTTTGACGCACCACCTGTTCCACCTGCAGTGCTGTCTCCACATTCTGTGGCATCGGCATGCCGTGTGTTATAATTGTGGATTCCAGAGCCACAATTGGTTGCCTGTGTTTTAAAGCATCTCGAATCTCTGGATGCACCACAATGTGTGGCTTTGTGGCCATTGGGCGGTTGAAAACAGCCCGTAAGCCGATGGAGGAACATTTCCGTAGCAGCATATCAGTACAGACTAATTAAGTGTACTTTAATTTACTTTTAATAGTTTAATAACAAAATCCATGCGGTGCGCCGCAACAAATGTGTTTACATTGCAGAACAGCTGATAAGTTGTTAGAGATGGGCGAGTAATTCAATGTAATTGTCACTGCTATGAAAAAATATCAAAAGTATCTGTGACATCACAATCACTGAATAATGTATTGTCACTGAACGGTATTTTTAATGTCTTTATTTTGGTGCCAGTGTAAAATACCGGTATGTTGTGAAATCAACTGAATGGTTTGTAATAGTGACAGTTTCAACTGCGACACTAATATCTCTCATCAGTATTTCTAGTGATTTCCTATGCGGCATTTTAATAACCATAGCAACAATTGCAAAATTCAATTAATCACATTCTACAGGCTTGGTCACACCGTATGTTGCGTTTAATTATCGATATTAGTTATCGATGTGCTCGATTTTTATTAAACAACCATTCGCGCAATTGTAGCGTCATATTAGTTCAAATTTATTTTCTAAACAGAAACAAAATACAATTAACTGCAATGGACTTTGACACCAGCGCTTATACATTGGAGTTCTTCAATTTCACGCCAGAACAAATAGCTGCAGAACGTAAGCGGCATTTTGTTGCAATTAGACACAGTCTACAGTTTGTTGTCACATATTTTCAGGTGATCATGTAGTAAAATCGCTACTTAACCGAGCTGTTGAGGCGACAATAAAAAAGATTGAGACACCGGCAACATCTGCTCTGGTGGCGCAGAAGAAGGACGACGTCATATGCCTTATGCAGCAAGCCTGCGAAAAGAAACTCGAATCCATTCGCGAGTTGGACAAAAATACATTCGAAGTGCCGTCGCATGTGCTGCTCATCAAAGACTTTGACTTGGAGCAGCAATTGTCCAGCGTCGAGGAGGAAACGAAAGCCGCAAAGTTGGAGGAATTGAAGCTACGATATCGCGAGGTAAGTGACATTAGTTAAACGGCAATTCATTTACCAATCAACATTCAATTCAATATTTCCTCAAAGAACATGGCCATGCTGGCCGAGCTGCAAGCGGAACAGGATAAATACACGGCAATTGAGCCACTAATACAAAAGGAACTGCAAATGCATAATCTCATTTACGAGGCGTGCGCCAACTCGGATTTTAAAAACATTTATAAATTCGCAAATCAACTCGCCGGGGATGTGCAACATTGAGAATGTTCAACTGTTGAAATCGGCATTTTATAAGTATTTCTTAAACATTAGGTAATTCTGATTTTAGTGAACTAGGAGTATTTGTATATGCCGGGGAAATAGTATATTTCCAAGTCAGGACGACGCCATCTTGTATATTCACCGAATTATTGCTTAGTGTAACGAGTCTCCGCAGCATTGTTGCAAACTCCTTACTCTCCTTAACCAAAAAGCGTCTGCCGCTCAAGCTAATGAGAATTAGTTCTTTTTCAACACTAGCATTGCCCCGCTCTACTTCTTTTTATAAACACTGAGTCCCACTCAACCAGGGCTGATACAACGAACAGCAAATCTCACAATCACCCAGTACTCAGACTTGTCAAATATAATACCCTGTAATACATTCTCCAACAATTACTTGAAGCTTGGCGAAAATTTTAGGCGATCAGGAGTCATTATGGCTGTTAGTCCTCGGATTCACCCGATGCATCCGGCGTATCAATCAATTAAAGGGAATAATTTATGAATTTATCAAAATAAATAATGCTCTTATTTTATTTTGCATTAAAATAAACCTCTTCTTGCTTTTATATTTTGATCCTTATTACTTAATATACATTAGACTACATCTCTCTTTAATAAGAATTATCTAAGGATTAAAATATGTATATATCTGTTCCTCTCCTTATTTTATCATAGTTGCTTTTGGTTCTTTGAAGTAGATAAACAAGAGATATTAATAAGATTCATTGAGCTTAAATCACATGTTTCTATATCAAAACACAATTACTTTACCTACTGTTTAGATCATGATTCTATATACGCTAATCATTAGGTAATTAGCATTAAGCAGATATGTACTTAAGACACAAATAGTAGGCTAGTAAACTATGAGAATCAATGAGAATATGTATATATATCTTTCTCTCAAGCTACGTCATTTGGATTCACTTCGATTGTGGCTCTCTCTCTTCTGTGTACACAGAGGAGTCAACTATGCGTTAATAGTTTTTCTATTTTTGATGCAGTACGTCCAACGTCGCTTCAAGTCCAGTGCATCTTCAATAGTTCAACAGCCGGTGTTAACGCATACTCGGTTTGGGATTCTGTGATTTCTGTTTTGTGTAAACTACCCTGTAATTGGAAAGCACAAAGGGTGTATTAGGTTTGTGAAAAGGTTGACAGTTAAATGTGAACGTGGCAGATCACTTAAAGTGTATAATATTCTTGATCAGCATAAAAAACAAGTCATTAAAGCCATGTGCGTCTATATTAAACCACACATCTCAGGAACTATAAGAGCTAGACACATTGAACTGGATATATGCGAGATTTTGCCATAAGAATGTTGACAAATATTACTTAGAGCAAGCAACATTTGATAACAAATATTAGAAAAACAAAAAAAAATCTAAAAAACATGTAATTTGTAAATAAATAAACATTGGGAAATATGAAATTGGTAAGGCAAGAATAAGGGAAATATAAGAATTTAAATTTATAAGGCCATAGATAAGAAAAATTCGAAGTATAAATTATTTGATTACAAATTGTTCGATTTATGATTCTTACACTTTTTCATTCTAGAATAAAATTGATCTTTCTACAGTTTGAGTAAGAAATAAACTCACGATCGTTACTATGTATAAAAAAGAGGGAACAATCAAATAAATATATGTATAAATTACTATATGAAAGAAATATCAAAAATAATTTTCTATTATTTTTCCTTCTTATTTAAATTTCCCCAGTTTTTTGTACCCTAAATATATTGCTTAGTTGAATTTGTCTAATTTGTGCTGACTTTGTTTTAATATCTAATATTTCATTCCGATTGATTGTTAAATTCAAATGTTATTCAATAAACAAATAGTAGGCAGCATTTGTAGAGAAAGCTGTATTTGTTGCAGGGTCTCGTACAGTCGGCACCGCTCGACTGTATCCCTCTTTCCTTGGCATGACTACAACGCTGCCACACGCCGAGTTCTTGCTGCACACAGAAGAACTCAATCAGATCTGAGAGCAACACAACAAGGAACAGAAGAAGACGACGCAGCAGGCGTGTTTTAAAGATGTGAGGCTATTTATACACATTATACGCGAGGCGGCGGCGACATTCTATTTATTTTTTTGCGAGTTTTTGCGAGGCGTATTCAAAAACAACAAAAATGCAAAAAGTGCCACAAAAATACAGAAACAGGCGAGAGATTCGCATTAGTCGCGTTATTAATAAAAGCAGCGCTGCCATCGACTTGGGTCGACTTTTGCTATGTGGCAAAATGGATGTGAATGTGAATCGTTGAAACGTTGAATCGGTGGATCGGTTGCCTGGCTGCATTTATTCGCATTCGCATTCGGTATTTCGCCCGTGGAGTTGCACATCGTCGTTGTTGTCTGTGAAAATATCTGAGGTAATCTTAAGCTACTATAGCTCATTTTATGTAATACATATGTATATATATATACATATATAATCACATCAATAAAACTATAGCTAAATTTATATACATATCTAAATAATTGTTTTGACAAAATACAAAAATCTCATATATATTTGTTTTTTTTTTTTGTATTATTAGATATAGTTAATGTCAATGTATCTTATTATTACTTATTTTTAAACTGTTCTAAGCAACCTTAAGCAACTATAAGAAAAAGTAAAGAACAAGAAATCATTTTATTTGCAACATAATAAAAATGTGATTTTTGTGAAATTTGTCAAAACAATTATATTATTAACTTTTAATATATAGAATACTTTATTTTAATGTATATACATTTTATTAAATTATGTCATTCAATAATATTATTTTATAGTACTTAATTTTATTTGAAATGTTTTTATATATTTTTGCAGTTTGCATTAAATATTCTTAACTTTTGTGTGTTCTCTTTTAATAATAGACATTTTATTTAATTTAGTAATTTATTTGTAAACTTTGTTTTATTTTCAATCATATTTATTGAAAATTTATTAATATTTTATTTAGATATTAATTTGTAGACTTTCTTTAATTTCCAAATCTTATTGTTTTAAATGTTTCTTAACATTTTTATATTTTATTTAGATATTTATTTGTAAATATTTTATTTAGAAAATATTGTAAATTAATGAAATCGGTTGCTAGTCGACTAGAAGTCAATTTATTATCGATATGACAGATATATCAACATACAATAAAACACAAAAATACTTGCCAAAAGGCAATTTGTTAAAGGGATGCCAACCTAACTCAATCAGCACGATTTTTTAAGGAGTTGCCAATCTTCCTCAATCAGTACCATTAGAGCTAGCTTACCCAACGATCCAAGCTTGTTCTCTAGAACCACTTGGGAATTCTAAGGTAGCAAAATGGAAAAAACGACTGAAAATTGTGCTCACAATTTTGTTTTTTGTTGTAGTTGCCGTAGTGTAGTAAATTAATATTTTTGTCAAATGATTTTAGTTTCCATTAAATATTCTTTATCGTTGTTCACTTATATTATTCATAATTATTTTATTTAGTTAAATATTTTATATTTGTGTTCACTTATAATATTCATAACTTATTTTATTTAGTTATTAATCTGTAAACATTTTCAAACTAAAATCATATTTTTAAAAGCTTGTTTTTTGACTGCTTTTAGTCTACATTAAATATTCTTAACTTTTTTATTTTGAGCTCAACTCTTGATTTTATTTGTTCATCAGTTTTTTAGTTGACTTGAAAAATTCTTAACTTATTTTTTTCACAATTAATATACCCAATTTTATAATATTTAATTAAAAATCATATTTTTTAAATATTATTACTAAACATTAATATATTAAATAAATATTAATATTTGTTTCGACTACTTTTAGTTGACTTTAAATAGTCATAACAACTCTTTGGTTTTTGTTTACTTTAAAATTGTATTTTTATTAATAAATACATTTTAATACTTTTTTAATTAATAATCATATCTTGTAAATTTTATTTTTAATGCTAAACAATTTATATTTCGATGGTTTTAGCTGAGATTAAATAAACAAATTAATTTAAATGTATAATTATTTAAATATATATAAACAATTTAGTTTTCGATGCTTTTAGCTGAGATTAAATAAACAAATTAATTTAAATGTATTTAAATATTTAAATATATATAAACAATTTATTTTTTATGATTTTAGTTGACATAAAATAAATAAATAAATTTAAATATATATAAAAGTTTAAATATATATAAACAATTTATTTTTATTGCTTTTAGTTAAATAAACAAATAATTTTTATAAATAAATAATATATTTATATTTATATATATATATTTATCCATTTGCAGTGAAAACTTCTGGCACTATGAATGTGGAGAAGTTAAAGCGGCTTCAGGCCCAAGTGCGCATTGGCGGCAAGGGGACTCCCCGTCGCAAGAAGAAGGTGATGCACCAGACGGCAGCCACCGATGACAAGAAGCTGCAGAGTTCGCTGAAGAAACTGTCCGTTAGCACCATACCCGGCATTGAGGAGGTGAACATCATTAAGGATGACCTGACGGTCATACACTTTAACAATCCCAAGGCGCAGGCTTCGCTATCGGCGAATACGTTTGCCGTCACGGGACACGGCGAGACCAAGAAGATTGTTGAAATGCTGCCTGAGATTTTGCCACAACTTGGCCAAGAGACGGTTGTACAGCTGAGAATGTATGCGAATTCCATGTCCAACAATCAAAAGACAACGGAGAGCGGTTCAATTGAGATTAAGAGCGGAGAAGAGGATGATGAGGTGCCTATGCTGGTGGGAGACTTTGATGAGGTGGCCAAGACTGAGGAGCAAATGGGAGCCAAGAAACAGGAGCAGCCAACTAAAGCCAAGGATAACAAGAAAGCAAAGGCGGATAATAAACAGCCGCAATTCCAAGCGAAGGCTGATAATAAACAGCCTCAGGCAGATAATAAACAGCCTCAATCGCAGGCGAAGGCGGATAACAAGCAGCCACAATCCCAGGCGAAGGCGGATAATAAACAGCCGCAATCTCAGCCAAACAAACAGGATCGTAAGAAGAACCAACAGCAGCAGGAGGATAAAACAAATGAACCAGCCAAGAAGCCACAAAATGATGCAACTAAGAATACACAGCAGGAAAAGACAAAGAGCAAGCAGGATAATAAGAAGGCCAATGCTCAAGAGAAGCAGGCCAAGAAGAGCGAGGCAGATGCCAATAAAGACAACAAGATCAACTCAGCTGGTGGAGATTCCCAGCCCAAGACTGCAACGCCAAGTGGACTAGCAGCTAAGGAGGAGCAAGGCCAAAAGGTAGCGGAGCCGCAGCCAAAACCAGTGGAGCAAGTAACTCAACCAATAGCAGATAAATCTCCTGCCGTCACGCCTGCAACTCCTACTGTCCAGGCTAAGACGCCGCCTGCTGTGCAAACATTGGCCCAGATTGTTGCCGCAGAGCCGCCGAAGCCGCTGCAAGCGCCAGTTGAGCCAAAGAGCATTGAGAAGCCGAACGAGAAGCAAGAAATTGCAGCTACAGTGAATACTACAAAGCCAGCAGCTGAAACAGCCGTTCCAGAAAAAGGTAAACAAAAAACTGATCAAAAGGATGCTGCAGCTCCAGTGATTCCTGCCAAGCCTGAACCAGCTCAAGCAAAAGCTCAACAGTCGGAACCAGCTCAAGCAAAAATCGAACCAAAGTCGGATAAAAAAGAATCGATAGCTTCAGTGACACCCGCTAAGCCAGTGGCCGATCAGAAATCGCAGCCAGCTCAAGCAAAAACTGAAGTAAAGAATGATAAGCAAGAAATTGCAGCTCCAGTGACTGCCACAGCTGCCTTAGCAAAAGGTGAACAGCAAAATGATAAGAAGGAAATTGCAGCAGATAAAAAGCAGCCAGAACCGGCTCCAGCAAAATGTGAAAAGAAAGAACTTGCCACTAAGCCAGCAGTCGAGCAGAAATCAGAAACAAAGTCCAATAAGAAGGAGCCTGCAGCTCCAGTAGTAGCAACAAATGACAAACAGCAGCCGGAGCCAACTCAAGCAAAAGCTCAGCAGCCGGAACCAGCTCAAGCTAAAATCGAACCAAAAGTCGATAAAAAAGAATCCATAGCTGCAGTGGCAGCCGTTCAAAAGCCGGAACCAGCTCAACCTATAATCGAAACAAAGGTCGATAAAAACGCATCGATAGCTCCAGTGACACCCGCCAAGTCCGCAGCCGATCAAAAGTCAGAATCAGTTCAAGCGAAAGATGAAAAGAAAGAAGTTCCCGCTGCCGTGACTGCTGCCGAGCAAAAGCCGCCAGCGCAAGGTCAAACTAAGGCCGATACACCTGCAACCAAACAAGTGGAGACTCCAATCCCGGCTGCAACTGTTGAGAATATAACGCCAGTTCAAAGCAATGCGGAGGTTAAACAAAAGGAAGCAACCCCATCACAGGCCGCCGCTCCACAAACGAAGCAGGCAGCAACGAAGCAAATGACGTCACAACCTGCAAAGCAAGTGTCGCCACAACCTGCAAAGCAAGGGTCGCCACAACCTGCAATGCAAGTTACTCCATCCGCTGAACAACAAGTTGTACCAGCAAAGGCTCCCGAACCAATTGCTGCAGTTCCCGAACAGAAAGCAGAGGATAAAGAGTCGGCTCCACAGACAACTCCGGCACCCGTGAAGCAAGCGACGCCGCCAGCGGAACCCAAGGCTGCTGAACAACAGCAACCAAAAGCAGCCGCTCCAGCCCAAAAGCCAGCAAATGCAGCCGGTGGTAAGAAGCAGGAGCAAACTCAAAAGCCAAAGCAGCAAGCACAGCAGCCTGCCAAGCAAGGACAGGCACAACAACAGGGTCAGAAGCAGTCGCAAGCCAATGCCGCTGGCAACAAGCCTGCACCACAACAGCAACAACAGCAGCAGCAGCAACAAAAGCAGGCGGCTCCAAAGCCCGTCGTAGCAGCAAAACCCGAGACGGCAGCGAAGCCAGCTGGACAGAAACCCGCAACTGGTCAACAGCAGCAGCAACAGGGCAAAGGCAACAAGGCATCGCCCCCAAAGCAGCAGCCAGCTGCGCAGAAGCCAGCGCAGCAGCAGCAACAGCAGAAGGCTGATGGTAAACCGAAGACGCCAGCAAACACACCGAACTCGCAGTCGTCTCCCAAGGCGTCGCCGCCACCGAAAGCTGCTTCTCCCAAGGCGGCGACCTCCCCGAAGGCTGGCACTCCAACGGCACAAGATGGCGCCAATTAATTAATCCACACTGTTTTAATGCATTTTCAAACACCAAAAAAAATTATGATTGATAACAACACTTCAGCTTATCGATTATGTCAATTTGATTTTATTTTGTGACTACATTTTATATTGAGAAAATAAACACAATTTAAAAAACAAATATTCAGCAGTGCATAGAGATTTATGGTTACAATTAATTGAGCTTTGCATATAGCGTTAATTAATTCACATCGATTTGAATTCAAATGTCGCGCTTCAATATTAAGTGAAGTTGGCTGCGATCAAATGTACGGCTGGATCATCAGTCAAAGACAGGGCTGATATGAGCTTAATTATACAGCTGCTACACACTGTTTTTATGCAATTTCAAGCACTAGTGATTAGCGATAAAAATACTGCAACTTATCGGCAATACCAATTTAATTTTATTTTATAAAGATTACATTTTATATTACAAACACGCTTAAATAAAAAGTTGGGCAGCAGCGAACTAATAAATACATCTGATTATTTATGCCAAACAACCACAAGATTGCTCCAATTTATCCAAACTGTTGTAATACATTTCCAAGTACCAATGATCAGCGATAAAAATTCAGCAAGTTATCGACAATGCCAATTTGATTTTATTTTGAGACGATAACATTTTGTATTAAACAAACAAGCACAATTTAAAAATGCAATTATGCAGCAGTGCAGACATGATTAATTCCGCTTTTCTTCGATCTTCTCCTTCTCCGGGTTGAGTTTCCACATCGCATAGTTCAGGGCGGTGGCAAAGCCAAGCCAAGCCATGTAGGGCACAAACAAAAGCCCAGCCGTCTTGTTGACGCGGTAGAAAAGAACTCCACATGCGCCGGCAGCCGCTGTGAGTGCGACAATGTCAATGAGGCCCTGTGCACGAAACAAACACATCAATAGATAAGGAATATTTTCACACTAAGCCGGTTAACTTACGCCTTTAATGTTCTGCTTGCCAAAGAAAATCGGTGTCCAAGCCCAGTTCAAGGCCAATTGCGTACTGTACGCGATCAGTGGCAATTGGGCGTCGCCACTGAAGCCCCCACCGTCACGCCACACCAGGTAAGAGCCATAGCCCATGCCAGCGTACAGAGCGGTCCATACAGGTGCAAACATCCAGTTTGGCGGCCGGAACGACGGATGATTCAGATTTTCGTACCAATTCTTTAGATTATTCCGTGTTATTCTACCGTTCACAATGCTTCCCAGATTTGGTAAGATTACGGCACCCGCAATCTTCAAAGCATTTCCATTCTCAGCCATTTTTCTTTAGTTGCTTTTCCACCGATGCACTCGGTCTAACTGTTAACCGTTTCTGCCCTTCAACTGCGACGCAGCAATGAAATGTTGTAGCTGCTCGTCGTCGATGATTTCATACATATATCCAATGTGTGTGTGTGCGTGTATTTACATTAATTGCTGTCTTTGCTCTCTGTTTTTGCATTCGTTTGTGTGCGTGTTTGTGAGTATGAGCTGAGTGACTTTTGTACTTGCACACTGTGCAACAAAACTTTTGTGTCAACGACAGATTTTACAATATATTCGGTCTACATTGTGATTTAAATGTGTAAGTGTGCTACAGAAATTAATATTATTATGATGTTAATTCATTACTATATTTAAAGATTAATAAAATCTTAATAGATTACAAAATATGTTTTTGAATTAAAAACAGTTTACAAATAATTCTAAATTACATTTGATTTTTGTTGCGTAGTGTAATCTGAGGGATCAAACGCGTAGAATTGGAGATACTGCTAACATTATCAATATGAAATCAGTTTTGCAATTGTGAAATTGTCTGAATTCAAGTATTTCTGCAATTATTTACATTGGGATATTTAAAAACTTATACCAGGGCTGCAAACATGCTGGGATCAGACTATTGGTTTACTCTTGGAATTGTCATGGCAACCGATATTTGTTGTGGTCAACACTTTGTTTGGCACATTTTCGGCTTTATTGAAGTGTTAGCCGTGTTGAAGTCGTCGAGATGACACTTTATTTTGATACAAAGATTGAGTTTCTGGACGTGGATGCCGTGAGCACGATTAGCAGCTGGCATCCAAATGAGCCTCTATTCGCCGTGGCCTCTTACAGTCAGGAACGCGGTGGCAGCGTCACAATATTTGCGGACACGGTAAGCAGCACAGTGGAAACGATAGATTTAATTCTGAATATTTGTGTACTTATAAAAAGACAACAAAACTAGTAGTAATTAAAATGTTAAGAAACAAAAACTAGGAATATCAAATAAGATAAACATTTATAGTAAAAGAGTGATGACGAAGCGACTGAGAAAGATTTTTGTAACAAGCTGACACACAACTTTTATATATAGACTTATACAATAGATAAAATACTCGTATGTACATATAAATACAGGGGTGTTCTACAAACCCCTAGCAACAGGAATGCAACCCAAAAGCCCAAATTGTCGGTGCTCCTGAAACCGTTTTTGGCTATTTTCAAATCTCAACATTTCTTCCAACATTTGATCAGCAAATGTCAGCTCGTATTGAATTGAGATTAAAAAAAAATTTATCGAAATAAGTATTATAATGTATTTCCCGCTGGAATGCATAAAAAAATTTCAAATTGCTTACAATTTAGAATGTAATTTTAAGATTTTATTAGAACATCGCAAAAACAACCGAGCAATTGAAAGCATCCATGAAAAGAACAGCCCTGTAAGAATCAGGGCTGCCATTGCATTGTAAATACTTCGCGTTAAAATATATTTAAATTATTACTTATTTATTTTTTTATTTTTGTTGTTATTATTGTAATTTATTTATTATTGTTTATTGGTTTTAATATTGTTATTTATTCATTTATCATTGTTGAAACTCGTTTCTGGAAACTGGAACCTATAGTGGAGTAATCCCTTATAATTACAGGGCGAACCTCAACGCGATGTCACGTATCCAGTTCACGCAACATCACAGGCCACGGCGCTCTGTTGGCATCCGGAGAAAGCGTTGCTTGCCACGGGCTGGGAACACGGAGACATACACGTCTGGTTTGCCGGACATCGGGAGTTCGCCAGCGTCAGTGGCCCGCACAAGGCGGCGATAGTTCTGCTCGAGTTTAGTGAACAGGGCGGTCGCATGGTAACTGCAGATGCCATGGGATTAATCACGGGTTGGCGCTGTGACGGACAGTATCAGTTTCTCACCATGTTCTCGCACGATCTGCGGGAGGTTCTTCTGCTAATCTGCTTTCGCCGCACCGTCGAGAGCGAGGTGCGCGAGGAGATGGCAAGTCTGGCCAAGGCTGCAGTTGCCGGCGATGAGAATGCTCTGGATACTCTGACCAACTGGAGGCCAAGAACGGCGGCTCGTGGTCACTCGACGGTGCGGGATAATCATTGTTTCTATGCCTGCACTCAGGGCGGCGTCGTCTACTATATTAACCAGGGCGGCAGCTGCACAGAGGTGATGAAGAGTGGCCCGCACCAGCCCTCGATTGTTCAGATGCTCTGGCATCCCAAGAAGTAATTACTAATATTTCTACTATTTTTGTAATTTCTACTACTATTTCTGTAATTTCTACTACTATTTCTGCAAAGTCTACTACTATTTTTGCCATTTTCTACTACTATTTCTGTAATTTCTAGTACTATATCTGCCATTTCTACTACTATTTCTGCAATTTCTACTACTTGTCTTTCTCGTTAATGCTCAACTGTTTGTTTGTCTTAGGGATGCTGTCATTTGTCTGCTTGAGGATTTGACAATCATACTCTATCTGGTGGAGTCCACTGGCATTCTAACGGAGCTGGATCGCGTAAAGCTCAGCGGACGGGGCACTGGGAAACAAGGCGCCATCACCTGGGCGGGCAACAGCTTGGCCATCATTACGGGAGATCTCACCGTGCGCATTTGGGATATTGAACGCAGCGATAACTATTTGCTTAAGATGAATTTGCCCAGCTCCAAGCTGGGAAGTTCTTCACTGACGTCGAATGCCACAATCTCCTCCTCGAACAACAACAATAACGGTAGCAACTTCTTTAGCACGGAGAGCAGCGGGGAAAACAATGTCAATGGCAATCTATCAAGGAAAGTCGTCTCCAAATACACGCAGCTCGCCTCCAATGAGATCTTCACCTGCCTGGCGTATAGTACGAGCAATCAAACCCTTTGTGCCGCCACAAATCTGGGCAATCTGTATACTTGGAAGCGCACGGTTAGCTGCTTTGTGAGTGCACCCGAGGATGCCTGGCAATTGGGCAATATATCAACGTTATCCCGTCAGGGAGCCATCAAGAGTTGCACCTGGGGATTTAATGAGTTGACCAAGCCGTGTATACTGGTCAACTGTCTATCGAGTGTGTTCATGTTGAAGGAGCAGCCTCTGTTGGCTTGCCACACACGCAGTCTGTATGCCGTACAAAGTGCCGCCAAGTGTGTCCAGTTGACACACTGCAGCGGCCGGCAGTGCACAGTTCAAGCGGATTTTGCTGTGACCGCATTGGCGCTGAACGAACTCAGCTTGGTGGTCAGCAATGGACGATCTATATCCACATACAGTCTGCAGAAAGTCGAACAGACTTTGGATGAGTTTGAGGAGATACTGGAGGCATCGGGCGCCGGTTCCACATCCTCCATGAAGACTTCTCCGTCGCTGAGCATTAAACTAATGCAGACATTTACCGCCGAGTGTTTGACACTCTGTTTGCAAAATCAAAACATCTTTTGTCTGACCTCCAGTGACATTGTTGTCTACTCGGTGGGTGGCGTCATTCTCCATCGGATTATGGGCAATGATATTGAGGGAAAAATCATTGGCATGGATTTGACAGCTTGTTATCTGTCTGTCTTTACCATGCATGGTTATGTCAAGGCCTACGATGTGACGCGGCATGATCCCAAGCTGTTGTTTCCCAGCAAATCGGGCCATGAGATCTTCGATGACTTTGGCGAGTTCATTATGGTGAAATGCAATAGTCTGGGCAGTCATCTGGCCTTGGTTATAGCCAACAGCAGCTTTACACCTTGTGCTGCCATTTATTGCTGGGATTTCGAACGCAATAATCTCTACGAACATGATTTGATCAAGTCGGAAACAAATGAATCAAATCGATCAAGTCTGCCTGTAAGAATCTTCTGGGACACAGAGGAACCACGTCTGCTGGCCGTGGAGATCAAGTCAATGATTATGGCGATGCAGAAACCCAATCATCGCCAGCAGCCAACACCAAGTCATTACGTGGAATCCCAAGTCTTGGTCATGTTCTATTCCGACAAGAATGAGAGAAAGTTAAATGTCTTGGAGTCCCAGACCTTGACAACAGCTGCCCAACTTTTAAATCTTTGTGTGCCCAGCGTTGTCTGTCTCCAGGTGAACGCTGTGCAGGAGCAGCCGCTGCAGGACTTTGCGGATCTGCAGCAATGTGATGCCGTCACCCGTCGCCAGGTGCTCAACTTCAGTCTGCACGTCGCCGAGGGACAAATGGACTTGGCCTTTCGCTGTGTCCGCTCCATACAGTCAAAGGTCATCTGGACGAATCTGGCTAAGATGTGCGTTCATACGAGTCGCCTGGATGTGGCCAAGGTGTGTGTCTGTTTGTGCAAAGTGCAACTGATATTATTTTCTAAATTGCAAATTTGTATTTTTCACACAAGGTATGCATGGGACACCTGGAGCAGGCGAGATCTGTGCGCGCTCTTCGTCAGGCCATGGAGGATGACGATTTGGAGCTGGAGGCTAAGGTGGCCGTTCTGGCCATCGAACTGGGCATGATCGAGGAGGCCAAAGAGCTCTACAGGCGTTGCAAGCGTCACGATTTGCTCAACAAGCTGTTGCAGTCGACGGGTCAGTTGGATGAGGCTCTAAAGCTGGCCGAGACCGAGGATCGCATTCATCTGAAGCACACGTATTATCAGAAGGCACAGGCGTTGCGGGAAAGTGGTGACATCAAGGGCGCCATCGAGTACTACGAGAAGACGCAGAATCCTGTGCAGAATATTACACAGTTGCTACTCGAGAATCCGCTTGCCATGAAGCGTTACATTCAATCAACTACAGATCCCAAGTTGCTCAAGTGGTGGGGTCAATATGTGGAGAGTTCCGGAGATATGGACGCTGCTCTGGCCGTCTATAGCAAGGCTGAGGATTGGTTCTCCCAGGTAAAGATACTCTGTTATCTGGGCAAGATATCCAAGGTACGAATCCGTATTCTATTGTTATTGTATTAATACAGAGAAAGTTTAAGGAATTCTAATATCAATTTCTTTACTTCCAGGCAGATGCGATTGCCCGCCAGTCGGGAGACCGGGCAGCCTGCTATCATCTGGGACGACACTACGAGAATGTGGGCAAATTCCAGGAGGCCATCATGTTCTATACGCGAGCGCAGACGTTCAGCAATGCCATACGCATCTGCAAGGAGAACGACTTCCAGGAGGAGCTCTGGACGGTGGCAAGTTCATCGCGCAGCCGGGACAAGGCAATTGCGGCCGCTTATTTCGAGGAGTGTGGCAGCTTCAAGCACGCCGTAGAGCTGTATCATCGGGCGGGCATGCTCCATAAGGCGCTGGAAATGGCCTTTGAGTCGCAGCAGCCGGAGATACTGGAGATAATTGCCACGGAACTGAATGCTGAGTCCGATCCGGAGTTGATCAATCGCTGTGCGGATTTCTTCACCAGCATCGAACAGCATCAGAAGGCGGTTCAGTTGCTAGCCAAGACGAAGCATCTGGAGCGTGCACTGAGCATCTGTGTGGAGAAGGGCGTCCCAGTGACAGAGGAACTCGCCGATATGCTCACTCCCAACAAGGCGGACTTTGAGGAAACCACTCGACTGGGCATTCTGGTGCAGTTGGGGGAATTGTTGCAGCAGCAGGGCGACTATCACAGTGCCACCAAGAAGTTTACGCAGGCCGGCGACAAAGTGCGTGCCATGAAGTCTCTGTTGAAGTCGGGAAATACGGATAAAATAATTTTCTTTGCCACAATGTCGCGACAACGTGAGATTTACATTATGGCAGCAAATTATCTGCAATCTCTGGACTGGCAAAGTGACTCGGGCATTCTAAAGCATATCGTTAGCTTTTATAGCAAGGGACAAGCCTTCGATTCCCTGGCCAATTTCTATGCCATTTGTGCCCAAATCGAGATCGAGGAGTATCAGGACTATGAGAAGGCCTTAACGGCCATGCAGGAGGCGGCCAAGTGCCTGGAGAAGCTTAGCCACGCCCAGCATGCCTACAACAATCTGCAGCGCACGGTGGCGGATGTGAAGAGCATTCTGGAGATGCAACAGGCGCTGCGAGCTGGCGACAATCAGGCCGTCATTGGAGCTTGTCGCAGCATGTTGAGTAAGTTTTCAGTATTTTTAAAGTGTACCGGGAGAGGAACAGCAACAGCAATAGAATTTCGCAGCAAACAGCATTTGAATGGCATTAGGAATGTTAATGTTGCTAAACATCGGCATCAACGAAAACATCGAGGTATTGCCAGCCATCGATAAATCGAATAGCGATGTTTCTTTACAACCCTGGTATGAATTGCAGTTGTGTGAACGAAGAAGCGCACACGACTATTGCTCCGGGAGCCCTGGCCACAAACCCCACTATAGATGTTTGAATTTGTAATGGATAACATATAAATGCTGCTTCGATTTAACATAAGTTAGTATCTAACTATTATATTATTATAATTTTATAGTTAAACCAGAGCTGCCGCCCATACGCCACGCCCACATTCTGGCCATGCTGGTTAGGGCCTTGGTCTATGCCAAGCAATTTCCCGAGGCTGGACGCGCTCTCAAGGAGTTGGCCGTAAAGGATAATTCGTGGAGTGCCTCGGGATTGGTCGACAGAGCACTGGTGCAGCGTGTGGCCAAGGAGTGTGATCTGGACTTTGAACTCATCTGGAATTCGGGACGTCAAGTTAGCTCGTCGGCAACGGCGACGGCAGCTACCACAATATCGATGACAACAACTAGAAATACGACAGCAACAACAACAACGACAACCAGCGATGACGAGGCGGATGACGAGGAAATCAGGGAGGAACTGCACTAATCACTAGCGCCTAGTCATCTACTATTCAAAGCGGAGGAGTCAAAGTTCAATTTATATGTAGATTAGTCGTTTAGTGATTCCCTCGCTCACGTTTCCCAAGGTGATTTTACTCTAATTAAATCGCAAGTGAAAGTTAGATTAATGCAGTTTATCTATTGTCTATTAATGCATATTATCAATAGTGTAAGTCCCCTGTCTAAATTATTATTTACAGTTCAACTTAACTATAGTGAATTTGCACGCTCATCATGATTATACATTTTCCAGAAACCACCAGGGAAAATTATATATTCAAATATCTTTTAATAAAGATTATATTATACTTATTATTATGTTAATAATCAGTAAAACTTTTTCAGTAATTTCCCTACTTGAATTAGTTGAAGATCTCTGTAGTGAATAGGTTTCTACATTTTTATAGAATAAGAGAAGAAAGGCATCAATACATTTAGTTTAATCAAAGATGTAATTCTCGTACTTGAATTATCAGTTAAAGTTCTTCTACAACTTTGTAAAGCGCTAGTAGAAAAGGTAAGTGAATACGGCTTTAATAGATTCTGTACTTATTATGTAAGAGACAATTTTAGTAAAAATTAAAAGTCTTAAAAGATAAATACACCTATGCGGCGAATAGATTTCCTAACGCCTTTATAGGCTAGAAGAATATTTAATCATAGCAATGTGTTGTTCTAAATAATAGTTTATTAATCATTCAAAAATATTTATTTATATGTGGGAGAATGTATTACGCGGTATTATATTTGACATCATCGCGTACTGTGTGATTGTGAGATTTGCTGTTCGTTGATTCAGCCCTGGATAAGTGGGGAATCAGTGTGAATGAACTGGAGTCGAGCGTGGCTCCGTATGCGTTGCTAGTGTTGAAAAAGGAACTAATTCTCATTAGCGTGAGCGGCAAAAAGTTTTTGGGTTAAGGATAGTAAGGAGCTTGCAACAAAGCTGCGGAGACTCGCTGCACTAATCAATAATTCGCTGAATATTTAATTAATAAAAGCTATGGCTGACAATATACAAGATAACGTCGTGCTGACTGGGGAAAATACTATTTCCCCGACATAAATATAGTGTAAATAAAAAAAAACGAGGGAGAATTTCTACAACTCTTCTTTTCCCGGAGCTTAACTTAATATAGGAAAGTTCACCCTGCAGCAGTACCAAATTGATTGGAATTTATATCATTATAAGGACAACTTCACCATAGAGAATTTCCACTGTAATTAGCACGTCATGGAATACTAGAACAATCAACTATCACCGATTTATGAATGAGCAATAGGAATTTCAGAAGATCATTTGCCAACACACACAGAGAGAGTGGCAGAGAGCGGGAGAGAGAGCGAGACGTTTACACACCTTTCACACAGACACACTCACACACGTTGACAACCGATTTATGAATGAAATAGTAAAAGCTTCGACGACGACGACAACAGGTCGTCGCTTGATCATCGCAACGTATCGTAAAGACAAATCCGAATCCAAATATAAATATAAATATCAGTATAATAATTGCGGCGCCAGACTGAAGATTGAAGACAAGCACAAGGAGTGGTGGAAGGGGGCGAGAGGGGCATTGAAGGGGGGTGTGTTGGGCGTGAATCACTTGCACTAAACGCGTTCGTCAGCTATGAAATCAGAATGATTTCTTGGAATCGCGCGCTGAATTCAAATAATTTCAATAGAGCAATCGTCTATTTGAACATTTGGCATTTGTCGCAGGCGCAGAAAAAGCTTTCGCATTTTGAATTCTCATGAAAAAAAACGAACTGTTGTGATCTGCCGACTTCTGCCGACGGCCAACATGTTATGTATTGGCCAAAAACAATCGAATAGGAGGCCATTCATAGCGAACAACTCATGCCGCTTTTCCAGGAACGATGACGCGTCAACAAACAACGCGCGCGCGCAAAAAAGAGACAGACAATAAGCGCGAGAGAGAGAGAGGGTACACGTAATTTAATGAATGAATTTATTCAACACTCAAACGACCTTATGCCCCTCCCCCTTTGCCCCTCGCCAGCCTACTGTTAGCCGCAGTTCAGAAACCTGTGCCTGGGGAACTCCATGACGAGCTCCACGCTTCGCGAATTTGTATATTTGTTTGTTTCGTCAACAGCGATGACTCACGACGTTTCTTCGCTCACTGTGTGCCGAGAGTTGCCGACGTCATGCTTGCGAGCGCAATGTAATCGACAGAGAGAGAGTGAGAGCGAGCGAAGTGTAGATAACTGAAAAGCTTTTTGTGCGATCCCCTGGTAAATTGCATTTGGCAAACAGGTCGCAACAGACAACGAAGCTTCGACAATTGCCGATTGAGCAGCGGGTGGGCAGCAACGAACGCACAGCGGCAAACGTTCATCAGCGTGAGAGTTGCTATTAAAGCTATTTTATAGCTAGCTTTTTTTTTGGGTGTTCTGTTATTGCAAGCGCTAGGTAATTTAAGCAATTGCTGGCTACTTTTTCAGATAACTTGAATATACGTTGAAAATCAAAATACAGTATGTCATGTAATTGATATTAAAAGAAGAATATGCAAAATATTTTATTTTGAAAAACAAAACCTATTTTCTTAGTTTTTTATTTATTTTCTTTTATTTATAAAAGTTGCTTATCATTATTTATGCATATTTGAATATAAAAACTTGTAGTTGGCAAAACAATTACTTGACTGTCTCTGTCTGTTAAGTGATTGATAACATTTTAATTTTGTTAGCTATTTTGTTTGATCAAATTAGCTTTTTTTAGCTCTAGAAATTCTGGCTGCACTGCAGCAAGGAACGAAGCGAAGAGCGAACATGGCAATGCGAGAGCGACAAACGTTTCTGAGTGGGAGACATAGCGCGTCACAGAGAGAGAGAGAGAGAGTGACGAGTGTGACGAAAGCTTTGGCGCTCTGCTTTCGTCATGACTTTATCGTCGTACATTTTTGCTGATCATTAACTTGTCAGACGCGAACCTGCGCGGATGATCGTCGGATCGTTGCACAATTAAACCGAGCGTTCAGATTAACGGTTATTAACTGAATCAGCTAATTTCAATAATTTTCCAAAGGTTTTCAAATCGGCCAATTGACTTTGACTTCTTGCCCAACTGGTGTGTAATTCCCTATTCCCCGGAACGGGGAGATAAAAGCGCGCGTGTCTCTGCTTTCCACGTGAACCGTGTGAATCACCGGACACTTACCGACGGACAATCACTTGATTTTTATCCTAAATCCGTTTACAAACCCGTGTGTGTGTTTGTGTGTGTGTGTGTTTAACAAGAACTGACAATGACGTCAATTAACGAGTGTAATTAAAGTGGAAAGCTGCAGTTGATTAAATTGTAGGTCAATATTAATAATAATATAATAAATAATAATAATAATAAAGTTAGATTAATACCTTTAAACATCTTCAAATTTAGAAAATCACCTTAATACGTTTTTAAAAGTATTTTCTACAATAAAATAAACTTATCAAAGATCGCATTTTAACAGGAAACAAATCTATTATCGCCCTAAAGTTTAGAAAGTATTTTTCTTATATCTAGAAAGGATTTTTCTTAATACTAAAGTGTGCCCTGCATATAAGACAGTTTTTCATATATTTAGTGCAATTTTATAAATTTCCTATATATTTATTTATACAATAATAAATCCGGTACGGAATATCTATGAATAAATTTGTGTATCTTTTTACATATTAAAGTTTTGCAAAAATTTCCCCTCTATCGTCATGAACCGGTACTGCTAACGGAACCGGAACCGTATCCGGAACCGACAAAAATGTTTCGTTATTAATCCCTGACCTAGGGTAAATTTCTATTTATTTTTAAAAAGAATTCTTCACAATATTAAACATTTAATATCCATTTTTTTGGATATTATTTAAATACATTTATTTAATTTAAATTTTAGTGCGACTTTCTGAAATAAGAATTAAAGTAATTTTAAATTTAAATTAAATGTGCAATAAATAAATTAAAATACGGTAATAATTGTTCGATATATATAAGAAAATGTTTCTACATTTTAGACATTTAATTAAACAAAGAAAAATAAATTAACTGAGTGCTATAAAATTATAATAAATATTTAAATTTATTTAATTTAAAATAACAATAAATAAATTTGTTTATACAATTGAAATTTACAATAAATAAACTTGTATATTTAATTTAAATTTACAATAAATAAATTTGTTTATACAATTTAAATTTACAGTAAATAAATAAATTTATACAATTTAAATTTACCAAATAAATTTATTTGGGATAAATACTTCCAATTTAAATAAAATATTATACTCAATATTATGTGACATTTAAAATATGAATTGAAATTTATAATAAAACTATTTAAAAAGAATAATAATTGCTATTTAAATGAAAAATATTTGTCTAAAAAAAAAAAAGTTCTTAAATTGTGAATCAATTTAAATATTAAGGTGATTTTCTAAAATATAAAAAAAAAATACAAATTAACTGAGTGTAATAAGTAATTATTGGTGTAGTTCTTTCCCAATTCCATGGCAATTCTACGCAGTCCGAACCAAAGTCACACCCAAATAGACAGCTTTTTGTGCACGGCGAGAACTTTGCAAGTGCTGAGCTTTAATGCCATGCACCAAGATGCCAACCGACCCAGCAGAGTCGGTGCATCCGCCGGGACAGCGGAAAGATCAGGAACGGGAGCAGCAGAGGCAGCGTTGGATGCAGCGAAGAAGAGGAAGAAGACGAAGGCGGCAAGCAGAAGAAAAAGACGACGAAGCAGCAGCAGCAGCAGTAGTTC
Organism: Drosophila histrio; assembly: GCA_958299025.2. Classification (NCBI taxonomy): domain Eukaryota; kingdom Metazoa; phylum Arthropoda; class Insecta; order Diptera; family Drosophilidae; genus Drosophila; species Drosophila histrio. Next base: position 3,769,311 of record OY282580.2, on the reverse strand, counting down.
CAGTTCCAGTTCCAGTTCCAGCTCTACATCCAGCTACTCCGATTCGGATGCTAGTTCTTCCTCCAGTTCAACCAGCAGCGATTCCAGCGGTAAGTCAAGAGAAACGAAGAAACATTTTTAAAGAAACCAAAAAGAAGGCTGAGAGAAGGAGAGAGAGAGAAGGAAAGAGAAGAAGGCAAAAATAGGAAATTCTACTATGGAAAATATTTATAATAATAATAAAAGGAAATTTAAATAAGATAAGCATTCGTAGTACAAAAATGGGGAAAGAAAAATACATTTAAGTAATATTAAAAAAAAGTAGCTTTGATTTTGTGCTTTCGGTTGAATTTTCTTTCGAAAAGAATAGTACAATGATCTTCAGTTTTAAATTATTGTTCGAATTACACAGCTTGATTTGAACTTTAGAAATTTTAACTCTAATCAACAGTTGATACTACTAATAATAAAATTAAACCAGCTGAAGAGTCGGGGCGGGAGCGATAGTAGGGAAAGATATCCTACAGTCCAAGCCGACTATAAGAGACCCTTTCCTTCCACTGTAAAACTCTCAAGACTTCCTTAATTGCCAGCTCCATTTTCTATTGTTTAATATAAGCGCAATGCACTAAACTATATACAAATATCTTGTTTGGTTCTTGAGGCTTCAATTAATTCCCTAAAATGGGCAAATACCCTACAGTGCGTTGTAACATCAATGGGGTATCCTTCTTCCTTTCAAGCATATTATCCGATCGCTATGAAATTTTCAGAATACATTGGGACCCTGATGCTCATCCTGTGTACCAAAACGCAGGACTCTAGCATTAATAATTCTCGTTTTATGGAATACCAAAAATTTTATTTTTGATTTACGAGTGCAAAAGGGGGGCGTGGCAAACTTTTATCACAAACTGGTACTGCTTAGCCCATAGACGGACCAACATATCAGATTTGGTGTCTCCAGCTCTTATAGTCTCTAAGATCTAGGCGCTCATACAGACAGACGGATGGACTGACCAACAGACAGACTGACGGACAAGGCTATATCGACTCGGCTTTTGATGCTGATCAAGTATATACATATAGTATGCTTTATGGGGTCTGCCAGACTTCCTTAGATCTGTTATACTTCGTTTTTAAATAAAAGGTCTGAAAAGTCAAATCTTACTTGAATTTTATGACGAATGTATTGAATTTTTAAACAAGATGACACACAATTTCACCCCCAATTGTTGCCTTCCCTATTTGAGTTTTCTTACTTGCAAATTTCCCAATAATAATATTTCTAATTTTGCTTGTCTAATTACTTCTACAGGTAATTCCTCCAGCAGTTCCTCCCCCAACAGCTCCTCCAGACTGCCGCTTCTCGCCCAGTCACAGGCATCCGCCGACTTGGCTATCACTGTATCCCCGCCCTCGCCCGGCAGCGACTCGGATGGGGAGAGTGAAACTCCTGGCACACCCGTGCTGCCCGTGGATCCGCATGCCTGGACCAAGGAGGACATTGCCAGCTGGGTGAAGTGGTTAACCCGCAAGGTGAAGATCGATCCGGAGCCGGACATTACCCGCTTTCCCAAAGACGGCCGCGAGCTGTGTCAATTATCCCGCGCTGATTTCTGGGTCTGTGCGGGATCCCGACGAGGGGGCATCCTTCTGGCCAAGCACTTCGCCCACAGTCTGTACAGGGCAACGGGACGTGAGACAAGTCCCATGTTAAATGAGAATGAGCCAAGTGAGTAAATGCTTCTTCTAATCTAGGCTAACATAAATCTGATGCTGTTCAGATTGAACTGCTTGTAATTGAGTGCACGTCGTTGTCCCTGGGGCACGTTTAGGGAAGGTCCTGTTTCGGCCAGCGAGTATCCTTTGTGGTCAAGCATCAATTGAATCCTTTTCTCCCTGCATTCGATTCAACTTAATGGCAAGATGTTTAAGATGTTGAGGTGCTGATAGCGTTGTTACTTATGTGCTCCATTGATTGTTTTTTTTTCGCTCACCCTGCGAATTGATAAAGGCGTGAAATTAATGTGGAATAAGCAGGGCAAATGTTAAGGGAAAGGGACAGGGAAAGGGAGGAAGGAGAACTTGGAAATAAGGGATACAATAAGCAGACTTAAGTTGAAGCTTCTTTTAATTATGGTTACACTTCTGGTAACACAAATCTTTACCTGCCCTTTGATTAGACGTCTTCTGCAAATAGTAATATTAGTTTGGGGAAAAATTAATCCATTTTTAGACCCTTGACTTTTAAAAACTATAAGGGTCTATTAAGTTTCTCAAAGAGAAAAAGAAAAATGTGTGTATTAGCTCTAAGAAAGTCTGGCAGACTCCATAGAGTATATATATTATTGTCCGTCTGTTCGTCTGTCCGTCTGTCTGTCCGTCCTTCCGTCTGTATGAGCGCCTATAACTCAGAGACTATAAGAGCTAGAGTCACCAAAATTGGTATGTTGGTTCGTCTGTGGGCTAAGCAGAACCATATTGTGTTAAGCTTTCCCTGTTTAGTGTTTATTTCTTATTATATTTTGTAATATTTTCTTTACTTATAATATTTTTTTTAAAATTATTTATTTATCATTATCCACACATATGGCTAGTCAAAATTTGTCAACATTCTTCCAAGTAATTAATGGTAAGAATAAAGTGGAGACTCCTTTTAATTATGACAGCTTAAAGCTTCAACTAAGTTCATGGCTTACAACTTTCACTCATAAAACGTAAATCGTTTGAATTTCGCCAACGCAACGAAGTATGCAACACTTTTTCGCTGTGCTCGACAGTTATTAAGAAGACTTGGCGAAGGGGCCGTGGGGGGGGGCGTGGCGTGGAATTGTCGAGTGATGATGAACTTAATAATAAACGATGTAAATATGATAATTTCTCACAGGATGTGGCATCTAATAATAAAATCAAAATAATCCCACAACGCAGCGTCGAAAAGTCGCAAAGTCAGAAAAGTCGTGAGAGGCGTGACAGTGGCGTGGCAGCAGGGGGGGGGGAGAAGGGGAAGCAATAGCAGTCACCGAAGTTGTAGACGAAGCAGTGACAACAGCACGACGGGCGGTCAGTCAGTTTTAGCCCTCGGCAAAATACAGGAAAATATTCAATTCGTCGCATCCTTCCTGTTGCCGCCGGCATGTGGATTTTCAGGCCTTTCCAGGCATATGTCAAAGATGGAGCAACTGCTGTAGTCTGACTGTAGTCAATTTAATTGATTTGTTTTTTATGCCAAAGAGGATTACACGCCAGATTACAGTTGAATCTCTGTGGCGGCCAAAAAGACCACCCACTTTCCTTACCCTCCCTCCCCCCCATTCTAAGGGTTGAGTGGCTGCACGTGGCCTCTGACTTTGTGACCGGAGAGTAGATGTGGCAGCATTCAAGGCATTTACCACCAGCTGCGCAGGTGAACTTCGTCTCGGCTTTTATCGTGTGGCAATGTGGCAATGTGGCAGTTGATAAGGTTGTTGCCACTTCTGGCAAATCAGTTGCCAAATGGCGTTGGCCCGAAACAGTTTACATTTTCCGCTTGGCAAAACATAACCAAAAAAAATGATATTAAATAAACTTGACCAATTGTTAAGGAATTTGAAGTGAAGTGATCAGTTCTATTAACTTTTTTTTGGCATTCTGAACTCTGATTTATCAAATAAATTGTTCAAATTTATGGGTATAATTTTAAAATATAGAGAAAAGTTGCAGGGAAATTTGAGAGCAGCTTGAAATTTATTTCACGAAATAAAATACTGCTTATAGAGTTGATAATTTGGTTTATTCAGAACTTCAAAAACTAAGAACATAAAAGAAACCTCTACACAAGATTAAACTCTAGTGACGAAAGCTTGTTCAAACCCCAAAATTACTAATATCAAATTTTGTGACAAACAATTATAAAATTTAATATTTGAACATAAAAAAACTTTTACACCTGGTAAAACTCTAGTGACGAAAGCTTGTTCAAGCCCCAAAATTACTGATATCAAATTTTGTGACAAACAATTATAAAATTTAATATGTGAACTATTCAAATAAATAAAAGTTTGACTTCTTTGTACCTAAATATGACTAAACAGTAACTACTTGAAATAGAGTTGAGTTATTTATGAAGAGAATTTGAAAATTGAACGTTGAAAATTACGAAAAGTGCTGAAGGAAAACTGTATTAATTAAATGGCTTCTTAGAGAGTCCATTAGTCAACAAAGAAACTCTAAAAATTGCTGAAAAATATAAAAAAAATCTAAGTGATAAGTAAACAAGTTCAACTTTTGCCAGTAAAAAGACTATTCGATTAGAGAAAGTACTTCTTATAGAGTTTAACACTGTTTGTGTTCTATGTGAAGTGATATCTTGGTAACTTGAAATCTACGATCCTCAAGATGAGCGTCAGCGTCGACGTGGGCGTCATGTGGCGCCTCTCGGAGGACTTCAACAGACGCTTCGGTCTGCGCATGCAACCGACGCCGGCGGCAACTCATCATCATCCACATCCGCATCCGCATCATCACTCGGCCGCAGTGCATCACTATCACCATCAGCACCACCATCATGGCCCGACCACAGCACCGCATAGCTCCATGCTCTTCAATGGTATGATAAGTAAGAAGTGAGAGTCGATAAAGATCGACTACAAAATACTCTCACTTTCCACTACAAAGTTTATGTACTTTTATTTATTTTTATTACATTTTTCTTCATTTTTAAAAATTTATATTTGTGGACATTTGTTAAGGCAATAAATGCATATTTTTTAATAGTGTAGAAAACTGTGTAAAATTGTAGAAAAAGTATATAAATTTTGTAGTGAAAGAAAGGGTAATAACTTAAATATTATTATGGCTTATTTATCGATATTAATAAGAGAGAGTCGAGTTAGATCGACTACAAAATACTCTCACTTTCCACTACAAAGTGTATGTACTTTTATTTATTTTTATTACAGTTTTCTTAATTTTCTTAAATTATACATTTGTTGGCAATCGTAAAGACAACAAATGCAAATTTTTTAATAATGCAGAAAAATGTGTAAAATTCCAGAAAAAGTATATAAACTTTGTAGTGAAAGAAAGGGTAATAACTTAAATAATATTATGGCTTATTTATCGATTTTGATAAAATAAATACAAAAATAAACATAAAATAAATATAGAAAGATCATATATGTGATGATTTGGATATATGCCAAAGCTTAACAATATATATCTTAAATTAAACTTATTATAGCCTGTGCCCATTAAAAATGGGCAAAAAAGGCTATAATGAATTTGTGTGAATTTGTGTCCGTCTGTATGAACGCGTCGATCTCAGCAACTATAAGAGCTAGAGACTTCAAATTTGGAATGTAGGTTCCTGAATACCATACGCAGATCAAGTTTATTTTCAATTTTCGATATCGAGTCCCGTTGGTTTTAAAATTAGAAAAATCACCATAACATAAGCAATGTCTAAGCTAGAGACTTGAGATTTGGCACACATGATAAAAAGCTTAGGTTTAATGTGTTTTGAAAATTTCATCGCGATGCCACGCCCCCTTCGCCCATAACTCGGCAAGGCTGATAACAAGAGCAGTTGTATAGCTATAGACTTGAGATTTGGCACACATTATAAGTATCCTACTCTCAATGTGTGCAACAAATTTCAGTACGATCGGATATTGAACTCAGAAGTTATTCAAGAAACAAATTTATGCAGCACAGCAGATGCGTCGCAGCGCAGTAGCAGCGCAGTCGCTGCGCCGCCCGACGATATAATGAACGAAAAGACGCGTTTGTTCATGTATGTTTGATTTGCCTTTCGTCTGCTGTGGCGCTAAACATAAACAATCAACAGCCGCAGTCCAGTGTTGCCAGACTATCGCAAGCTACCTACACTCGATGCAAGCAAAATCGACTTCAAGCGATATATTTAAATCCCATTATAATGAAAATACGTTTCTTTGAAGACCTGCACAGGGTATCCTACTGTCGCGCCCGCTCGACTGATCGGCTTGTTTTTCTATTATAAATAACCATTGAAAGGGAAAGAAATTGTCATTATAATGTCATTATAGTATTATTTAAAATTTGCAAAGAACTTCATCTTTTTAGGGTATACAGGAAATTACCTGGTATCACATTTTATCTAAATAGCTCTACTTTAGTCTCTGATATCAATAAATAGACAGTTTGTCAATAAAATAATAAGAAAACTAAAATTAACCTAGTCAAATACGGTATGTGTACTTCAAAAAGGAAATCTGTGCGCTCTAATTTGTGCTAATAATATGATTTTTAAACCTATTTATTAATGAAAATAGTAAAAAATTTATGAGAAAATAATCATAATACACCTTTTAAGATTTAAAGCATACTTTATCTTCAGAAATCTACATATTTATCAAACCCTTGACTCTCTAATGAATACAAAGTATACTAGCTGATCAGAAAAGCCCAATATCAACCGCTACACGAGTTAAAACTCTAGTGACGAATGCTTGTTCAAGCCCCAAAGTTTCTGATATCAAATTTTGTGATAAAAGATATTTAATTTAATATTTGAACTATTCTAATAAATAATAATTAAAATTTGGCATTCTATGTCTTCTTTGTACCTAAAAGTAACTTTTTGAGCTGTGGCGAATACCAAATTTTTATATTTCATATAGTGATGTGACTATTTGGGGTCTGCTTTCGTCACTAGCGTGGACTGCCGTCCACAGTTATATACTTCTTCTCCTGCCTATATATAACAAACACTTGCAATAAGCTATACCCCACTTTGCCTATCAAATAATTATTTGTACACAAAAAAAAACATTCACAGATTAGTTGGTTTATTTTTAAAAATAATTAGATCCAATGCATTTCATAATAATTGATTTTTTTATCGTATTCAAGAAACCATAAACAATTATAAAATTCTAATAAACTAAGCAAAAAGTGAAAAATCCAAGAAATTTTGATTTTTTCAGCAAATAACAAAAAAAATGTGAACTGTTTTCTTCGTCAAAATCTTGGCTTCACTGTGTATTATAACAATTGGTATTTCCGGAATGGTTAATAAATGCTAAAAGCATATTTCTTTACAGGCAATGCAAATACAAGTTATAAACCTGTAGAAAAAAATGTTATTTAAATGAATGGGAAAGTCTCAGTTATGCTATTTTTGAATGGAGTTCCCTGAAAACAGGATGAACTTTTATTTATAATTTGTAGACCCTGTTTATTAAAAAGTCCAAAGGGTCTATTAAGTTTGTCAATAGAAAAATGTGCGTAACAGGCAGAAGGAAATCTGGTAGACCCCATAAAGTACATATATATACTTGAAGAGTTGATAATACCATGTCCGTCAGTCTGTCTGTCTTTCTGTCTGTCCGTCAGTCTCTCTGTCTGTCCGTCTATCTGTCTGTCCGTCCGTCTATCTGTATGTCCGTCTGTTTGCCTGTCTGTCTTTTTGTCTGTCTGTCCTTTTATCTGTCTGTCTCTCTGCCTGTCTGTCCGTCTATCTATCTGTCCGTCCGTCTATCTGTCTGTCCGTCTGTTTGCCTGTCTGTCTTTTTGTCTGTCTGTTTGTCTGTGCGTTTATCTGTCTGTTTATCTGTCTGTTTTCCTGTCTGTCTTTTTGTCTGTCCGTTTATCTGTCTGTCTCTCTGTCTGTCTGTCCGTCCGTCTGTATGATCATCTAGATTTCAAAAACTATAAGAACTAAAGAAACCAAATTTGGTGTGTGGGTTCGTCTTTAGCTTAAGCAGAGACCTAACCTGACTAAGTACAGGGTCTGTCACAGTCGGACTTACTCAACTGCAGGCTTTGCAACCAGTTTATATATAAATTCATTAGACATAGTAGAGGAAGCACATTCCATACATTTACCCTTCTCTTTGATCTCGCGCTTCTCTGCCCACTAGTATTCTGAGGAATGAGTCACCTTTAATTCTTTTTTTTTTGTGCACAACACTTGAGGTGGATTTTCCCTAGTTCAGCCTTGATATAAACCTTGATCGTGGGTTTTGTTGCAGCACGTTTTAATCGCGGGAATAACCAAAGTCCTCAGAGGTTGCAAGAGGTTTCCCCCCGCCCAGCACAGCAGTTTGCAGTTCTCAGTCCCCCTGGTTGAGGATTTATGGTTGATTTTCTCTGGAAGCGGATTAAGTATATGAGCTTTCATTTGGTTTGCATGTGCCACGTTGCTCTCTTTCTCTCTCTCCCCGCTAACCACTCTCTTGAACAGCGCGCGCGAGACGCAGCCATTGACCTGGCGCACGCTCTCGCTAAACCACTCTCTCTCTGTCTCTCTTGTGGGTTGCATCTGTATCTGTATCTGTTGCGCTAATGCTTGTCTGCTTGTCTCTACTATTTTCAGATCCATATCAACTGCTAAACGCTGCCTCTCACCGATTGGTCGCTCAGGGCTCCGGCGGGCAGATACAGCTTTGGCAATTTCTGTTGGAGCTGCTCGCTGATTCGTCGAATGCCAACAGTATCAGCTGGGAGGGCCAATCGGGCGAGTTTCGGCTCATCGACCCGGACGAGGTGGCCAAACGTTGGGGCGAACGCAAGGCGAAGCCAAACATGAACTACGACAAGCTGAGCAGAGCTCTCAGGTGAGTTTGCTGTGAGTCTCAGATTGAACAGGTTGACGATTCCTCGCTGCTCATCTGACTCATTCAAGTCCAAAAAAACTAGTTGCCAACTCATTCATGGCAGTCTCTTTTCGCTACAAAATATGCGCTAAATTCGCTTTAACGGTGAACGGATTTCAAGTACAACGAATTATACGCTCTTTCCACTATGTAGACATATGTATGTATGTACATATAACTCAAGTTATGGTCAACCAAATTCACTTGGCAGCTTGACAACAAATTATACCCTCTTTCCACTACTCTCGTTTTTCACACATCTTTGAATTGAACTCGCAAAATAATGTAAATTTTTAATAAAATATATAAATGTGAAAAAAATATACATCAACTTTGTAGTGGAGAGACAGTATAATTTTATTTCATCTACTTTTGTTTTGCATAAATTTGTATTATTTTATAAATATTTTTAATAAATCAAAATAAAAAAAAAACAAGCCGAACAGTCGGGACCCCGACCGTAATATACCCTGTGGGTTTACAGGAACCCGCTTAAATTCACTCCAGATGAAATTCTCTAGTAATTCGTTTTTTAATTTTTTGGGCAAAGGGGGCGTGGCATCGTGATAAATTTTTCTGGACACATCAACCACAAAATATTCATCATGTGTGCCAAATCTCAAGTCTCCAGCTACAAAACTGCTTTTGTTATGAGGTTTTTGAGTGACAAAACTGCTTGCTTTATGAGGTTTTACTTAATTTGTGGGTGAAGGGGGCGTGGCATCGTGATACATTTTTCTGGACACATCAACCACAAAATATTCATCATGTGTGCCAAATCTCAAGTCTCCAGCTACAAAACTGCTTTTGTTATGAGGTTTTTGAGTGACAAAACTGCTTGCTTTATGAGGTTTTACTTAATTTGTGGGTGAAGGGGGCGTGGCATCGTGATACATTTTTCTGGACACATCAACCACAAAATATTCATCATGTGTGCCAAATCTCAAGTCTCCAGCTACAAAACTGCTTTTGTTATGAGGTTTTTGAGTGACAAAACTGCTTGCTTTATGAGGTTTTACTTAATTTGTGGGTGAAGGGGGCGTGGCATCGCGATACAATTTTCTGGACACATCGACCACAAAATATTCATCATGTGTCCCAAGTCTGAAGTCTCTAACTGTAATATTGCTCTTGTTATAAGCTTTTCCGAATTGTAGGCGAGGGGGGCGTGGCATCGTGATAATATTTTCTGGACATATTGACCACAAGATATTTATTATGTGTGCTAAGTGTGAAGTCTTTAGCTGTTATATTGCTCTTGTTATGAGGGTTTAGAGCTACAAAACTGCTTGTTTCATACTTTTTTCTTGCTTAGTTTGTGGGCAAAGAGGGCGTGGCATCCAAAAAAAAAGATAAACTTGATCTGCCTGCAAAAATTACCAGTGCTGGGACACCAAGTTCAAGCTTCTAGCTCTTACCATCTCTGAGATCCTTTCGTTCATACGGACGGACCGACAGACCGACAGACCGACAGACCGACAGACCGACAGATCGACAGACCGACAGACCGACGGACAGACGGACAGACGGACATGGCTATATCGACTCGGCTATTGATGCTGATCAAGAATATATATACTTTATGGGGTCGGCCATGCTTCCTTCTGCCCGTTACATATTTTTAACAAACTTAATATACCCCCACAGGGTATAAAAAATGTAATTAAATTTATTTTTCAATAAATCAAAGTAAATAAAAAATAAAACATAATAATTAAATTAAATTTATTTTTTGAATTTGACAATTAAATTAAAAATAGAAGTAAAGTCGTAAGCATTTTGCAAATGCCAATAAATGGACGCATGGAAAAATGTTAGACTAGTGGAAACAGGCTATAAATTGGCAAGAAATATGTATGTATATGTTATTAAGTGTAGAAAGTGGAAAAAGGTTATAATAAATGTTTAGTAGAAAATGCAAGCCAAGTGGAAAGAGACTTAATACGTATACAATGGCACATTTTAAAGACAAAGGCCGAGCGCACTCTAGCGGCTGAAAACTGAACTTAGAGCTGAGCTTATAATCGAGATGATAAATGCAGAGCTTATCAGCGAACAGAACGCGCACATTGAAAGCTTTAAATTGAAGCTGATTCGTTATGCTCATTTTAATGTTAGTCACTCATTGTTTCTCACTGCAATAAATATTTGCTTATCAAAAGAAGTCAGCTTAATTTGAATAAAGAAATAAAGAAGCAGAAAAGAAAAGTATTTATAGAGTTTCACCAATAGACTGCCAAATCTAATCGGTAACTGTTCTATTTGAATAACTGCAAATTTTTTTATTCCATACCGCTGCGTTTTTCGCTAATTAAAGCTACAACTAAATAAGCTTGTCAGCTGCTGATCTACTCAAATATGCTTGCTCGATCAAACTGCGAGCGAAGGGGAACTTAAAGCTTATACGCTCCGTTCAGCTTTCAGTGTGCGAGCTTTCGTCCAAACAGTGCGTTTGTTTATTTCAGCTCAGCTCTTAGTTTAGTTTTCAGGCACTAGTGTGTGAGTTCGGTCAAAAGAAGAAGATAAATGCATTTGTGAAAAAATGTAGAAAAACGTGAAAGGAGACTGCAATTAATATACAGTTGCAGTTGCACATTTAATGGAGAATAGAAGAAAATGGAAATAGATAGAAAATTTGTGAAATGTTTGTGAGTTAGGTTATTAACTCAAGTTTTATTATTATAAAAAAGATGAAAAGACTTCAAGTTTGGTTCTGAAATAATTATTTTCTACTGCGTTGTCTGCTAGCGACTTTTTAGACCCTTTGCTTTAAAAAAGTAAATGAGTTTTTTAGGTTTGTTATTCAAATCTCAATATTACTCAGTGTCGGGCCAAAGGTAGAAGAAGAGCATATTGACGTTACAACGCGCTTTGGGGTACTATTAGTGTTAATCTTATTTCCTTGTTGAAGAATAAGTAAAGGGTCTCTCATAGTCGACTTGGACTGTAGCCTTTCCGACCGGTTTAGTTGTATTATTGTCTACTTCTTTTGGTTTGACTGCGTAAAATTATTTATTCTGTTGTTAAATTATTTATCTGTTATATTTTAAACAAATATTTATTAGAATTTGTTGTTTGATTAGTACATTTCTGAAAGTTGTTCATCAAATAGAGCTCAGCACTTCAGGTGATTCGGTCAATGCCAGCAGTCTGGTATATCAGGAGTTTTAATATATGGAAAGTCTGTAAATAAATAATATTTTATTTTACGACTTAAAATTTCAATTGGACGATATTAGAGATTGTTATAATACTTACAAATGTATTGAGTCGAAAGACCGAGCACAATGATGCTGACAATAGAGAAAAGCTGCATGATTATTGATTATTCTACGAAGATTTGATTGGAACTGTTGTTTTTAAACAGTCAGCAGCTAATTTATATAGGATCTCTAGTTCGTGGCCTTAGGATTGACATCCACATGTTATAATTCATTACACAGACTGGGATTATCACACTGGGATTATCACACTGGGATTATCACACTGGGATTATCACACTGGGAATTCCATCTGTACCTGTATCTGTGTGGTTCAAAGGCGAAAGGTTTTCTGACTTTCACTTAAATATCAAATGGGGAATTTACTAAAAACTAACAGATGCATTTAAATGAAAACATAATAACATTTCTGTTAGTAATTTTGTCAAAATGTGCGTAACAGGTCGAAGGAAGTGCGGCAGACCCTATAAATTATATATATTCTTGATCAGTATCAATGGCCGAGTCGAATGACACCTGTCTATCCGTCCGTCTGTATGAAGGCGTGGATCTCTGTAACTATAAGAGCTAGAGACTTCAAATTTGGAATGTAGGTTTCTGAATACCATTCGCAGATCAAGTTTATTTTCAAATTTCGATATCAAGCGTTTGTTTGTTTTAAAATTAGAAAAATCATCATAAAATAAGCAATGTTATATATATATTTTAATATACTCGTATCTATAGCCACAAACTCTTGGCATTAGGCAGTTCCCTCAACTTCCGCTTTGATAAAATATTTAGCTAACTCAAGTATAAACATAAAATATATGTATTAAATTTGCTTTATCGCCGTTAAGTTTCTACCAACATTAAAATACAAGCAAGAACGCTCTAGTCGGGTGTGCAAGACTGCAAGATACCCTGCGTGGCGCCACTTAAGTGTGTTATTCTTTCTATTGTAATTCATTTCATCATATGTGCCAAATCTCAAGTCTCTAGCTATAAAATTGCTTATGTTATGAGACTAAGTTCAAGTTTTTAGTTCTTACCGTCTCTGAGATACATTCGATCATTCGGATGGACAGACAGACGGACAGACAGACAGACGGACCGACGGACAGACAGTCAGTATATATCGAAAGAAACTTGTATCTTTTAAATTACTCCTGTTATTTGTGTTTTTTTCCGATTTCTGGAGGCGGAAGTGAGCGTGCCAAAATTCTAATACAAATTTGACCTGCGTGGAGGACTCTGGAGTATTGTCACCAAATTTGGTTACTCTAGCTCTTATAGCCTCTGAGATCTAGGTGTTTATGCAGCAGGACAGACGGAAGGACGGACAGACGGTCAGACCTATATCGATTCGGCTGTTGATGCTGAGCAAGAATACATATATATACTTGATGGGGTTGCCAGACTTCCTCAGACCTGTTAGACCTTATACATTTTTAAAGTAAAGGGTATAAAAACTGTAGAAAAACGCAAACACAGTGGAAAGTGGCTATAATAAAATTGCAGTAATGAAATATAACGAAATACAAATGTAAAGAGGTTATAATAAATATATAAAATGATAAACGTAAAATAATTTACTTAGTAACAATTAAAAATGTGTAGAAAATCACTACACAAGTGGAAAGAGGCTAGAATAAATTTTCATTTACTTAGAACAGCTAACTGAATGCATGAAGAGCTGCAGAAGAACTTCGCCCTGGTGATTGGGACTTTTAATAATCTCCCTCTTTTCTGCTTTTCTCTTCAGATACTATTATGACAAGAATATCATGACCAAGGTGCACGGCAAGCGGTATGCGTACAAGTTCGACTTCCACGGCCTGATGGCCGCTTGCCAGGCACAGGCGCAGGGCTGTGATCCGACGAGCAGCATGATTAGTTCCTATAAGCATCATCATCATGCCGCTGCTGCTGCTGCTGGCGGCGGCGGCGGCGGTTCGCATGTGTTGCCTCCACAGCATCTGCAGCATCATCTGGCGGCTGCTCATCATTCCCACGGCCACGCCCACTCGCACGCCCATTCACATGCCCATTCGCACGCCCATCACACGCATCATCCGCATGCCCAGCTGCTGCATCCGTCGCCGGCATCGACTTGCTCCAGCCTGGGATTTCCCTCTCCCTCGACGGCCTCGTCGCTGACATCGCTGCCGTCGCCCGGCAATGTGTCCGCCGTGTTTGCCGCTTCCGGCACTGCCGCAGCACCCGGAACTTATACGTCAAGTAGTCCCAGTGATCCGGGACCCAGCACATCCTCCGTATCCGCCTCCTCGTCGACGGTGACCTATGAGCAGCATACTCCGCCCAGCAATGCATTCAATTGAAAAGGGGGGAACCCCAATTTGTTGGGGTAGCTCAACGGGGTGGAAGACGTTGCTAACTGGACTTGCGCAAGGACTACCCGCTGTGCAGCCATCTTGCTCCCCCTCTCACTCCCTCCCCCTCTCTCTGTCTCGCTGCGAAAAAGGTCATTTTGCTTAATTCCCAGCTACTTTTGGTTAATTGCGTAATTTTCGTATGTGATAAAATGGAGCAATGTTGCGTCCAGGAGGATCGCATAAGCGCATAAGCAATACAAGAAGGGGGAAGTCCCCCCCCTCATCCCCTTCTCAACACTTGAAGGGTCACTTTCCGGGTCTAATTTGTTACATCGTCTGTTATCTTTATCGCTTGTAAGCCTACATTTACTTTTAATTTTATGTCTGTGTCTATGTATGTACATAAATAGAGGTCTCAACATTATAATAACATTTATAACCCGGCTTTGTCCGTGCCTGTGTATTTATTTACCAAACGGGGGGTGTGTGCAGCAAATTGGGCGTGAAATTTAATAAGTTGGCAACAGGTTTAAAGATAAGTCTTCATATTTATAATTATAAATTGGGTAAAGCAAATATAATTTAAATTAAGTGAGTATGCCGTCAATTCTACACAATTTTAGACTCATTTGTGTGTAATATCTTATAAAGCAAGCAGATTTTTATAGTAATTATATATATTTATAATTCCAAGTTGGGTATAGAATATAAATTGGGATGAGAGAATACCTCAAATCCTCAGGCAACAAATAAGTTGATATATTTGCAATAAGCATGGGCAAGATTTGCATAACTGTAATTGGAAACTTCAACAACACACAAAAAGATGAGCTCAGCTTTCAGACGTTTGCTCTATGTTGCGTCCTTAGAATTCCCAACTGGTTCTAGCAGCACAACATGGAGAACAAGCTTGGATCGTTGGGTCAGCTAGCTCAAATGATTGAGGGAGATTGGCAACTCCTTAACAAATTGTGCTAATTGAGGGAGATTGGCAACTCCTTAAAAAAATGGTGCTAATTGAGGGAGATTGGCAACTCCTTAAAAAAATGGTGCCAATTGAGGGAGATTGGCAACTCCTTAACAAATTGTGCTTATTGAGGGAGATTGGCAACTCTTTAACAAATTGCCCTTTGACAAGTATATTTGTGTTTTGTTGTATGTTGATATACATCTGTCATAACGACAATAAATTTATCTCGAGCTGGGATGAAAAGGCAACGTTGCATGCCACACTTTTCTATACATTTCCACACTGTGGTTAAGTTACAAAATAAGCCAGTTTATTTATTAAGAAGTACACATATTTATATTACTAATTTGAGCATTAAAAACAAGGTATGTATATAAATTGGGGGAATAGAAGTACAAATCATCATCTAACCACGACTGTGCGGGTTTTTAGGAAAACTTTCCTGCAATCCTAGACGGCATAGACGATGCACAGCACCAAGTAGACCAGGCCAAAGGCAACAAAGCAAATGCGATCCACGGCGGTGGCCAGGAGCACCCAGTCATATTGGAGGGCACGTGCCGAGGGCATTTCACTCGAATTGATGTCTACCGGATTGATGGGTTCATCTGGACTATCGTAGACATGCTCGTCCAGCTCCTTGATACTGCCATTGCCATTTCCTGCTGAACGCGATTCATTCTCGTTGCTGAAGTACGAGAGACTCAGCAAAGTGCCCAGTTTTCCGTTCAACAGACGTTTCAGGAAGTCGGGCAGACGACGTTTGTGCTGAGCAGTGGCCAAATAAAGTACCACAACCTCTGTGATCATGGACAGGCTCAGTAGCAGCAGGCTGATGCTGTAGAAGTCCACTGTGAATATATAATAAGGATCAGCAATTGCAAGGTAACACAAAAGAAAAGGTTGTCTTTGGCAAGCCAAAGCAGAGTCAATTTTTGATATAGAAGACAAATCTTACTGAAATGTCAGGATGTGTTAAACAATACCAGATAATAAATCTGTAAGTTTGTTTGAGTAGTCTTAAGAAACAAAGTTTTATTACTAAACGTAAGTATTCTAACTATCATTTCTATGACATTTATATGATATAGTGTTCTGATTTAAGTCAAATTTAGCCAGAATACATAAGACAATATTATATATATAATCCGTGGGATTGGTTACGATATCTTGAAAAACAAAAAAGTTTTTCATACTAAATGTTGACTATAAAACTTTAATTCCTATGACAGCTATATGATATAGTAGACCGATTTAAACCTAATTTAATCAGGATATATAAGACAATATTATATACATAATTTGTGAGATTGGTTTATATATCTTAGAAAACAAAAAAGGTGTTCATACTTAATGTAGATTATCGACCGATCATTCCAATGACAACTATACGATATAGTAGCCCGGTTTAAAACAAATTGAGTCAGAATATATAAGACAACACCCAAGGTATTATCCGTGAAGTTGGTTGAGTTATCTCAAAAAACAAAAAAAGTTTTTCATACTAAACGATGATTATCGACCGATCATTCCTATTGCAGCTATATGATATAGTAGACTGATTTGAATAGAAGTAAGTCAGGATACAGAAGACAACGCCATATACATAATCTGTGAGTTGGATTGAGATATCTCAAAAAAGCAAAGGTTTTCTGACATATGTACTGCCCGCAAGCAAATAGACGAATCTGTACCAAGAGCGTCAAAATTGAGACAGACGGACATGGCTATATCGACTGGAATATATCGGTTCTGTTACACACTTCGCGACTAAATCATATTACCCACTGCAAGGGTATAACAACCTAACCCAGTTAGACTCACCAATCAGTGGCGTATTATCGGCCAGCACGGGCAGCAACTGCGCAAAGTACATGAGGAAGGCGGTAATCACAACGATTAGGATGCCATTCAGCAGAACCTTCTCGCCCATTTGCGGGGGCAGCCAGAAAGTGGACAAGGCCAGGAACATAATGCACATGGCGGGCGTATAGATGACAGCCGTGTACATGGAGGAACGTCGCTTGACCGTAAACGTAAACTCAACATAGTTGTAAAAGTCCTGGTGCACAAATTGCGTTGTTCCGCTGACAATCTGCCATTCGGTGGACTGCACAAGATCCTCGTAGTTGAGCTGATGACTGCCCTTGTTGTAGACAGCCTCGATGTTGTTCAGCGACCAGGTGCCGATCTTAAGCTTACACGTTTGCTGATCAAACGGCCAATTGCGCATATTGAGACTGCAGTATGCCGTATAGACAGCCGGAGTCACCCAGAGAACGGTGCCATCGCTGGACAGTATCAGCTGCGTGCTCACAAGAAAGTTTCCCTCCTCGACGGCGGAATTGAAGAGTGTTATCTGCGGTTTCCACAATTTGTGACCGGACAAATGCACCTTGGTAATGTTGTCATAATCCCGGGCATTCCACGAGTGCTGTTCGTCTGTCCAACGCTTCAAGTGGTGGATATCAAGATCAAAATAAATAGAATAAACTAACTATACCCTGTACTTACGGCATTTAACCAGCAATGTAGTGTAATCTTGCCGTTCAGCTCATCGATATCAATATAGTTGACCGAGAGACCAAGTGTTATATTCGTCGGCTGTCCGCCCACAGTAGGTTGGGCATTCTCATCGTAATTAATGAATATATTCATCTGCAGGCGTTCGATGGTGCTGATGTTGGTAGCCTTATCAGCGATCGCAGCATCGTCGTCGGTTACAGCTGATCAAAGACGAATTATGGTAGAATATAGGCGATAAATTATTGTCGAACCCAGTACTTAAAAAGTACGAAGGGTCTATTAACTGAGTCAAAAGGGAAATGTGTGTATCAACCAGAAGGAATCGTGGCATATCAAATTTGTTCTACAATTTTAACAGGCATCTCTCGCCTCCGCAAATCAACAAAGGGATTTACGAATTTTCAGCAAAATTTAAACTATAGATAGCTTAATATCTTGGCGATGTGTGC
The DNA here is from genome assembly GCA_958299025.2 of Drosophila histrio. Taxonomy (NCBI): domain Eukaryota; kingdom Metazoa; phylum Arthropoda; class Insecta; order Diptera; family Drosophilidae; genus Drosophila; species Drosophila histrio. Next base: position 3,751,230 of record OY282580.2, on the reverse strand, counting down.
TGAAAATTGTATTGCCATCGGTTAATGAATACCGAAGATATTAAACATTTTCCAAAGGGAAGACGGCAGTAATACTTTAAATACCGCAACAAACAGAACTTGAGCTTGCAGCTCTGTCCATATTTACAATTTGACAGGTGATTGGCTGTAGGCTTAATGGCTTAGTGGATAGCATTGAAGATTTTGGCACGAATGGTCCTGAGTTCGAATCCGCTACAGAATGTATCATATTTGTAAATTTGTTTAACTTTCCTGCTAGTTTTTAAATAATATTTGTATATTTTAATTGGTTTTTTTTTATAAAAAAAAATACAGGGTCTTGCACAGTCGAGTTTGCCGGACTGTAGACTTTCCTGTTGGTTCACATTTGCACTTACAACTGGCGCCTGGCACGGAAATGAGCAGGCCCACCATGAATATTCCATTTATTTGAAACAACAACGGCAGCATACGACCGGAAATCAGCGTCTTTATCTTGCTCGACATTGTTTTCTTCAAGTTCACAGTGTGTTGTTTCTTTTTTATTTTGTGTATATTTTCGGAATATTTATTCTAATTAAATGCACGCTCAACGATCTCCCGATTTCGACTGAGCGTCGAATGCGGCTGGAAAAGCAGAAAGAGTTTCGCACATGGCTGCAGCTCTGATAAGTCGGCGAAGCGGCGTAGCTGGCGTCGAATGGATAAGAGATAAAGCAACTGCACAACAAGCAACAGCTGTAGTGAACAATAGAAAAACCCAAATGAATGAAAGCAACTCACTAATTAAAAAGTGTTAACACATTAATATTTGTGAACTGTAACTTCGAATCATAACGGAAAAAGACCACTATTGGCTATAACAGCACCATTTTGAGTTTAACATTTGTCTATGTTAAACTGTTAACAGACGATAATTTAGTATCTATTATTGCTCTGTTGTGCATGTTGATGTTGCTGTTTAACATGCCTATGTTAACGATTTTTCCAACTGATAGCAGAAACTGTTAACAGCCGATAAATTGGTATATTATTATCGGTCTTCTCTAACGTTGACGTGTGCGTCGACTGCTGTCGGTGTGGATGTTGTTGTTTTTGTGAGCTGCGTGTCAGTTTTGTTTCCCCCAAACCGCGAGCCAAACGATTTGCAATAGAAATCGTGAACGGCAAAACAGAAGTTAAGTTAGTCTTTAGTGAGATAAACATAGAAAAACAGCAGACAATGGCGGAAGAAGTCATTGGCACCGTAAAGGAGGCGATCAAAGGCATATTTGAAAATGTGAATGCAAATGCAAATGCAAAAAATGAATCGATCACAAATGAAAAGAAGATTTCGACGCCGGAAGGAATTGCAGTCGCGTATGGAAGTCTTGTCATCATGGCAATGTTGCCCATCATTTTTGGCTCAATACGTTCCGTGAAGCTGCACAAACTGAAGAAGGTGCGTTGACCGAATAAGCACCCCCATTCATACCCGTTATATTTAGAGTGCTAGGGCATATTGTGTTCGTTGCAATATGTGTGTAACAAGCAGAAGGAGACGTGGCAGGCAGTATAAAGTTTATATATATATTCTAGATCCCATTGTTCTAGCCACGTCCGTCTGTACGAACAACTGAATTTGAAAGACTGTAAGAGCTAGAACTACCAAATTTGGCATAAAGAATTCTACGAAATAGATCAAGTTAGTTAAAAAATTTTTGTGATCTCGCAATTCAATGAAATCAAGCACTTATTCTACAAGAGCTAGACACTCTAAAATTAAAATATCTCACAGTTTCCCACTTATTTGTTATCAATTATCTCATAAAAGTGCCTCAATTTTGTATAAATATTTCGCTAGTTATGGAAATTTTTTAGTAGATACCATTAATATATAGTTAAATTGTTTTTTATTTTTTTATTTACATATTTTACAAAGTGACGAGTATAGATATTATACAAATAACAGTATCAGTGATGTCAGTTTAGTTTATTATTTATTTTGTAAAGTCTAAACATCGTTTCTTACTTATTACATCTATTATTTAAATACACATAGTTATTTATTAATAATTCAATATTTGAGTAACGGGTATCTCATAGTCGGGCACTCGACTATCGCCTACTTATTGTTATTTTCCCTACATTACTTTCACTTGCCATTTTACATTGTTCACAGTCGACGGGCGAGAAAGCGGACACAATGACCAAGAAGGACGCCATGTATTTCCCACTGATTGCATCTGTGGCGCTTTTCGGCCTGTACATGTTCTTCAAGATATTCCAGAAGGTGCACATCAACTTGTTGCTGACCGGCTACTTCTTCATACTGGGCGTAATTGCGCTCGCCCATCTGCTGAGTCCCGTGGTCAACTCGTTGATGCCCGCCGCCGTGCCAAAGGTGCCGTTCCACATACACTTCACCAAGGGCGAGGGCAAGCACAAGGAGGACATTATCAACTATAAGTTCTCCACGCACGACATTATCTGCCTGGTCATCTCGTCGGCGATTGGCGTCTGGTATCTGCTGAAGAAGCATTGGATTGCCAACAACATGTTTGGTTTGGCATTTGCCATCAACGGCGTCGAGATGCTGCACTTGAATAACTTCATCACTGGAGTTATTTTGCTGAGCGGACTGTTCTTCTACGACATCTTCTGGGTATTTGGCACCAACGTCATGGTGACCGTGGCCAAGAGCTTCGAGGCACCCATCAAGCTAGTCTTTCCCCAGGACATCCTCGACAATGGCCTGAACGCCTCGAACTTTGCGATGCTCGGTCTGGGCGATATTGTCATTCCCGGCATCTTCATTGCTTTGTTGCTCCGCTTCGATGACAGCAAAAAGCGCAAGACGAGGATCTATTTTTATTCGACATTAGCTGCCTATTTCATGGGTCTGCTGGCCACAATCTTTGTCATGCATGTCTTCAAGCATGCTCAGCCCGCGCTTCTTTATCTGGTGCCCGCGTGCATGGGAACTCCCCTGCTTGTGGCTCTGGTGCGGGGCGAGCTGAAGGTGCTCTTTGCGTAAGTGTTATCACATCTCTTATCAGTCAGTTGAGACTTGACTCATAACTTGTGTTTTCCCCCTCCCCGCACAGCTATGAAGATCATCCCGAGGAAAAGCCCGAGAAGAAGGAGAAGAAGGAGAAAGATGAAAGCAGTAGCAACAGCAAGAAAAAAGAGTCGAAAAAGGCAAAGTAAATCGGCAGCCTGTTTGCCAAATTTCGACTTCGCATGTCTTCTATTAATTGGCTATTGTTGGCAACAAGAATAGCATCCATTTTTTGTTTTAATTCGTGTTTTGTCTTATCGGTTGCACCTCTTTAATTAGCTTCCTTATGCTTACTGCAACTTCCAGCAACCAATCTATAAAAGACGATCTTGACTTTGACTTAGGAATGTTCCTTCACACAAGGCACAACCACCTTACTGAGTTCGATTAAGTTTAACTTTATAGAAAACATAACTTTCACATTTTGTACAAGAATCAAAAAACACACAAGTCTATAATTGAGTATAAATATAAAAATGAATTGTAACAAATTACGTACATTTAAGAACAATAAATTGAAATATTCCAAGATAGTTCTCTAGTATAAAAATAATATGCTCTTACTTTGAGTATTCCTAAACCTTAAGTATACTATAAAATATTTGTAGGCAGGTTATTGAATTTGAATTGTGCGGCTTAAATGCAATTGTAAGGTAATACATTTATAGTATACTGTATTTTCGTGTATCATAAGCTTGGTCACACTGTGAAAAGCCATGATGAATCGATATATCGATATTTACAGACAACCCTAAATGCCATTGCAGTCTGTTAATAACAGGTATATTTTCTTTATATCTCTTTAGGGCTTAAACTCTCCAGCAATGCAATTTTAATATTAAAATTATTTTCGAAGACAGTTTTTTGCATAATTGTACATAAAAAGTGCATTGTTCAATTAATGGCGATTAATGTAAAATGTTAACATTGCCATGAGAGCATAACAGACGTAGGAGCTGTACAACAGTTGAGGAACAGTTGGGGTTACTGTAAACACAGCAGAAGCCGTCAAATTGCGCTAAAATTGTGCAAAAAATTTTCAAGTATTGTAAAAACTATACAATTCAACTTGCATTTAGTTGTAAAATCAAAGAATTATAGCACCTAGGTATGTATCTTGCATGGAACATGAAGAATTCCTTGAATTTTAGTGTTAATGGCTGCCAACTTTTTCCGAACAGACGCAAGCAGCGTGTACAGCGTAGGTAAGAAGCAGAGACAAGGCGACTCGACGATAGAAAAACGAAAACGAAAGCGAGAAGCAGAAACAGAAACCGAGACCGCTTGCAAAAACAACAAAAAGAGGTGCAAAGCACAAAATGTCTGGCATTGCTATAACACGTTTAGGGGAAGAGCGCAAGGCATGGCGAAAAGATCATCCATTTGGATTTGTTGCGCGTCCGGCCAAAAATCCCGATGGCACATTGAACTTGATGATTTGGGAGTGCGCGATTCCCGGCAAGAAGTCGACGCCATGGGAGGGTGGCTTGTACAAGCTGCGAATGATCTTCAAGGACGATTACCCGACATCGCCGCCAAAATGCAAATTCGAACCGCCGCTATTTCATCCCAATGTGTATCCGTCGGGTACCGTTTGCCTGTCGCTGCTGGATGAGGAGAAGGATTGGCGTCCGGCCATCACAATCAAACAGATTCTGTTGGGCATTCAGGATTTGCTCAACGAACCGAATATCAAGGACCCGGCACAAGCCGAGGCGTATACCATCTATTGTCAGAACCGCTTGGAGTATGAGAAGCGTGTTCGAGCCCAGGCACGCGCCATGGCTGCCACCGAATAAAGAACCAACAACAAAACTAAAATCCAGCAACATAAATAACGCTTCTCTCTTCATGTATGCACACACACTCACACACACACACTCTTACACAAAATAACAAACAAACATAAACAACATATTGGGACAGACGATATAGTGATCATTCACACAAAACAACACTTAGGATCGAAGCGTTTTCGTGAATGCTTCTTCTTCTAATTACAAACAATTTTAATAATTCTTAAGTTTACTTAAAAAATGATTAAACAAATGTAAAAGAACATTAAGAATCCGGTTCACCAATTATAAATTATATATACATATAAATTACATACCTTATAATTATAAACTATATAGATTTCTTCATTGTTTCCATTAAGAGCACTGTAAGATTGGCATACTATTGTTTCAATAAATTTATATGTACTCGGAGAAACTTGGACAAGTCTCGTCCAAGCGTAGTTTTCACTATTTTCGTGTTTGCTGACGTCATCGGCTTACGTGGGATTTCGATTGCATGGGGTTTTCAATATAATATTGTAGAAAATCTATGGTATACTAGAAACCTCTTCTATGATTGATTGCGACAAGTTTGTTGATGGGGAGGGTGTGGAAAGGGGGCGGGGGTGGTCCTGCCTTCAACAGAAAATCATTTGAAATTCGACTAAACCCTAAAAGTATGCAACAAAGAATGTCATTTAAAGTGGCTGAGAAATTGAACAAAATCACAAAATCCTTAATATCTCGGTCGTTTACAGGACGATTTTGATCTGCTTTGGTCCTTTAAAAGTTCTGATTGAGACCTATCGTTTGACATATGACTTTCCAGGATCTGTAAGGATACAGACGAGATATCACTAATTTTTGATATAGAAAAAAGTCCTTGTAACTTGTCTATTTGAAGGACTTTCGTCCTTTGAATTATATTTTCAAATGTAGTATTATTCGCACTATCTGTGGGCCAAAGAACATTGGGCTAGTCCTTTAAATGACCGAGTTAAGGCGATTTTTGTGTTTTTGGGCCATTTTTTGTGACCATTACCCTTGGAAAAATTTGAAGGATTTTTGTTGATGGACTTTGAAAATCCTTGAATGCCAATCGATAGTCCTGCTGTTTGTGACCCTAAAAAAGTATATCCTTTGAAAATTCTAAAGGATATAAACCAACTATCGATAAAAACAAATATACTTTAAATACAAATTTCGCTTTAAATATAAAAAACACTGCGAAAATATTCTGAAAAGATGTAGCTATTATAAGAACCCTAAGCCAATAAATAGATAAGTAAATGTAAAGTTTATTAATTATTTTGAATAAATTAATTAGTTTTATTGTCGCACACTCTTAATAAATACGTATACATGTACACATGCATATATACATATATGTTTAAATGTTTATATATATATATTTAAATTACACAGTTTTATGTTAAATTATTCGTACGCTTAGACGCGTTACTTTAGTATAATATTTATTAGTCATATATATTGGATCTATAGGATTATTTACCGTTGCCAACGTACCCAAGTGGGAGTCGGTCGGAGTCAGAGAGCATATAGCTTCTCGCCTAGACACTATTATCTAGCAATAGTTATTTATATATGTATGTATGTATATCGAAAACTTTTAGTTTCTTGCACTCAATTTAGTTTCTCTCTAAGTGGTAAGCTTTGGCATGCATTATATGTCATGATTTCTACTATATATATATATACGAATAGGTGTCTATATATCGCTTAATTACCTCCAGACTGTCATAGCTAATTTTCTAAAATCAAGAATATTGGTTTTACAAGTTTTCAAACAAGATATTTGTATAGAACATAATATAAAGAATATTTTCGCATCATTAACTTAAAATTTGTATCTTTTTTTAGGCATTAACAGTTGGCAAGTAAATAAGCGACATGTATCTGCAAGTAACTGCAACTGTAACTGTATCTTTTTCTGCATCTGTTTGTTTTTTCTGTATCTATTTGCGTCCTGGCGTCGCATGTCTGTTTGGAGGGGGCAGCGAGATTCTCGGGGAATACTTTAGATACTGTGACGGTTGGTGTTTGGCTTCAATTCGGGATAATGTGGCTCCTGGCTCCTGCTTTAGAAGCACTTGTAGTACCATTCCAGCTGCCTGCGCTGCGCCTCCCACATTCGCTGGCTCTCTCAAATGGCCGCCTCCTGTAGATTCTCCTTGTTCTTCTGGAGCAGCAACAGCTCGCTGGGCGACTGCAGTTGCGAGGCATTGGGACTGGGACTGTCAGTCGCCTCGGGTCGCTGCAATTTGCTCTTGCAGTAGAACTGTTTGTGGGCCAAAAAGGTCTTGACATAATTGAAGGATATGTCGCAGGTGGAACAGTATTTCTTCATGGCCTCGGCGGCACTTGGACCCAGTGGTGAATTGGTCAACGGCGGCGGCACCGGCAGCGTTGAAGGCGACGACACATCGATACCCATGTCCATGGGCTCGGCCTTGATGTGGATGTGGGGTGTGCCAATCGGGGAATTGTTGTTTTCATGCACAAGACTGAGTGTTGCCACAGGCTGTTGTTGTTCCAGTGGCTCCGATTTGATATGGAAACTGCAAGGAATTGATTGATTAGTGATCTCTTCAAATATTTAATACAAATTTGAACATACCTAGTTACAGCTGCCGTCTCTCGATCGCCATTAACAAGCGCCACTTCGGGCAGAGCATGAGCATTATTATCCTGATCTCGAGACTCTGGCGAAATGGATGGTGAGCTGATTGCCACGTGTGGATGCAACAGTTTCATGTGGCGCAGCTGTGAGAAGAAGAAGAGTGAAAGGGGTTAGTTTAATTGGACTCGAAGCTGTTACGAACTTAAAGTGAGCAGTAAAGAACAACTGGAAGAATAACATGTTCAAACATTACTTAGTTTAGTACATGGTGAATTTATTAACAAGGTATCGTATTCAGACAATACGGCAACTTACTTGTATATCTATTCTGTTTAGTAAGGAGTGTGTATACGATATATAAGTATTTCCCTATTTCTCTCACTGTGTAGAAGTAAATAAATGCGCCAAGTGGTGTGTAAACAATGTCACCACGCAATGTCTCTCCCTCAAGTCACCACACTTAACTAGTAATAAGTTAAACTCACCACATTGCCCTTGTAGGTGGACGCATAGTTGCAGTAGTCGCAGTTGAAAATCTGCGGCGGATGTTGCGCCTGTTGTTGCTCCAATTGTTCTTGCGGCGTCGCTGCACTGGGCACGTCCAGGCTCATTGCCAGACTCTGGGCCAGAGCAGCTGTCGGAGTAGCAGCAGCAGCAGCAACAGCAGCAGCATCCTCCTCAAAGATGCAGGTCATGTAGTGCTCCTCATTGACGTCGCTGGTCTTCTTGTCAAAGTGTGTGCGGATGTGAGTGCGCATGCCACGCAGCGTATTCCCCTTGTACTGACAGATGCTGCAGCGGAATGCCTTCACCGTGCCGTGCATCTCCATGTGCTTGCGGGCCAATGCAGCCGTCGGACTGACGACACCGCAAACGGGACACTTGTTGACGCTATTCGAGTTGGCGACGGGCGGCAAGGGAGGCGCCGCCGGCGGAGGAGGACAGGGCTGGGTGTGTTCATGCAGTGTCTTGCACTTAACACACTTCTCCTTGGGCAGCGAGAGCTGTGGCTCAGCTGTGGGCGTGGCAGCCGCACCGCCCTTGGGGCAATAGTAATTCTGATGAGCACGCAAATTGTCTAGCGATGTGTACTTGATGCCACAGGCGGCGCAAATCAATTGCTGGTACGCCACGGGCGTTGTCTCTGCGGCGGAGGCGCCACCGCCTCCACCGCCACCACCTGCGGTAGCTGCCCCTCCACTTGGCGGCGTATTCGAGCTCTTCGCATCCCCCTCACCCGTCTCCTGGTTGCGGGCCGAGCAATAATGCTGCTTGTGTGCCAAATAATTCTCGTATTTGCAGAACACAATGTTGCACTCCTTGCACTTGGAGACGCCTTGCTTCACATAGATCTGCGGCTGTCCACTTGGCACAGCTGGCGTTGCAGCAGCTCCTCCTCCACCACCACCACCACCAACGCCACCTACTGCTCCTGGAAAGCCCAGTTTGCTGGCCAACTCCGCGCCGCTGCCTCCCGCCACCGCGGCAGCTGCTGCCGCTGCCGCCAACTTGAGCGCCAGCTCGGGATTCGTCTTGGCCAGCAGGGATTCGGAGAGTGCAAAGTCAGCGGGCAGCATGGAACGCAGCGGTGGCAGATTGTCCAGCAGGTGAGCTGGCGGTGACATGGAAGCAGCGCTGCCTGCACCCGAACTGCGTGGACTGACCGCGCGTCGCTTGGGCGAGGGACTCATCGAGGGGCTGCTGGGCAGCGAGGGGGCGCAGACGATCTGCTCGGGCGTCACGCTGCCGCCACCACTCTCCACGCTCTCCTTGCCAGCAGCAGCGGCGCTTAGCAGCGCCTCCTCAGCCTCCAACAGCGCTGCCGCCGAGCGCACGAGTCGCTGGCGCTGCAGCAACGCCGAGATGGGAGAACGTCGCAGCGACAGATCCAGAGGCGTAGACTCGCTGGGAAAGGCACAAAAATAAGAGAGGAGGGGAAAAGGTCAGTTGGGGAAATTCATGAGACAAACAAATAATCTTATTTTGGTATCTTTTTGGTATATTTTTATACCTTTTTATGCATTTTCCCATTATTTAAAAAAATCTTTAGTTGCCTGTTTAATTTTCCAGAAATGTAAGTATTTTATTATGGTAAGTATTAATGTGAAAAAACGCTGGAACATGTGCCTAGACATTGTCGTGGTAAGAGTTACTGGTAATGTCATATTTTTGTAATTCAGATACTTTTCTATCCTGCAATCCTTTGTATGCTAAAGATACTTTAGTTTCTTTCAAAGACTTTTAATTTTTTAACATCTATTCTTTTACAGATATTTTTATACCCTGTGGGGGTATATTAAGTTTGTTAAAAATATGTAACGGGCAGAAGGAAGCATGGCCGTCCCAATAAAGTATATATATTCTTGATCAGCATCAATAGCCGAGTCGATATAGCCATGTCCGTCTGTCCGTCGGTCCGTCGGTCTGTCGGTCTGTCGGTCCGTCGGTCCGTCCGTATGAACGAAAGGATCTCAGAGATGGTAAGAGCTAGAAGCTTGAACTTGGTGTCCCAGCACTGGAAATTTTTGCAGGCAGATCAAGTTTATCTTTTTTTTTGGATGCCACGCCCTCTTTGCCCACAATTTAAGTAAAATCTTATAAAGCAAGCAGTTTTGTAGATCAAAAACCTCATACCAAGGGCAGTTTTGAAGCTAGAGACTTGAGATTTTGCACATATGATAAATATTCTGTGGTCAATGTGTCCAGAAAATTGTATCACGATGCTACGCCCCCATTGCCTACATAACGGAAAGTCTTATAACAAGAGCAATATTACAGTAAGAGACTTGAGATTTGGCACATATGATAAGAATCTTAGGGTCAATGTGTCCAGAAAATTTAATTGCGATGCCACGCCCCCTTCGCCCTCAAATTAAGTAAAAGCTCATAAAGCAAGCAGTTTTCTAGCTCAAAAACCTCATAACAAAAGCAGTTTTGTAGCTAGAGACTTGAGATTTAGCACACATGATGAGTATCTTGAGCTCGATTTGTCCAGAAAATTTTATCACGATGCCACGCCCCCTTCGCTTACAAATTAAAAAATAAAGAATTACTAGAGAATTTCATCTGGAGTGAATTTGAGCGGGTTCCTGTAGACCCACAGGGTATATTACGGTCGGGGTCCCGACTGTTCCGCTTGTTTATTCTACAGTTCTCTGTATGCTAAAGATAATTTTGTATCTTACAGATACTATTGTATCTTACAGATACTTTTGTATCTTACAGATACCTTTTTATACTAATGATACATTTGTATTTTTATATTTCTGGTTTTGTAACTCAGTTACTTTGCTATTCTACATTCTTTTGTGTGCTAAAGATACTTTAGTTTCTTCCAGATACTTTTAATTTTTAAAATCTTGTTCTTCTTTAAAAATACTTTGTCCATTTAAAGATACTTTTTATTCTGATGTTCTTCTGTAAGCTAAAGATACTTTTGTATCTTACTAAAGATATTAATGTATCTCACAAAATCGATTCAAATTTTGTAACCCTAATGCTACTGTTACTTTTTCTTACTCTAAAGATACTATTGCAATTTACAGACTCGTTTTTTAATAGTCTAGACTTCTTTTGTATCTTACTTAGATACTTTTCAATCTTTCGCTTACAATTAGTATCTTAAGTATTTTTCAGTACGCAAAATATACTTTTCGCAATTACCTTTCTCCGCTATGGATACTTTAGTGACTTACAGATACTTATGTGTCCTTTGCTTTACTTTGAGTTAACCTGCAACTACTAGCTCTCGGATGCCCTAACATATTTCCGCGTAGATATATCATGAATCAAGACTAATCAGACAGACCGTTGTAATATACTATTTGATTATTTCAAAAGGGGTATATTAATCTTCTTACCGAGTGCCTCCCGCTTCCTTTCGCTTGGGTTCCGGTGGGCTACTCTTGGCATCCGCCTCCAAGGAGTTGACGCTGTTTCCTGTCTGACGATCCGACTCCAGGGCGTTAATCGTCTGCTGATTGCTGCTGGGCAACGGCGAGGCCGTCACATTCCCGGTCAGGGCGTTGATATTCAGAGCCGTGGCCAGCGGCTTCAAGGCGCCATTGTCGAGGGTGAAGCAAGTGGACTCCGGATTAACAATGCCCGACGTAGAGGTGGTGCTGTGGAGCATAAAAATTAAGCTGGTTTCAAATGGTGCAAATAAACAACATCGATTTCAACAGGACAACAATTTGATTTCGACTTAAAATTGGTAAACAAAAATCCATTAAACCTATTATAAATTATAAAAATATATGTCTATATATTGAAATATTAAGTTAATTACTATTCAAAATTACTTTGGCATATTTATAACATTTTTAATGGCAAAGACAGACAGACAAATTCATAAAAATCAATTGATTTCCGGGGAAATAAACATAAAGTGTTACAAAAATTAATGTATCGATGCTCAGAGGTTTTATCCACATCACAACTCAAAATATGGCATATTTATAACCATTTGTTTAATGACAAAGAGACTGATTTTTTCATGAACATCGATTGATTTCCATTTATAAAGCGGAGAGTTAAAATGGAAACAATATCACGTTCCTCACATCTCTAACAAGGTTTACTTACAGTGGTCCTGGTATCAGGCTGGCGGCACGAATCAGCGAGCAGGGCACAATGATGATGGGATTGGTGGGCAGTGCCAGAAAGGGCTGAGGTGGCGCCACCTGCAGCGAGGCGGCAGCAGCAGCAGCTGCAGCGGCTGCGGCAGCAACCATTGCCGGTGTCGGGGTCTTGTTACGCGTCTGCGGACTGTGGCCACCACTCAACTTGCCACCTCCTCCTCCTCCTCCGACGGCTGCACCACCACTTGGAGCACCTGCTGCCCCAGCTCCGACGCCGCCTGCCTCCGGCTTGGGAGTCAGCTGTCCATCGCTGCGACGGGAATTGCAGTAGTGTTGTTTGTGGGCGCGATAGGTCTTGATGTTGTTGAACCGGATATCACAGTCGCTGCAGTAGCGATCGATTTGCTGTGGAAGAACGGACGAGATTAGGACATTGTTGGGTTGATCGGGGAATGGCATTTGAATCGGAGATTGAAATAGTGTATACGTATTTTAATCAAGCAACTCTTAACCAGATTTATGTATTTATATACTTTGAAGTTTCACTTAATTACTTTAAAGCTAGTTAAAATTGTTTACAACAATTAAAATTGAATATTTTTAGTAAATTAGAATTTTTGATATATCAAAATTTGTAGTTTGAATTGTTAATATCAGTAAATGTATTAGATATTTTAGTTATTCATTAAACTATCACTAAAGTTCAGTGCACATGACTACTGTTTTACCGACACTTTTTGTTAAAAAACCGTCGGTCTCGTGTGAATACTCAGAAATAAAGAGTGAAGGCTTTCACGGATGGTCACCGATAGAAATAGAACCATATTCCCATTGGTTTTTATTTTTATTATTATTATTTATTATTATTAATATTATCTAGAAATCGTCCTATTCCCATCTTTTTTTTTGTATTATTATTAATTATTATCTATCATGCTATCTCCCTTATAAATAAGTGCCCATGTCACAATGGTTTTTTTGACTACTATATTGATTCATTTTTTAATGAAATTGTTTAGAGTGTGAACAAAAAGAAATCGATAGGATTTTTGTTTGGCAACCGCTGCGAATAATTTGAATGTCAAATTCAGCGACTGTAAGCAAGTGTCGGGTAAAAAATGATCGTCTGCACTAAGTTTAAATATTAATTTAAAATTTTCCCTACCATAATATCTATAGTTGGGATTTCCATTAACACTCAATATTGATTTAGAATTATTTAACTACAACTTAATTGGATTATTCCCTGCTACTAAACTATCAGTTGGAACTTACAAAACCACTAAATATTTATTTAGAACTTTTACTATCACTAAATAATTATCTGGAATTTTCCCTAGCATTTCATTTTTAATTGGGATATTCACAACAATTAAATTATTTATTTAGAATTTAATTTGCATCAATATTATGTGCTAATTCACTATCACTAATTATTTATTTAGCTTTATCTCTATCACTAAGATTTCTGTTTCATTTTTCACAAACTCTAAATAATAAATTGATATATTTACTAATATTAAATTATCAATTGGAATTTGCACTACCAATTAATATTAATTTATAAAGATTTATTTAGAATTTTCCCTGTCATTTTTAGTTTAAACTTTCTATTATGAATAAATTTTTAGTTGGGATTTTCAGTACTACTAAATTATTAATTTAGAACTTTGCCTACCACAAAATATGTAGTTGGGATTTTAGCTACCACACAAAATATTTAGAATTTAATATACTATTAAGTGCTGATTTACTATCACTAATTATTTACTTTGCTTTATTTCTATCACCAAGATTTCTGTTGGGATTCTTAGCTAACTCTAAATTATTAATTGGTATATTTACTAATATTAAATCATCAGTTGGGATTTGCACTTCCAATAATTATTAATATATACTGTTTACTATCACTAAATATTTATTTAGAATTTTCCCTGCCCTTTTTAGTTTCAACTTTCTATATCAATACATTTTTAGTTGGGACTTTTAGTACTACTAAATTATTAATTTAAAACTTTGCCTACCACAAAATATGTAGTTGGGATTTTAGCTACCACACAAAATATTTATTTAGAATTATCCCTACCATAAAATATTTATTCATAATTTTCCCTACCACTAGATTTATATTTGGAATATTTACTACGACTAAAAATTGTATTTATTCCACCATAAAATATTTATTTATAATTTTAGCTACCACTAGATTTTTAATTTGTATATTTACTAAGACTAAATTATCCGTTTCACTAAATATTTATTTGTTGGCTCAACACACACAACTCACTTGACTAGAGCTCTCCTCGAGCGAACCGCCGCCACCGCCGCCTCCACCGACACCGCCAGCGACTCCGCCGGAAACTCCGTTGGCCGTCAGGCTGGAGAGACTGGACAGACTGGGAGCCGGAGAGGTCTGATGCATGCGCATGTGGCGATTGAGAGAGACCTTCTTGTCGGCACTGTAGGAGCACTGTGCGCAGGCATACTGCTTCCCAATACGTGCCACCTTGGCTGGGGGCTCCGAGTTGCTGCCACCGCCGCTGTTACCGCCGCTGCCGGTGGCCGAAGAGTTGCCTCCTCCTCCGCCGCCGCCCGAGGATGCCAGCTTGTCGCCAGACGCCGACTCCTCATCCGCTTCCTTGTTGCGATGCGAGCAATAATAGGCCTGATGAGCCTCCAGCGTTGATGGCGAACTGAAGGCAATGCCACATGGCAGACACATGAAGCGTGCCGGCTTCAACAGCGGCTCGACGAGGCTGCTGGGATCGGGTAGACTCTGTGGCGGCTCTGGCTTCGATAGCTGAGCTGGTGGTGGTGGTCCCAGCAGACGTGCATCTGCCAGGTTTAATTCCTTGGCGTCCGGTTTTAAGGCTGGATCCGAGGCGAGCAGCGCATTGAGACGCAGCTTTGGCAGCACATTTGTGGGCATCGGTGTGAGCGTGGGCGTGGGCATAGGCGGGGGACTGGGCGTGGCAGACGCTGAGGGTGGCGTCGCCGGCTGCTCAACTCTCTCCAGTTTCGGTACCAGCTGAGGCGTTGGACTCCGCGGCGGCGTTGTCGAATTGTCAGCCTCCTTCTGCTGCTCCTCTTGGGCTGCTTGGGCCTCGACCATTTCCTGATCCATGTCAGTCTCAATGGGTTGATCGGAGGCGTTGCTGTTTTGGTTCTCTCCTTGTTCGTCCTCGGACTGATCCTCGAACCTCTGTGGCTGTTGCTTCTCCTCGCTCAGCTCGTGTGCACCTAAATCTTTGGAATCTGCAAGCAAATGAAAAGGGGAAATTAAGAATTTAATAATGGAATTTATAAAGGAAAATTGTGTTATAATAAAAATGATATAAATGAGAAATTTAAGTGAATTTTTTATTGAAAAATCAGCTAAAAATAGAGATTTGAAATTGTTTCTTAAGGAATTGCATTAAAGCCTAATGATCATATTGAATTTATTATTTAGGGACTTACAATGTCCCTGAGAAATTGGCAGCCAATGTGAGCTGTTTTTTTGTATAACTGCCTTAAAGCACAATAATTATTTTAGATTTATCCATGAGTTAAAAATGAAGCTAAACAATTGATTATAATTTATACAAATTTATGGACTTCTTGTGGAACTTTCAAATGTCTCACGATCAGCTTTAAATTAAGCTAAAGATTTGATGCAAAATGTGATTTGGGTTTATACTAAGTTAAATAATAAAACTATGCTTCGAATATAGACTTCTTGTTGAACTCTTTAAAATCATGACTATTTAAATTCGATGTCTCACGATCAGCTTTAAATTAAGCTAAAGTCTTGGCGCCCAACGTGTGTTAGTTTTCCACAAACTGTATTGCAATACTAGTATAAACATACTTCACATTTATTGTTTATTAGATTATTTATCTAGATGAAATTGTGTCTAAATTGTATTACCTAAAAGAAATCAGTTAAATCGTAGGCGCCCAACGTGGTCTAGACATCTGAATATATATTGCAATATATTAAAATGTAGATACTTTTGTGAGACACTTTTAATCGAAATAAAAGCGTGTAAATTGTAACTTTTTAACGCTTCTTCTTGTTTAACTCTTCAAAAACATGACTATGTAAATTCTGTGTCTCAAGATCAGCTTTAAATTGAGCTAAAGCCTTGGCGCCCAACGTGTGTTACTTTTCCACAAATTGTATTGCAATACTATAAACATGTACGAATAATAAATATCGATTATTTTTGATTTTCTCCTTTAAGTGTAAACATTTAATTACCTAAAAGTAATCAAGACTATGTTTACAATGTAGATATCTTTGTAAAACCCTTTAAATCGAAATAAAAGCGTGTAAATTGTATCTTTTATTTTAAACTCAACATTGGCGCCCAACGTGGTCAATAAACTGTATTGTATTTTAAGTATGGGAATAGGGACCCAGACTATCTCGACTCCATGTGAATCGTTTGTATGTGTCAAATGTGGCCAGAGTTTAGCAATTATTATCGAACAAATTGTCAGCGGTGCGAGTGAAGCGACAGGCAGCTGTGAAAACAATGCGACGTTGTCCAAAGAGTCGAGAGTCGCGAGTGGAGAGTCCCAAGTCGCAAGTTGCAAGTCGCAAGTCGCGAGTCGAGCAAAACGAGCAAGGTTCGAGGTTGTCGACCAATCGACCATTTGGCCATTTGGCCATTTCGACTGTTCGCCTGTTTATCCCGCGAACGCATCTCAACTCTGTCGGATTACGTGGAAAACTGGCGAGTGGAGTTGGAAAAGCGCATGGTGGTCACAGAGCGCAAATGGTGACCCATGTAGTGGTTGCCGTTGCCGATGCCGATGCCGATGCTGTTCCCCCAAAGCCCAATTTGATGATTAGAGCGGCCAAGCTGACATCTGATTTGTTTTTTGGTCACAAAATATTATAACGACCAGCGATGCGACGGATAAGCGCAGCAGCAGCAGCAGTCGAAGACACACAAACACACACACACACACACACAAACACACGCACACCAGGACTCTGTCGCTGATAGATATGACGGCGTCGATAAGCGACAACAGCCCACGGAGAGTCGCAGCAAGAAGCGGAGGCTTCTTTTACCATTTCGCTCTTCTCGTGCGGGCCGCCAATGCGCGTTGACCTGTCAATTGTTGGCTATTGAAATGTCAGCGCAACTTGTTGCAGTTACGTTTGCCGTGGCTGCAGCAATTGTTGTTGCTGTCGCTGTTGCTGCTGTGGTTGCAGCAACTGTAATTTGTATTTGGTATCAAGTTCGTCGCCTAAGTCTTTTGATTGCCCAATGCTCAAATATAATTTTTAAAATACTAATTATATCTAACTCTTACTTTTTATGCAAATAAATATATCATGAAGTATTAATATAATTTAAATTATTATCTAATAAGCTTAACTCCTATGAATGTTAGCTGTTTTTATACATAATAAATCATAATACAAATTTAAAACATATACCAAAAATACCAGAAAATGTGTAGACCTTTTTTTGCGTTACTTTTTATTATATTTTTGCTATTTTTATAACATAATATAATTATTTATGTATATAATATAATTATTTATTTATTTTAAACACTAGTGTTTGGTTTTTGTATACGCATAATAAAATAAATATTAATATTAAAAATTTAATACATAAATTGAAATGTATTTATTATATTTTCAATATTTTTTCTACTCATGGCAGTTTTTATTTTTAATCAAATAAATGCGCATAATTAATGCGAATAAAATAGCAAAAATTTCATGTAAATAATATATTTATAATGTGTTTAATTAGATATTATTATATTTGCTTTAGAATTATTTTTATTATGAGCGAAAAAAGAGTTAAAATTAATTATATAATTAATAAAAATATTATTTATATAATATTATATTAAATTATATTTTATAATGTGTTTATTTAGTTACTATTATTTTTGTTTTAGAATTATTTTTATTAGCTACGAAAATAGGAGTACAAATTATTTATGTAATAAATAAAATATAATTTGTATGTAATATTATTGTAAATAATATTCTATAATAAGTTTATTAAGTTACTATTATTTTTGTTTTATAATTATTTTTATTAGCAACGAAAATAAGAGTTAAAATTATTTATATAATAAAGAAAATATTATATATATATATAAAATTATTGTAATTATTATTTTATAATGTGTTTATTTAGTTACTATTATTTTTGTTTTAGAATTATTTTTATTAGCAACGAAAATAAGAGTTAAAATTATTTATTTAGTTATTCTATTTAGTTACTATTAATTTTGGCTCAGAATTAATTATATTATGATAGAAAATAAGAGTTAAAATTATTTATATGATAAATAATACAAATATGATAATAAGTAAACTAAAATATGTATATCTGAGTGTCTCACATTCATTTGATTTTTATGTTACTCATAACTCTTATTTGCGATCCCGGCCCGAAAGCATCAGCCGCCCCAACCGCCCTAATTGCCGTGTCGATTTTCACGAATTCACACAAATGCTGCACGTGAACAATCGACAGCATCTTCAATTCTTCATCAGCAATCTTTGCTCACGCTTCTCTTGAAATCCTGCTCTATCTCTCCCACTCTCTCGCTCTCTCTCTCTCTCTCTCTGTCTCTCTCTCGCTGTGTGTGCATTCCTGCGCATTCTGCTTATTTGTAAGATATTTATTGCCTTCGATTGGCGCGCGATAAGCAGCACACGTAAAGTGTTTGCCAGCAACATCAGCAGCAGCAGCAGCAACAACAACAGCAACAACAACAGCAGCAACTTCTCAGCTTCAACTCCATATTCTCAGCTTCCCATTTCGCCAATTTGGCTGCGGGGAGCGAGAGAGAGAGAGAGAGAGCGAGATAGCTGTTAACAATGGCATTGGCTGCAATTGTTGCTGCCGCCAGCGACAGCTGCTGCTGCTGCTGCTCCTCTTGCTCTGCTCCTACAGAGGATTAGCTGTGCTCTTTGGCGATTTAACTGCGTCATTTTTATTGTTGTTGCTTCGACGATCGTTTGTTTAGCCATTTCGTAACGTTACGCCGCCTCACACACACACACACACACATACACACACGGGCAACTCGCCAACGCCAACAATTGTTTATCAATTTGTTAAATCAGCTTCGTTGCCGTTGCCGTCGCAAGTTGCGATCGATCGTCGCCGATAAGCGACACAGCAACAACAACAACAACAGCAGCAGCAGCAGCAGCAGGAAGCGGCACAGGGAGGGGGGTAGGGGCAAGCGTGAAGGGGGGGGTTACTTTATCAACCGGCAGATTATTGTTGCTGGTTTCTCACTTGGCTGCAGCATTGTTGCTGTTGCTGTTGTTGTTGTTGCTGTTGCACTCGGTGGGCGTTGTATGCAGCCATAAACAATCGAGCAATTTGGTGTGCTGCGATCAGGGCCAGTCGGTTTAAGGGAGGGGAGTTGGGGGATAGAGTGGGGGCAGTCGACCCTTTGTTCATTTGTCGAACTGGCCGCCGTCGCCGTTGCAGCTAATCGTTGCGAGAAGAAGGTCAGTTAACCCGAAACCAGGCAACGGAGAAGCTGCAAACGTATTTTTGGCTGCCAGCAACTAGGGATGCAAATCAAAAGATATATAAACAACGATGTTTTGTCACTTCAGTAAGTATCGAAAAAAAGCCTATGCAGCCCTAAAAAACTGCAATAAAACATTTATTTTAATTTTAATATGTTTTATCTTGAATTACATTATTAAATTGTTGTTTTTAAGAAATGGTTTTACTATTTGAAGCCGAGTTATGAACAATTAAATAAGTAATTTCAATCAGTAATCACTTCTTTATTTGTGTTGGTTCGATAATCAAATGTCAGTCACATACTTAGACAAATCAGCCTTGTACTTGGTAACATTTTTAGACCCTTTACTTTAAAAAAGTATAAGGGTCTGTTAAGTTTGTCAAAAAACAGAAATGTGCGTAGCAGGAAGGAAGTCTGGCAGACCTCATAAGGAATATATATATTATTTTGATCAGCATCAACAGTCGAGTCGATATAGCCAAGTCCGTCTATCCGTCCATCCGTCTGTCTGTCTGTCTGCCCGTCTGTCTGTATAAACACCTAGATCTCAGCGACTATAAGAGCTAGAGTAACCAAATTTGGTGACAATACTCCTGAGGTCTCCACAAAGTTCAAGTTTGTTTTAGAATTTTTCTACGCCCCCTTCCGCCCCTCAAAATCGGAAAAACCAGAATAACACTGGTAATTTAAAAGATACAAGTTCCAAATTCGGCATACATAAAGCTTAGTTAAACTGGGATGTGTTCTGTAAATTTCATCGCAATCGGACAATAAACATCGGAGTTTT
The DNA here is from genome assembly GCA_958299025.2 of Drosophila histrio. NCBI lineage: Eukaryota > Metazoa > Arthropoda > Insecta > Diptera > Drosophilidae > Drosophila > Drosophila histrio. Next base: position 3,730,907 of record OY282580.2, on the reverse strand, counting down.
GAAGCAAATAACTTTTCAAATATGCAAAGGCTCGAGGGATAATCGCCAGATACTCGACTATGGCTGCATTGGCGCATTGGTTAGAGTGTTGAACTGCTGCGGTGTGCTTCTGGAGTTCGATCCCTACTAGAGGCAGGCTTAAATTCCTTTGACAATAATTATATAATAACAATAAATTCTTCTTTTACCTAAAAAACAATGTATAGCATTAAAAAAGCAACGCTGAGCGATACATCGATGCTTTGTTACATCCCTACCTGCAACCTGATCTTGATCACGCTGCAGTTGCAACTCCAACTCCGACTGGTGGCATGCCACAAGCGAAGTTTGCCTAGCAGAGGCTACAGCGACGCCAGTTGGTCTGGTCGAGTCGAGTCAAGTCCAGTTTAGTCGAGTCTCTCTCTAGACAGTTGCACACGGGGCGTATGCGTAATGGATGAGGGCGTGTTAAAAACCTCGCTTTGCATGCCTGCTGCCACAGTGGGAGTGGGAGTTGGAGTAGCTGCTTATAATTAAACAAATTTCCCAAGCGCAAAGTGTTGAGCTCAAAACAACAAATTGAAAAACGTGAGTCGAGAGTCGAGAAATCGCTGCAGCTGCTGCTGTTGATAACAAAAATCTTCATTTTCGCGCGAAAATGTTGCCACCTTGTGGCAGACAGTCAGGCAGTCAGCCAGTCTTCGACTCTTCGACTGTGGCAATCAATGGCAACATCAGCAGCAGCCAGCGAGACGACTCCACTTGCAGTTGCCAGTTGAAGGTGGAGGTGGAGGTGGAGGTGGAGACGACTCTTGGCGCGGTTCTCGCGGTCTTCTTATCAATTGTTATTAATCAAAAAAGGCAAGCAAAAACAAATGCAGAGAGCACAAAATTCAGCAATTCTCCAATTCGCAAAGAAAAACAAAAAGAGATTTGCGCGTTCATTTCACACTTTTAACTCACAGTTCGGATTCTTCTTGGCAAAACCCGTGCAAATAATCAACATTCTCATATCTTTTTTGGGGTTCGCAAAGCTATTCGTGATTTACTCGCAGTTTGCAGGTTTTTTTTTCAGTTTTTCTTGCAGTTTTTTGCAGTTTTTTTCAGCACCTCCTTAGCGCTATGGGAAACGGTCCAGGCGTCCCAGCCAAATTCTTTGATCATTGCGATAAGCAATTGAGTTCCTTACTCCTTCTCTTCTTCTCTTCTTCTTGATGCGATGTGGGCCAAAATACTACAATAAAATTCTAAAATTATTGTACAGTCCTGGCGCCCGTCGAGCAGCGAATCATTTATAAGTTTGTTTGTTTTTTTTTCATTTCTGAGTATAAAATAAACGCTTGAATACTGAGTTGTATTTTATAAGCGATCTATGTAGCTTTTATGTAACAAAGGTTGAGACTGGGTAATAGATACCCATGCTATTGATATGTAATATTGAAACATACATAATGTAAACTATAAAATTCTCTATTCTGTTCTTCATATTATATATGTATATATAGCTAGTGGCCTGCAGCCCAGCAAACTTCACGATATGTGAGGTTTTGGGATCTGCTTTCGTCACTAGCGTGGCTTTCAGACTAGGTTTTTTGACAATAAAACAGAAGATCAAGTGTTAGTAAACAATCGAGAGGCACAAAGTGGTTGGCATTATTAAACACTACAAAAGAGAGACTAAGAATAGAGATAATCTCGTTTAGAACACACGCAGCAAGAAGCGTAACGTAAATTCATTAAAGTTTAAGCCATACACACATAAAAAAACTAATAAGAAATAATATAATTCATATAAATAAACCAATAAAAATATATACAACATCGTCTCTGGAATTATTGCATCACTGCGAAATATTTTATATATTTTGCAATATGTGCAGAGTCCTAAGAAATAGTTGAAGTTCAACTAAAGCAACAAATATTGACGAAAATTTAGTTTAAATATGTATTTTGGGGGTTTGCAGTATCTTTAAGTCAAACATTTTCAACTAGAACATGGAATTCAATTCTTAGATTATATTCTATAAGAACTGTAGACTCTTAGGAAATTGTTGTACTTTTAAATAGAAAATTGGAACTTGCAGTATATGTTAGTTAAACCAAAACATAAAGTTATATGATACGTTTTAGCATTCCAGTCATATTCTTAGTCTATCTTTGATCAAATATGATTACTCCTTAGATACAGTTGCAATTTTCATTCAAGAGATGCCATAAATAATGATAAGGTTTACATTTAAATATTCAACTTAGACTTGCAGTATCTATTAGTTAAAGCCTTCAACCACCCCACAAAATTCTATACTCAGTCTATCTTCGATCAAAAATGAATACTCCTAAGAAACAGTTGCAGTGTATATTCAACAGATGCCACTAATATTGACAAATATTCCATTTAGAATTGAAGTATCTGTTCATCATGTTTACTCTATGTTTAGTCTTAGCATCCCAGTCATATTCTTAGTCTATTCTTAGACTATTCTTAGTTCAATTAAATATGTATATGTCCTAAGAAACAGTTGCAGTTTTCGTTCAAATGTTGCCATAAATATTTATCAAGTATACAACATTTAAGCATTCAATAAAGAATATCTTTTAGTAAAAACCCTTTCAACCACTACATACAATTCTATGTTAAGTTTTAGCATACTTAAAATATTCTAAGCTTATATATTCGATTAAATATGAATACATCTAAGAAACAATTGCAGTTTTCGTCCAAGTGTTGATAATGTATACATTTCAATATAAAAGTTGCAATATTCTTTTTCTCAAATATCTTTCAGTTAAACCCTTTCAACCCCAACACTTTTAACACGTTTGCTCTGTTTGTTTCTGTGTAGACTTTGATTTCGATGCCCACTTCGACCCGAGCTCTCAAGAGTTCATTCTTGTCGACTAATTTAGCGCACGTATTCGAGTTCGAGTTCGAGTTTGAGTCGTAGAGATGTCAGCGGGAAATGCACATACAATACAAAAAAGTATCGAGTTGGACTGGAACTTCTACGGGTTAACCATGTACTCTATCTGCAATCTATAGAAGTTGAACACAAGCCGAGGGAGACTCGAGGACTGTAGTCAATTCCTCGAAATCAAGTCGAGTCTCAAACTCTTTTTGATGTCTTAATTAAAAAACGTGCAAATGATGCGAGAGGGGAGGGAACGGGGAAACGGGAGGGAATGGGGATTGGAAGCTGGGGATCGGTTGCTGTTTTGTCTGTGGACTTGTGCACAGAGTTCAATGTTGAGCAATTGATGCAACTGTTCAGATGTGTTGCTGTTGCTTCTGTTGTTGTTGTTGCTGCTGTGGTTGTTGCAACTGCCGCACGGCATGCTGATAAGGCGGCAAGAGCAGCAAGGGGTTGGGTGAGGAGGGGAGTGGGGGAAGGGTTTCAGTTCAGAAATTGTCACAGTACATACTTGAAAATTTCGTGTGAGCACGCTCAGCGTCGATTGTTGCTGATCGCTTGATCAGCAGCAACAGCAACAGCAACAGCAGCAACTGCAACTGCAACTGCAGCAGCAATAGTTGTCGTCTACACACACACACACACACAAACATACACACTCGTTTTTGGTTTTGATCAATTGCGATCTTTAGTTTTCAGCCGCTGTTGCTCCCACAATCTCGTGTGTTGCTGCTGTTGCCGTGCAGCAGCAGCAGCAGCAGCAACTGTTTGCACAAATTTAAATTGACCCAAGTGCAAGTTTGAATGTTGCTAATCTGAAATCGCTCGCAGCGAGCGAGTGTTGCAATGTTTGCCCGACCATGTTGCTGCTGTCGACAGGAGCAACATGTTGCTGCTGGTCTCATAATTTGCGTTTATTAAACACGGTCTTCATTTGCATAAACGTCTGCTTGTTATGATTAACATCACAGTCAATGTTGCTGCTGCTGCCATCACATCAACAACAGCAATAGTTGTATTAGCAGCAGCAGCAGCAGCAGTTGCTGTTGCAGTTGTTGTTGCTGCAGCAGCAATAGTTACATTGCAATTGCTGTAAACAAATCACGCTTCTGGCAGATCAATCAACAACATTTCATCAACTGACAATTGCTCGCTGACAATTCAATTCTGTGTCTCAACAACAATCGCAATTCCCTCAAAACACGACGACGACGACGACAGCAACAACATGTTGGCAAAACTAAATGAAGACAGCGAGAAAGCAAACGGAATTCGGAATTTCTAGTTGTGTTTTTTTTCGTTTACTGTTACAGTAAATTCGTGAGGGCGGCGATACGCCCACCACGCGACCGCCCACAGGCAACTGGGCAGCCAAAGGATCGAGAAATCGTGTCTGGCATTGTGTTAACTTCATTGCTTTGCCAATTTTTTGATGACTTTGATGAGTTTATCAACAGCAGGCAGCCACGACAACGAAAACGGCGAGGGTGGTTCGAGGTGGTGAATAGGGACAGGGAGAAGGGCAGGGGCAGGGGAAGGGGGAGGGAATGTTGACTGGTTGCAGTTATGTCGCTGTGGCATCTTGGCAGTAAATTAAAGAGGCGCGAACATTGCTGCGAGCTGTGTGAAGAACGCGCCGAAAATAAAATGAAACAAGGCAAAGACAAAGACAACGACAACGACAACATAAACTGAAGACAAAAGGGGACGGACCTCACAGACAGTTGTTGTTGTTGTTGTTGTTGCCGCCAGTTGTTGCTAACAAGATGTGCGCAGGCAACGACAACAGCAACAGCAGCAGCAGCAACAAGCAGTTAACAAGTACAAAGCCAAAAGCCGACACGCAGCGTCTCCTGAGCTTCCAGCTCCCAATTCAAGTCGCAGTTTTCAGCATACAACGCCACGCAACATGGGGCACAGGGGCGTAGGCAGGGGAGGGGGGACCTGGCTGGAGGGTGCAGTGGCCCCTTTTACATTTTTGGCTAAACATTGCCTAACTTCAAAAGTTAGTGAAACTATTCTACCATTAATTGTTTGGCAGTTATTGAGAAAGGACTCGAAGGACCATTTTTACGCATGTGATTATTACATTCCTTAAATGTAAACATATTAACATATATTAAAGTTTTAATTGTTTTTAACTCCATTACAATTTAGTAATATGGTTTTTAAGATTTAAAAAGGAATTTAGACCATGAATATAACAAATAATCACGCACCCTCTTCGTGTAAAGCGTGCTACGCCCTTGCACAAGCTGCCGTTTGCGTCTGCCACAGTCTTGGCCCCATTCCCTGCCTCATTGCCTGCCTCATTCCCTGCCTCATGCTCTGCCTCATTCCCTGCCCCATTCTCTGCCTCGAGTGACTAACAAAGCGGCACGGCAGACACATCATTACCTACCAATTAGGCCTCCTAAAAGTGTGGCTGGGAGGGGGAGAGTACAAGAAGGGACTTGTGGCAATTCTGTTCGCAGTTCTGTCTGTCTGCTCTTTTTGGTGGCACAATAAACGGCGAAGTGACTGACAAGGCAGCAAGCAAATAAGCCATAATGCAGGCCAGGCCAAAAGCAAAAGGAGCAAAAGCAAGAACACAGGTTTGCGTGCGTGTGTAAGCGTGTGTGTGTGTGTGTGTGCGTTGTCTACCTGTATGCCTGCTGCCTACCTGGTGGCTGCCCTTTTTGGCTTGATGAAGTGCAAAGTGCTTGCTAACAGCTTGTAATGAGTTCCAAAGTGTCGCTTTTTATGCACAACTTAACGAGTCAAAGAAGGAACGGAAGGTCCAAAAGGATCATCTACAGGGGAGGACAAAAGTGTTGAAGTTGAAGAGGAGGAGTAGGTGGAGCTTTTGTTAAGTGTTTCTAACTATAAGACTTATACAGTTTACTGCTTCACAGCAACTTCATAAAGTTAAGCAACTAATTTAGTAACTCAAAAGTATTACAATAAATGAACTAAAAGTAGTTTTGGTAAATGTTTCTCTTGTCTTTTCTAATATTTATAACTCTTTAGTATTAAGAGCTTTTTGATTGCAATTTATCAAGCTAAAGCTTTAAAGTTCCTTGTTTTTAATTGTAATTTATCAAGCTAAAGCTTTAAAGTTCCTTGACAAACTTATAAATTATCTAAGTATTTTAAAATGTATTTATAAATTGCATTAATATGAAATCAAGTACATTTAGAAAGTGTTTAAAAAGTTGTAATTGATTGGTCGAAAGTAGATTTTTAATGAGCTTTGCCTATCCTTATCCCCAGTGGATTAATAACCTCATAAAAAGCTTTTTCTAAATCAGTTTTTTGTCAGTCAGGACAAGCAGTTTATTATAAATAGATTCTCTTTTCTTCACTGTAACTTCTTTTATACTTATTAACACTGCCTAGCTAAGTACTTTTAATGCACTGTCATCTGGCGTTAATCAACACTTAATCTCTCAAGCTCACACACACATATAGTTGACTCAACATATCCTCAAACAAATCAACAAAACGTTTCATTTCTCAATTCAATTTCAAAATGTTTGCTTGCAACAAATCGATTTATGTGCGTCGCTTATTAACTCAGAATGTTGCAGCAACAATTTCAATAAATAATAAATAGACGAGGGTTACCACTGTTGATCGACTGCAAACAGAAATGAGCTGGCAAAAATATAAATATATGATGACTTCCTAGGAAAATGGAAAAGGAAAAGTTTGCAACATTTCCGACAAGAACAACAATTAATTGACAGGCATTTGTGGGACACACTTCCAGTCAAAAGTGTCAGCCAGAGTTTGTTCATTCACTTCACATTCAACTCATTCATTCAACTCATTCAACTCATTCATTCATTCAATCGCCATCTAAAGTTGCAGGCAAAACCTCACATAAAAATGACGAAAACTCATAATATAATGCTTCTCGTATCTCATAAAAAAATTACAACATAAATCACACACACACACACACACACACTGACACACACACTGACACACACACAAACACACACACACACACACTCACACTCATATATAAATTTTGGCTGCTGTATTAAAAATAATATCGTCGTCTGGTCGAGAAAGATAAGAAAATTTATCCAAAGGATTGCGTGGTGTTATGGCCACCATTGAGCCAAGTCACTCAGTCAGGCCAGACAGGACGGAAGGGCAGACGGGCAGTTCTTCTTGTCCCCCTGCTTCCACCCCCCCTCCCCACCCTCTTTCCTTTACTCCCTCCCGCATTTATTTTGCTTTGTCTGCGCAACCGCAAGGACAAGGCCAACCTGCAAAAGTTGTTCCCCCTCTTCGCACACAGCGAGCGGAAGGAGGTAGATTTTATGACCAGGCCAAGTCGAACCCATCATCATCATCATCATCAACGTCATCATCATCATCATAACCATCACCATCACCAAGACAGGAACAGGCCCAGGAGCAGGACTTAGGCCGCTGCCTGTGGCGATCTGTGGCCGGCGATAAGAATTTCTCTACTTATTTTTTTTTTTTTTTTTGGTAAGCGAACGAATAAATTTCATAAAAAGGATTACGAGGCCAAGTGCCTGTCCCTCTATGTGTGTGTGTGAGTGTGTGTGTGTATGGGGGTGTGCCTATGAGTGTGTGTGTCAATATTTGGCCACATGTGGTGCAACGTTGTGTAATTTATTGTTAAAAAGTATAAATTTTATATGCCACCCCCGGAAAAATAACTAATAGCAAGGTCTACAATCGAGCAAACTCGACTGTGGGAGTCCACGTACTTATTTTGAATAAATAGCAAATAAAAGAATTTATAAATATTTATATAAACAAGCCGAACAGTCGGTGGCTCTACAGGAACCCGCTCAAATTCACGTCCTATTTAGTTCTCTTGTAATTCGTTTTATTCTATTTGTGGGCAAAGGGGGCATGGCATCGCGGTGAAATTTTCTAGATACATTGACCTAAAAGTATTCATTATGTGTTCTGAATCTCAAGTCTCTAGCTTAAAAATTGCTTATGCTATGAGCATTTTCTTGATTTGTGGGCTAAGGGGGCTTGACATTCAAAATGAAAGATAAACTTGATCTGCCTGCAAAAATTACCAGTGCTGGGAGACCGGACCAAGTTCAAGCTTCTAGCTCTTACCATCTATGAGATTCTTTCGTTTATACGGATGGACAGACAGACAGACAGAGAGGCGGACAGACAGAGAGGCGGGGCAGACAGACAGACGGACGGACAAGGGCTATATCGACTCCTCTGTTGATGCTGCTTATCAAGAATATATACCACTTTATAGGGTCGGCCAGTCTGTCTTCCTTCTGCCTGTGACATACTTAATATACCCCCACAGAGTATAAAAACGCAAAGTTCTGTAGCGGGTTTCGAACCCAGGACCACACACATGAGAGTCCTGTGCGCTACATACTAAGCCACTGGACCTGCAGACATTCAAATGACAAATTGCACTTTTGTTTACACAATTGCAATTCATTCTTTTAAGTTTTCTCCGATATTCTGTTGTCCTAAACACTAGGGAAAACTTCATGTTTAATATCTTCGATAGTTTTTATCCGATTGCAATGCAATTTACGGACAACTTTAAGTGGAAAATACAAAAATGACAATATTATAATTAAGATGCCTTTTTTTACGCAAATTAAAAGGTCTTCAAATGAATAGTTTGCTAACTTAGTACTCTTAAATAATCATAAAGTTTGTATATACTTTTAATTATAGCTGTTAAATTGCAATTAGAATTACTAATCAATTAAATTATTTTTAGAAAATAATCGTAGTGACTATATAGTTCGCTTTTGACAAATGTATGATAATTTAATGATTACGATTACAAAAAATCAGAAATAATCTTAAATTATCACAAATTTTTCAAAATAATCAGAAATAATCCAAAATAATCAAAAATAATCATTTTAGGTAGTCAAAAATAGTCCAAAATAATCTAAAATAATCTAAATAAATACAAAATAATTCAAAATAATCGTAAATAATGTAAGAAAAAATCCGACTACTTAAAAAGATTATTTTTGATTATTTTGAATTATTTCAGATTATTTTTAAATAATTGAAGTAATTTTAGATTATTTCTGATTTTAAAAGTTTTAATTAAACATAATTTTGTAAGTAAATAAATAAATAGTTTTCTAACAACACTAACAGTTTTGGTCTAAAGAAATGCCTTTTTTTACCACTGTAAAGTATATATACATATACTTTATGGCATCTCTGCACAATTTGCTGTTCACAAAACTGTGAATAGACCCTTTGTGCCATTTAAGTACAGAGTCTAAAAGGGAGCGTTAAATAAAGTGCAAATAAAATTATGTTTTTTGTGCTGCGATTTTTGGCCAATGATAAGGCACACACACACACACACACACACACACACATGCACTTAGTGTGTGTGCAGTTAATCATAAATACAAAATATGGGCAGGCGCCAGTTCAATTCCCAGCGAAAGTCAACTTTCAAGCTAACCAAAATGCGGTCACAGTGCGTATGCGTAATGTGACGTGGCAGTATGTTGTTGTCGCTGTTGTTGTTGTTGTTGGAGACGATGGACGTTTGCTGATAAGCCAAGGCGCGTAATGGATTTCTGTAGAGTCTCACTGCCCCCCCCCCCCCTCCCCCCCTGTGTCCCTCTTTTACGCCAGCAATGTCGCTTGTTGTTGTTGTTAGCTTTGTTTTTTGTTTTTTGGTGCAGCAACAATTGTTGTTGTTGTTGTTGTTGTTGTGGCCCGCAGCAAAAAGCTGCAACGCGTCCCGCATGGCAACTGAAGCTGCCTTTAACTTGCGAGTAGGGGGGAGGGGGACACAAAAAATAACAGAGCGAAAAAAAAAGCTAAAAACTTGGCCGTCAAATGATTAATTACATGCCGAAAAGCTATCTAACAATTTG